>CM031860.1:48316448-48411461 GCA_018697195.1 Certhia americana | reverse complement strand
GAGGGAAGGGAAGGGAAGGGAAGGGAAGGGAAGGGAAGGGAAGGGAAGGGAAGGGAAGGGAAGGGAAGGGGAAGGGGAAGGGGAAGGGGAAGGGGAAGGGAAGGGGAAGGGGAAGGGGAAGGGAAGGGGAAACAGGAGAAAGAAGAAGAAAAATCCAGCCTTCTGAGCAAAGCCTCTTCTCAGAATTTCTAAAGGGATAAAGAAGTGAAAGTCACAGAAAATAAGACTGAAAGACAAACCACTTAAAGAAAAGGAAATCTATCACCTTTTTATGGCTTAAAGCCCCCCATCAAGCATTTAGTGTGGAAGCTTGTGTGTCTTCACCAGCACACTGGTATGAAATTGCAAACCTCTGATCCATTTCTTTTCCATTGTCCCTCTGTTATCCTAGTGTTCTAAACTACATATAGCTGGTGTCTCTGCCTGTCCTCAGCCATCTTTCTCTCTCTGCGCATATGCACAGGCTTGCACAGGATGTGTAGGTGCACCCACAAACCTACATTTACTTTCAATTACAAGTAATTTGCAAGCTACCAACTCTAAATGACAAAGGAGGGAGGAGCAGAGTTAATATTTCATTGGAGGGAAAAGAAGAATATAGAACAAATTTAGAAAGAGGGTTGCAGATGAAACTTTGGTCAGGGAAAGAGCAGAGCAGCCATATGTTCTTGGTACAATACCACAGATCTCCCAGGAGATGAACCCAGATGCTATGTGGAGTGCAACTCTGACTTTGTCATTGAAGCAAGTGAGAATAAGAAAGAAAGAAGAAACGAAAAGAAAGATTCCTTGTCTTAAATGCCACCTAAATCTAATTACCCTAAACTGAGGCAAGATCAGAAAGCATTAGCCTAAACTCTGACCTTGCTGTTGTTCAGTGAATGCAGCTTTCTGAGAGTCATCATATATTCTTTTGAGACGCTTGTGATGCAATAGAGCCCTGTCTGCAGTAATGCTGCTCTTGGTGCTTCTTCCTTCCTGCCCATTTCTCAGTGTGTTCCTGCCCAGTGCAGTGTGTTGCATTGAGCTGCTGCACTCTATTTTTTATTTCTTCTATCAGCTTTCATCTCAATTCAAATAGATCTGCTGCTGTTGTCAACAGCTCCATAAACAAGGTCTATGCTGGAATATTACAAGTACTTCTAATTATGAAAAGGAGATAAGTAGGGGTTTCTTTATCACTTTTTACATTTGTTTTGTACCTTTGAGATTAAGTCTCCCTCCCAGCATGCATTCTGTATTTCTGGATAGGGCTTCACTGAGAGAAATACGTTTTTAAAATTGCCACATAATTAAATTTAGGTCTTGCAACCAACATTACAAACTGCCCCTCCCACAAAAAAATTACCTAAGCCTTCAGCTCCTTCCCATCCCCATCAAAGAAGTTATTAAGCAAAACAAAATCCAGACTTTATATTTGCTCGATATTTATTTGAAATATGCTCAACTGGTAGTGCCTTAGCCTACAGATTGACTTTGTTGCCTTCTTTTCTTAGTTTGGAGGAGAACTGTGCACAATATGTTTGTGTTACCAGGTAAACTTCCTACAGGAATGATCTTTCTGAAAGTGTAACCTGCCCCAGTACAGTCAAGAAGCAAAACCAACACAGTACTAAAAGTTATGCATTCCACAATAGCTCTCTAAGAACTGAAAGTTTTTAGGTTTCAAATTCCTACTGCAGGAACTCATTAGCTAACAGTATTAAAGAGTTTTTTAATTTTCCTAAGCCAGATGTGAAAAGTGAAAAGTGTCATTCATTCATTCAGTGTCAGTGAGGCACACTGACCAGGGCATATCTGCAGTCTGTGTCCAACTTTGAAGGGGAAGTGTACAAAGCAGAGAGGATCCATCTGAGGGTCACCAAGACAGTTGTGGCATATAGGAGGAGCAGTCAGCCATTAGGAATGAGGGAGGTTGGCTTGTTCACTCTGCCAAGGAAGAGCTAAGCAGTAATCTATTAGCAGCCTACAACATTTGAAGGGGAGTCACGAAGGTGATGAAGCAAAACTCTCCTCCATCTTAACAGATAGTGTAACAAGGATCTCAGCTGAGGAGGTTTGGGCTTGACTAGGAGGACACTACAGCTCTGGAGCAGGTTCATACTGTTATTTCCCCAGGGAGACAGTGAAATAAATCTCCATCCTCAGGGCTTTTCAAGACTTACACGGATAAAGCCAAGCTAACCTAATCTAGCACTGGCAAGAGTCCCTAGTCACACAGGAGGTTAGACCAGATGATCTCCAAAGGTCCCTTCTGACCAATATTTTTATGACTCTGTGAACTAAAAATAAAACAAAAAGTCAGGAAAGCTTCAAGATCAGTTCAGTCATGGCAAAGTAAATTAAGCAACATCACTGAATTATTGCTTGGCTGGTGTCGCTGACATTTGTGGTGAAGTAACTATATTTGAATTGCATAATTCAGAATCTTCAATGGCAGTTTCAGGAAGAGTTCTAGTAATGTAAAGTACATGGATTTTAAATCACATTACCCTTTCAACTCTAGAGATGTAAATTGCTGAGGAGTACTAGTGGATAACTTACACCAGAGATGCCCAGGCCAAGTTTCATTTATACAGGAACTGCATTCTTGATCAGTTTTATTGCTGTTCCTTAAAGCTAAATTTATTTTTAAATAAAAGCACCGAGCAGATTGAAAAATTTATCTCCTTCTAAAAACAAGGCTTTCCAAAGAAATTCTCCATAAGTGAACAGAAAGGAAAAAGCAGGCAAGAAAAAAAAAAAAAAAAGGAAAACACTGATTAATGAGATTTGTTTGTTCTGGGGTATGATCAAACAGGCCAGCACTACAGTCAGTGATAAAAGAAAGCAAAGTGCTGTGCAGGCTGCTATATTCATCTGCTTAAAATTCACATGGTCTGAGTTCTAGAATAATATGCTCCACACCATCTGGCAGACATAAGAAATGCGAATATATTGTGGGGGGAGGGCATGAGGAAATTTTCTGCATTTCAGCAGCATGTAGAAATATGGTATTGCAACTTATGTTCAATACATTAAGTGCACAGATAAACTGTAAACAATCCAACAAGTCTTAATTTTTAAAACACTTAGAAAAAAACTTGCTACAGTATTATAATCCCAGTCTTTGCACCTTATATTTGGACTTGGAATATAACAAAAATTGTGAAAAGCAATGAAGCAAGTCAGTACAAGTATTACTCAGTGGTCAGTATGAATCGTACAATGTCATCCATACCCAAACCAGAGAGTATGACTGTTGTAGCTCTCAGCTAAGCCTCTTAGCTTCACTTATAAGCTCAGATTTTAAAAAACTTTCGCTTGTAACAGTGAAAACCTTCAGTGTGGGTTAAGGAGACACCACAGAAGAAAATATTACTGATATATTCAAGCTGCTGTGGGATAGAGATATGTAGAATGAACATGCAGGAAGGAAATATGAAAGCCACTTTTCTACATTGTCACTCCAGAGAGCATACTTGTACATTTTACTTTCATAGTTTGCTGTGCAGGCTAGGTAATTTTTTCTAGTTTTGCATAAGGACCAAACTGCTTTCAGCCAAAATGATGGTTGTTTGACAAAGGTATACAATTTATCCATCAGCTATGTTTTTACACTGGTAAAAACCATATTATTGCTATATTTTTAATTATAATGATTTTGTGACTGCATGCAAGTTTATTCCCACAGAATAGAATGTCAGTTATCAGAGTGAGAAGTTCCCAAAGTTTGTCATGTCCTTTAGTCACCAAGGAATTCCTAGAGAGCACAGAAGCTCATATTCCATATGGATATGTACCTGTTGTTATCAAATTTGTGCTTAAAAACCTGTAGGTAATAAGACAGAGTGGAGCAGCTAAGTAGCAGATTTCTCTAATGTGAAGTGTCTATGGTGGTGAGATCCTGGCAGAGGGGCTCAAGGGGATTCATTTGGGACCATTTTTGGATGTTCCTGGTCTGCCAGCTTTTCCATTCCATCTAGGAGGCTGCTTATATCCCATGGGAACCCTCTGTCTGCCTCTGCCACCCATCTGCCCCTGGTGTATTGTTGCTGCTGTTTTGACTATGGCACATCCCATCCTACTGTCTGTGCCCTTGGAGTGTAACTACAGCAGCGTAAGGAGGGGACAGTCTCAACTGACTAAAGCTAGGTATCCTGAATCCCTTGCCAGACAGCTTTAAGAATTCCATCCTCCATAAATACAAACATTTGGACCAATAAAATGTATAAATCCAGTTGTTATATCAATACAAGCTTATTGGCTGAGCTGTGTATGTGGGAGTTGATGCTGTGACATTACAAAAATAAAGAGTTAATTGTTATACACATCTCTGTCCCAAGGGTACTACTCAGCTACACATCTTGGATGACCAGAGTGTTTCACTTCTCCAGGCTGCTACAAAGGGTATTTAATTACAGTGATACTGCTGTCCCTGTGGTATTACAGCATTGCAAGGCAGTCATAAAGGCTGAGAAAGCATTCTCCTTCCAAGCTTCTGATGTTAAGTGGCTTATAAAGTTTCCAAAACGTGACCTTTAGAGCTGAAATTTATTATGCTTGCATTATACCCAAGACAAATTTAATTAGGCAGTTTAGAAGAAAACCTGTTTACCAAATGTTAAGTCATTTATGTGGTAAAGAAGTAGTTTTTAATTGCTAAAATAATTTTTCAAATGCAGGGGAAATAGTACAAAAATATTATTTTTTTTTTCACGTTAGCCATGCCACATGCTGAAGAGTAATCTTATTTCATGCAGCCCTTTTTCAGATTTCCCTGAGTTGCTTGCAGCCAGTTTTCTCTCTCGGAACAGTCTCTGGTGGTAATTTCCACGTTTGCTCTTACTGTCTCAAGTTAGTGTCTGCAACTTATTCTTGCTAGAGCTGTGACAACAGCAAGTGGTGGTCAAATAGCATTCTTACAGTGAATAGCATTCACTTCAGCTTAGAATGTGGAAGAATGTCAATATCTTTGCAGGGTTAGCCTGTTTGTTCTTATTAGAAAGCTAGCTTAAGTTTTTCCTGCAGAGAAAATTGACATTTCAGTGCTTAATAAACTCCCCTTTAAAAGCTACATCAAGACAGTCATGCAGTAAACTAGTAATGCACATAACCATGCTTTGACTTTTATCACTAATCAAGTAAAATAAAGAGTTCATGCCCTTTTTATAGGTTTTTGCTGGCATGTGTCAATAGTGTACTGATAGAGGTTTGTGCATTTAGCCAGTAGAAGCACTATTGCCTCCAAAGATGGCAAACAAGAAGGGAAAATGGGACTGGGAAGAAACTGATTCTGTAGTGCTACAAGGCGTGGCTAGTGGGACACTTGGGGTGAAGGACTAAAAGGAAGATGGAGGACATGGAGCAGTAGCTCCTGATGGTTTGAATGGGATAGGGCTGTGTCCATGAGCCTAAACATCACCTCTACTGATGAACCAAATGCCAAGAATGACAGGAAAATTTATAGGAGTGCAGTGGTTGCTAACAGATGTCCTGGAGACAGAGAACCCTGAGGGTGATGCACTGTGGAGTCAAGATAAACATAGTCACTTATCTGCAATTGTTATTAATAGTTTGTAGGCTGTTTTCATCAGTCTTACAAAACAGAAACCTACACCCTGAAAAGCCTACTATGGCAAGACTTCTTTACTTCTAAAATGTTGGTCCTCACCCCAGTATTGAGTGTCTGGGGACTGGTATATAATCATTGCAGGAGAAATACTCTTCTGTGGGATCAGGTGCAGTAGCAGTTTCATTCAGTCTCTCTTTGAAAGCAGGGGACCACTAGTGGATTGGTGAGCCAGATTATAAAACAACTGCTCAATATCTGTACCTCATGGAAGAGAATGGAGTTTGGAAAAAAAGAAGAAACAAGAGGATAGGTGAAGATCAAAAAAGGGAGTAAGAAACAAAGGAAAGCAAGAAAAGAAAGAGTAAGGAAAGCATGATAGAGGATGTTTCTATTAAAAAAAAATAGAATGGAGAAGGCTAAAACAAGTCAAAAGAAACATTAAAGATAACAAAGTGGGTCAGGGAAAGAAGATGTAGAAACTCAGGCTGCTGTGTTTTGTTTAGTTCTGTGTATATGTTATGCAAATAGACTGTTTTGCATATATAAGAATAGTTACCGACATCAGTTTAAAAATAAATCAGTATCAATTATAAGTATTAGGTAATAGCTCTTTTGAATTAAATCCTTTGTTTATCTACAAGAAAAGTTTTCCACAGATACAACTGTGTGTCTCTTGCTCCTCCCCCGTCAAAGAATGTGCCTCCTGGGGACAGCTGATTGGCCTCCAGGACTGATGCAATTTGCAGCCTTCTTGATGAGGTTGCAAATTATTCCATAGCATAATAACAGCATGATTTAGGGGCAGGAATATTTCAATAAAAGGTTTCATGGATGGGTCTAATGGCTTATGTACACACAGCATTACTCCAGGACAAAGTAAGGCAGAAGCTTTAACAAAGAACAGTTCTTGTACAATGATTCCTAGTGTAAAAACATTCCCTGTAGCGGAAGCAATTCCTTTTCCAATTCTTAGTTTAAAGTACTTCCAGAGTGCTTAGTGTAACAACCTGTATTGGTCTCTTCACACAGAAGCACTTGGAGATGAACTTTTAATCATTGTTCACTTGAGCTGGTTTTAGCTGTTGACCTCATAGGTGGAAAAATCCGTGTTCAAAATGTCACACCTGTCTCAGCATATGTCCCCAGGCCTGCCTGGCTGGGAGTGCTTGCAAACACACACAGTTAGTCCAGGGGTAAAGAGGGCAGGGAAGACCAGAAAACTGGGATAAACTGAGGGAGCAAATGGTATACAGTGGAAAAGGAGGTACAAGTATCAGATCTTAGCAGTTTCTCTACTGAAGGTATGCATTTTTCTCAATTGTACCAAATTAAAAAGTTGATCTTGAAACTCATGTGTTCTGAATTCCAGATATTTAAAAAAAAAAAGTGGTAAAGAACATACTCACATGGTGATTGCTTGCTACCTGGACTCTAATTACAGGTAGATTAAGGAACCAAACAGTTCTGGTAACAGCATAGTAAGGTAAAAACAACTGTTTTGACACACCCTGTTGAGGTCTTGTACTGAAGGCCATTGCATGATTCACCCCTAACTTTATATTTCCTGGAATTTACTGGTGTTCCTACAATTTTACCACTATTACGCATCTTTGATCTTTGGAACTATCTATAACATATTTAACAAAGACTGAGTTATCTTGTATTTAAATAATTTAAAACCCAACATGCAGCAGGAATCAAGGTCTGTCTTTGGAATACTTCTAGAAGGTATTTTTAAGGACAGAAGGCATATTTACCTATCCATGCAATATCAATATATCAAGTATGCATGGCTTATATATAAAGAAGTATTCACAGTTTACTGGTAAATTCGAAAGCAATTCATGTTAAACAAGTATGTCATCCAATTTCTTTCCAACAAGCCACTAAAAATTAAATGCGGCTTTGTCTTTCCCCATAGTTATTTGCAGTTTTGCTATCTTTAGGTAGTTATAAGCTTATAGCATTGCTGGGACTTCTATTCCTATTATACTTAATAAAATTATCATTCACTGTAATGGATTTCTTCCTTGTCTCTTGCTTCTCTTGTTAATTTGTGTGCTTGTAACATTCAGTTTATTTGTGTCACCACTTCCCATTTGTTAAGATTCCCAATGTAATTTATTATACATGCAATTAATATGTGTTATTTTTAATTGCTATATTTACTTTATCACTCAATCAGGATGGCTTTTAGCCAAATATTTTCCAGATTGTGAAAGTAATTTCTTTGGTCTAATCCTGAAATATACATCTATATTTAGAAGACCAGCAGTAAGTTTTAACGAAAACATCATTTATGCAAGTAAAAATATTACAAAACTTTTATCCAAGACTAAATAGAAGAAAAATGTACTTTCCTGTTTTGTACAATGTACCTACATGCTGTTGCATCAGAATGGTACATCTAGAAAAATAAATTTATGGGTGAAAATCTTCAACTGCATGTGGAATACAGTTTGTATTATTCTAAGTGTAAAATATGAAACCAAATATTAAGAGTCATTAGTGGTATGTGATAATTAAAGTCTATGTGTAACTGAGGATTTCTTATCTGCAAGTTTAATGTAGAGAGCTCATTGGATTTCTAAGACCAGTCATCGGGGAGTGGACAAATGATATTTACACTCTTAATTATCCAGTGAGATTAGTGTTTGTGGTCTCTGTAAGTAGGTCACAAACATAGCAATGAAAATTAATTGTGCTACAGAATAGCAATGATTCATATGTTTTCTAATCAAAATTCTAGTAGTATTTTAAAGATAAGCCTCCTTAAATATTTGATTTTCAAGAAGATCTATTAACAACGTTCAAAGGATACTTTGAAAATAGAACAAAATACCACTCTCAGTGGAAGTAATTTCTCTGCATTTATCCAGTGTCACTTTGCAGCACAATTACTTCAATTTTCAGAGATATGCAGAGTCAGCACTCCATCACTTGTGCTGTCCGTCAAAAATATATGTCCCCAACTGGATTTTGTTATTTTTTAAATATAGCAAATGGGAAGATACGATGTGTCACCAAGAAAAAATTCTGAGCCTATTTTTTAAATCGGCTGTGGTGCCAATTTCAATAGAAATATGCAGGGCTTTATGTCACATATGTAATTGTTTCTCACTATGCCTCCAAGTTCATTACTCTGTGATGTTCTTGCTCTTAGACACTCCTTGTAACAGTGCTGGCACAACATGATGCTCTGCAAATGTCAGCAAAGACTCCTGCCACATGCTGTAGCTGCTGACTTTTTTTTTCATTTGCTCCATAAACATTAGTCTCAAAATCACAACATTTTAAGGCATTACCAGCCTCCATGGGTTTATTCTTTCATTACACTCATTCATTTTAGTTATTACATTAGTTCAATTTCCAAAGTCATAGTTACACTGGTGTATCAGCATTTCCCACTTCAGTTGTTTTCAGTGCTTAAAAAATTAGTCATAAATACTGTTTCATGATCAAATTTGGCATAACTTGCTTTACAGGTCAAGCAAACACATTTTTCTTTCACAGATTAAAAGCAAAATCTGTTTGATCATATTCAAGCCATTTCATTAGTTGGAAAACATTTAGGTTTATTAATTTGGAAATACCGTGACAAGTTTTGCTGTTATTTATATTACTGTTAGTCCAGAGTAACTCAACTGTGTTCAGTGGATTAGTCTGAATTTGTATCCATTTTTTAAAAAATGGTCAAAAACTGGCCCCTTTTAACTTAAATAAATAATGGGTAAGGAAAGAAATAAATGGAAGGAAAAGAAACAGATTAATTAGAAAAAAAATTGCCTGCTCATTGAATGGTCAAAATGAGTGGAGCTTTGATTGCAGTACTTGCCCCAGGAAGGAAAGAAGGCAATTGCAAATGCAATTCCCACTTATAGTTCTGTATTTCCAGTTCAGATGGGGATTTAATTTATTTTTACTTGAATTACTGGATACCAAGAGGAAACCAGTGTCTTGAGGAGCAAAGCTGTCTTTTCTGAGTAAGCATTTAGTTCTTTCACATATGGAAAGAGTGTTTAACATATAAAGAGGGTTTCTGCACTATCTCTAGTCACAAACCATTCAGGTCACCAGAAAAACCTTGAAAGTAAATATTTTAAAGCTCATAACCTTTCACTGGTGCTAAAGGCATTTTATGAGATCAAGAACTGCCATGGAGAAGTCTTCTTAAGTGCATCTATTGCTCATGAACACAATGCTGTGACAGCTACAATGGCATTTTAGATTACTTTTGATCCAGGCTGCTTATCTTAAAGCTAAGTTTTCTGTAAAAGGTGGATCAGACTTATCACGTTGAAATAGCTCCTCTGGAGGTTTTTAATGTGGCAAATACTGGAGTGCCATTTGTTACCAGAAGCATCTCAGACCCCTGCACATTACTCAGAGGATTTCAGAATTCCACAGCTGTATAAATCCTTGAATTAAAATTCCTCTAAGGTAGGCTATGGCAGTCTTGATGTAGGTGGGTGGGTTGCATGTTCTTTCTGTCTCCTAAAACCCAAGCGCTTTGCCAGGTGACACTAGCTATCTCTGCTACTGAGCTGCACTTCTTGGCACCTTTTGGAATTTCTGCATAGTCATATATCTCTCTGACAAGGATATACCTGCTGCCTTCTGTTTGATGGCTGTGCCACTAATGGATTCCTTCCCCAAAATCCAGCAAGGAAACCCTTCCAACCCAAATGAAGATCAATCGCACTGCACCTGAAGTTTTGATAAATACTTTGATCATCCAATAATGACTAATTGCTTTAGGGGAGCATAGTAATTCTGATGACAGTCATTTATCAAACAAGGGAGAAGAGAAACTTGGGCCTTTACAGTGAAGTTAGCCATCCCACTTTACTAACTGTGTTTTGTTTTATACAGTGTAGGTCATCAAACAGAGCCTCTCCTACTGTCTTCAAATTAATGAGTAAGCCTCTCTGAAGCCTAAGAAGGAGTAAAGTGTGAATGTTGCTGCAAATGATGTTCCTTTTCTACACAGTCTCTGTTCTTACTCAGTTTGATTTCTGAAGGAGATTATCAAAAGACATTACTAAGAGATGGCCAAAAAACACTGTCACTTATAGAAATGGGTTCCACATCTGTAGATGTAGAAAAAAGCTCCTCCAGCTTTTTGCTGTCTCTTGAAACCCACCTGGCTAAAATAACCATGAGTACTTCATGTTATGCCCATGAGAAGATGAATCCAGATGTGAGGGATAAAGAGCCAGGAGCTGCACTTTTCTCCTATGCTGAAATGGCTGTGTCTCTGATATGGGCCCTCTTTCCAGCTGCCCCTGACTCTGGAGGACCTTGCCAAAGTAAAGCCAGAGTTCTTCTTGCCTTCTGCTGGAAATATAGGATTTACCTACCCTAGTAAGTAATGGCTAGTTTTGCCACAAAGTGCTGGTTACACATCAGCTGCAGTATCCAGGCTGACCTGCGGGTGGAAGTCCTGCAGAAGGAAAAGAGAGGCATAGAGGCAAGTTTCTGTAACACTGAAAATCCAAAATGTTACCAAGACCCAAATACAGTGTCACGCCAGAGGATATTTTGGAGGGACTACCTTGTTGTCCTTTACCAGAGTCAAGGACCTCTTCTAGTGGTACCTTTGCTTCTATCCTCTCTCCAGGTGTTACTGAACTCAAGAAAGTGACAGAGTATCAGCTGCACTTTGGTCTATCGAAAATATCTGGCATCCCACCCTTGGATATGTGCAGTGGTGGCTGAAATTAATACATAGTCCATAAGCTGCTGCTTTAGTTCATGCTCTGGGAGCTAGGGAGGAAATGGACTATTCTGTCATATCCACGCACCAGAAGACATTGCAGACAGTAATCTTCCAATTACCACAGGAAAACTGTGGAGGACTGGGGGAATAGGAACCCTTGGATATAAGAGGTAATGAGTGAGTGCTTCTTTGGTCAGCTCACCATTGGATTTGTGCTGCCTCCTTGCATATCTTTATGTACCTTCCAGTCAGGAAGCAACTTAGCTCAAGCCCACAAGATTTCATGCTATGCACAGGCAAGGGTGAAATGTTTTCAGTTTTAAGTGTGATACCCATAGAGGTTGGAAGCCTAAAAGGAAAAACTGCATTACTTTGAAAGGAGAAAAGATTTTACTTGATCTCTTCCTTTGCATAGAAATTGCCTCTGGAGCCAGCTGGCCATAGTATCCAATACTCCATCTTCATCTAAGCAACCACCACAGAGTTTTGAACTGCCACCTGCACTTAGAAAGTCTAAGTCAGATTTCAAATGCTGTGGATTGTTGTCACCCTGGAGGTCAAACACCTGGAACACAGGAGCATCTATAGCAAGGATACTTTAAAGCTGTATGCATACATCACGTGCAAGGCTATTCTTGTTACACCTTGGCAATACATTGGGCACTATATTTAGGCAGCAGATGATGTGAACTTAACATGTCTCAAGACAGTTCTCAAATCAAGCTTTATATACATAAGTATATAAATCACTTATTACCTCTAGCACAAGAGAGTATACTGATGAACACATTCAGATTCCAAGCCTTGGACTTTACTTTCTAAGGTTGCTGGTTATTATTCTGGCATATTTTCATGGCATTGAGCATACTGTTCCTCAGAGATCAATCTATAAAAGCCCCAACCTCATTCTTGTTAACAAGATGTTGATGCTATAGGGAGTATAGTGGGGAACAGAGAAGGGAAAAAAAAAGTGCATGCATGAATATTCCTGCTTTAATTCCTGTATAATTTCCATCATAATGATAGATAAGTAAATAGATAATATTGATAGAGCTAGCCAGCCAACAACTTTAATGGATTCCTGTTAGACTGGCAATAGCCACATCTGCCAGCTCAGAGCAACAGAGCTGAGTGGTGGTCACCTTCTCTGCCAGTCCTGTTCTCTGGACACGGACAGACACATTACACACCTTTCTTTCTTAGTTTGGTCAGCATAATGATTCCTGGTAAGCCAGACAATAGAGCTGAAAAAAGCAGCTAAAGATTTGGGTGAGAACACAGTGTGAGGCCTCTTTCTTCGGCTCTCCTTTCTTGCGGACGCCAATTTCACCTTGGAAATCAACTTTTACATAGGACAGTAAAAGCACACTAAAGTGATTATATAATGAAAGGTCAATATGATGAAGTCAATTCAGATCCTTGGATATAAACAAGCATCCTTAGTTTATGGCAAATGAAATGACGTGAAAACCATTGTCCATGTGTCATGGTTTAACTAAGCACCACAGAGCCACTCACCTATTCCATCCACCAGTGGGATGGGGAGGGAATGAGAAGGGGTAAAAGTGAAAAAGAAACATGTGGGTTGAGATAAGAACAGTTTAATAATCAAAATGGTATCAATAAAAATTTGTGAAAAGTAACGAAAAGTTGGGAAAAAGATAACAAAGACAGAGGAAGATAAAACCTCAGAAAGACTAATGATGCAAATGAAAACAATCACTCACCAACAACCCACTGGTACCCAGCCAAAACCTGAGCAGCAGCCTATCCACCAAACTTCCTCCTTTCCCATTTTTATATGCTGGGCATGATACTGTCTGGTATGGAATAATCCTTTTGGGCAGTTGTCAGCTGTCACAGCCATGTCTCCTTCCAATATCTTGTGTACCTCCAGCCTGCTCACTGATGGGATGAGGCGAGAAACATCACAGACACTGTGTAAGCACTGCTCAGCAGTAACAAAAACATCTACGTGTCATCAACACTGTTCTCAGCACAAATCCAAAACACAGTCCCACATCACCTACAATAAAGAAAATTTAACTCTATCCCCACAAAAACCTGCATAATCTCATGGATTGTCTAGAATCCTCCCATTCTCAGTCTTCCTGCCTCATAAACCTTCATGGACTGATATTTATGGGTCCCTACTATTACAAACTTCCCAGAATCTGAAGGTCATGGAAAAGCATGTCATCTTTAGAAGGACAGGCTGAAAACAATGCAAAGACTAGACAAACTGACTCACAGGCTGAGATTATCAGTGTCTCACAGTCCTTTCCCTTTGTAAGAGAGACATACAAATATGAACAGTTCCTTACTTAGTTTTTTGTACTGAACCAAGGTGTTCTTGGTACAACATCTTGGCAGAGATCACTTGTTTGGACTGCAAATCTGATGATGATGGCCATTAGTATATGAGTAAGGAGAAATTGCAAGAACAGAACAAATATATCATTAAACTTTCCTGAGAATATTCACAAAGCCTTCTGCAGCCAGCAGCCTGTTTCCTGAGACAACCGTAGAGCTTGCATTCTCCACATTTTATCACGTGCCTTTGTTCACAACATGCTGTGATACAATCTCACACAGCTGGCACAGTCACCTCTGTGCAGCACACACTCCCCAGGCCACATTGGTTTGTCTTTCTACTCTTTCAGTCTCCTTAAAAGCAACCTTTTGTGAAATGGCTTTTTTCTTACAGGTATAGCACGTAATCATTCAGCACCTTGCATAATCAATTTATGTTTCAAAGACTTCTCTATGTTGTGCTTGGATTTGCACATATATTGCATATTTATATGGGTTCAAGTCCAGTAAGACTGTCTAAGATGGTTTGGTTTTCTGATGGACAGAAGTAAAGGCCTTAGATGCAAATTTGGTGTGCTCCTATGCCAAGTTCTGCCTCATTCTCTTATAAACAGAGCTAAAGACAAATATTCAATAACTCTGGATTTCAGCACTTCAGGGGCATTGCAGCACCCAGAATCACATCTCTTGAAGGGCCGGGCATCCTCCTGCTCATTGATTGCTACCTCTTCTGCAGCTGCTCCTAACTTCCACCTTTAACATCAGGTACAAATAAAGAGCAGAAAACTAAAATACAGGAAAACACATCACACTGAAGAACACTTTGTTTTTTAAACAAGCTATGTAATCCACCATCTCTAGACATCTCCAATGCTGATGCCTATCAGCAACATTAGACCTTAAAACATTGATATTCCTATAGCAAAAACAAACAAAAATCTCAAACCAACCAACCAAAACCAAACCAGCAACAACAAAAACCACCCCAAACAAACAAAAACAAACAATCAAAATTCAAAACAAGCAAAAAAACAAACAAAAAAAGCACCAAGGGAAAAAAAAGGAAAAGCAGCTCAGTATTGTGATGCAGTAATCAGCAGTTTGTTGGGTTTTTTTTAACTCAACAGTACATCATGAAGAAAAGTCACGTAACCTATGTACACCTCAGTTTTCCACTCTGCAAGTTGTGAATTGAAAAACTGAGCTCTACTAGGAAGTCAAATTAAAAGTTTAAGTAATTCATACAGATTAATTTATGAATATTAATATAGAAGAGGAAAACTGGATGCCAGCACTACCTTATCTGCATTGTCACTAACATTACATTCTGGTTTGTAGCACATTTAGTAGAACACCTCTGTCACACCTTCTAGTATATAAATGCATAATAAAAAGAGAGTCCAAGCTTTTCCAGAGCTGTTGCTCACAGTTGTTTAGAGCAAGGACTAAAGAATGGTGTTCCTTGATCCTCGCTGTCACCAGCTCTTGCTGGACTGGATGAGATACTTTCCTGTGAAACCCCTTCTGTGCTCTTACTTTAGATCTTGATATGTTTTGCAGTTACTATAGTTATTCAAAAGATCAGTTTGGGAGGTTCCTGTTACCCATTTATAGTGGTAAAACATCCACTCCTCTACTTACCACGTGAATAAGCTGAGAAGTCAATCTGCAGGATGCAAAGGTTTGATTTGAGTAAGAACATGCATGGGTGCAGTTAGAAGCAGCTAAGGCAAAAGTAAACTCCCTCTGCTCTGTATTCTGATATGGAAAAGTTTAGGAAAAGAGAATGATACAAGGAGAAAACTATGATAAATTATCTTTAAGTTCACACTCTCACTCTGCATTCTACATAGCCCTCAGGAGCATAAGTTAATGTTCCAGTAAGATGAAAAAGAGAGAGAGTTCTGGGAGCTGGTGCCACCTATATACAGGCTGAATATCAATGTCATTTATTTCACCTGACATGCTTACACAAACACGTTAAACTTCTAGAAAATTAGCTTTTCATCTTACTCTAGAAAGCTGAATTTAAGCTTTGGAAAGAAACCACAGAGCAATTCTTTATTTGTTAGAAAGCTGGCTGCTTTTTGAAATAGAGCACTTCTGAGAATAGATACCTCGATGGAAGTTATTTTGATCAGGGGGACAAAGGCCTTGGTTTTGGCATGGGTTTTCTATTTATGTTTGTTCTTTTGGTTTTTCCTTAGCTTGTTTTCCATCCTTCTTTTCCTTCCCCTCCCTCCCACATGCTTTTTTTATTTTGCTTTTGGTTTTGGGTTGTTTTTTTCTGTACTGTTGCAGATAGCAGATGGTTCCCCCCTTTTTCCTTTTGAAACTGAGCATCAGGAGGAGCTGGTGCTGCTGTGACAATGCACTTCAGTCTGGCTATGCAGGCAGCACCAGACACTGGCTCTCCAATCCAGCCTGCCTTTACCTCCTCCGTACCAGGACACTTGCTAAAAGTAGCACTGAGGATTTGCAACATGATGCTTAACATGCTTGGACCACTGTTTAAGTGAAAGTAGGATCAGGTTCTTAATTCTTTTGGAATTGAAGTCTGGTTTCCAATTCACAAAAGCCAGCAAAGGGTCAGTGTCTTGAATTTCTCACTAGCTTTGGTTGTGTGACTTACAAATGAGGCCTCAGCAACCTTAGTCTCAGTCCCCTGTGCCATCCTGTCCCCAACTAGACAATATTTTTAAATCTAAGCACTTTTGTTCTCAGAAGCAGGTGAGACACCAGATAAAATAGCCATTTTATGTGCACCTTTCAAATAATTGGAGAAATGTCTGTCACTTAAGTTAATCCACCTCCCTCCCCCTCACACAAACATGTTGTATGAAAGTAAATTCTGCAATTAGCCACCGAAATCCTGTAATCGCACCTGTCGTGCCTTGAGTCCTGGCAGATGGTTCGGTCGTCGCGGTCTGTGGCTGCACCTCCAGCCCCGCAGCGGGTGGCTGTCCCTGGCAGCAGTGGGAGGGCAGCCGTGGGCAGCAGGACGAACCCCTCCCAGGGCTGCCCTGCATCATGGGCTGATTGCTATGCAGCTATAGAAATCCTCTGGGCAGGTACAGCCTGTAAAGGCCCCCCACAGCTTTGCCTGGCACTGCCAGCTACAGTAAAGGGAGCAGTTCTGCTTTTGAGAAACATGCACTTGGGTACCCAGATGGAAATTTTGTCCCAAGCTCCTATTGCCTAGGAACAGAAATAGGGATCAAAACCCTCTGTTAGGGACAGTTGTTAGTTGGATGTTGTTTGGCACAGCTGGCATGGTGGCATCAGGATGTGCAACCATCTGTAAAATCCAGGCAGACCTTCCCTGGACACGATGGAAGGCAGTTATCTGCTGTCTGCCTTCGGACATGAAGCAGTTAATATCAAGTGTTCATAATTAGACTTCATATTACCTCTCAATTTAGGTGAACGAGGAGCATTCACACCTCTCTCAGTGCTATTATTTCAGCCTTGCTGGCTGGCAGGCTCCACAAGAAGCAATGTATCCTTGTCAGAGGGACCAGCTGTCCCTGCTTAGGTGAAACAGTCCCTTTTTTGTCATTCTGTCCCATTAAAATAATTCATCAACTCTGATGCATTTTATTAGGGGCTAATGGTGCGACCCTGTTTTCCCTTCAAATGTCCCTATTAATTACTTCTACATATTGTTGTCTGTGTTATATGGTAAAATAATTTGTGACTTTTCTTTTTCTTAGTTCTTGAAAGCTGGGAGTAAAATATCTGAAAAAAAATCCACAACACATAACAACACTGTTTCTAAGACAAACCCTTTCTGGAGGTGGTAAATCACCACTGAATTATTTTGTCTCTCTAAATACATTGCAGTTAATTGCTTTTTGGGCAGATGTCTATCACCACCTTCCTCTGAATGGAGTCCAAACAATCCACTCATATACCACAGACCCTATGCTGGGAGCATCCTGCCTCCAGTTTTTTGGACAGCAGTTAAAGAGACAAAGAAAAGGAAGGTCAGGAATCAGTAAGTTTTAAAATAAACCCTTTAAGTCGAATACTGCATGTTGAAAATATTAAATATTTTAAGGCATAGAGTAAAGCCCTATAGGTAATGCCTGGAAGGATCCATAATCAGACCAAAGCAGATAAAATGGAAAGCTATACAAAATTTTCAGCTCATTGGAATAATTTTTTTTAGAAGTTAGTGAGCTAAATTTGAAGAGACAAATTCTTTTCTGAGTTCATCTAGGTCTAGAAGAAATCCTCAAAAAAAGAAATCTCCACTTGTTGCTTTGACTACCACACAAGTTACTTACAGGATTTGGAGTTACCTCGTACAAAGCGTCCATCACAAAGCACAGGCTGGATCTGCCCCCTGTGATTAGAATGGCATCTTTAATTATTGTCATGAAAGCACTGGCACAGCTCAAAAATCCATTTGCTATATCCATAGGATACATGTATCCCCTACATGTCAGACTAGTCAGGAAAGGCAGCATGTGCTTTCAGTCCTCATTACCAGACTTCCTATCCCTAATGTGGGGATGAATGAAATGAAAGTCAATGGAATCAAGGTGAGGAAGTGTCACTGTTAGATATTTACACTGCTCTCCTATTACCACTCTCTCTTCTCTTGTAAAGTACGACCTGTGGGACATTTCCACTGTGTCAGAAGTTTCAAGAAGATACACGCTAAAAACAGTAAACACAATGGATTCCCTAAACCAGCCAGCATTAATCCCTGTTGGACAAGTACCGTAGCTCTCTGTGGCATTCCTGTTGATAAAACAGGGGCTTCGAGCCACATAAGACTCACAAAGACTGTGCTTGCTTTTATTGAATACCAAGGTTTCCCTTAAACCATCTTTGCTCATAAGGCAGCACTTCCCTGCCTCCAGCAGAGAGGATGCTGGATGGGACAGACATGGCTGGGTTTCTAGCTGGTTTCCTCACATCCCATATGTTTCTCAGCAAGACGGAAGAAGTGGCTCATTATTCAGAATATTGAATGATGCCCAGATTCATCAGTCAGTTCTTCATGAAAGGCTTTATTATCTCTGCTGCTAAGGGGGTTCAGCTCTAACCTAACTCCTGTGTTTCTTTATAATTCTTTTAAATTCAAATGGATGAGACCAGTAAGCTTGATAACAATAAAATAATACATCAGCATCTATGAGAGGAGTCTGAAATTTATCTTTAACATGACCTCTTGTGCCTCTTACTTATGAGTGTCTAATGCTAAGAAACTGGTGTGAAACTACACAGCTAAGATGCAGGCTCAGGGAACAAGAGCCTGGTTTTCACTAATTACATAAATATTAACTGAGACTCAGACTAAAGGCATAGCTAAACTATCTCAAGTGATACAAAATCATTGGCATTGCACAAAAGAAGCTGAAAATTGAGATGAACTTCCTAAAGTGAATCACATGTGTACAGGCTGAGGTAAAGAATTTTTCCTGACATATTTTCTGTTTGTCTCCAAGCCACTTCTTGGAAACTACACATGCAAAAGTTCATGTCTAGTTATGTAAGCACAGACATATGCAAACATATCATATATGACTTGGATTTGTTCTCCTTTACCACAGGTTTTGTTAATGATGAGTACAAACCATTTTTCTGTGCTTCACACTTCTACAATCCCAAAGGACTTTTAAAAAGCTATATTTACACCAGGCACACTGACCGCCCTCTCCGTGAAACAAGAGAACTTTCCTCACTGCCCTAATGGAGAGGAAAACTGGCATTTTCCTTGATGATATCCAACTCATACACAGCCTTGGCTATTCTAATTTTTAAATTTAATTTATTTCTTTATTAGAAAAGTAATAGCACTGGGGGCTAAAGATTTTCTATGGTTTTAGTGAAATGCCATGGAGTTTTTAACTTCCACCTGAAGAACCACCAAAGACAAACAGAAAGGACCTTGGGTTTAATGTCTCATCTAAAGGATATTCTAATATGTTGGCCTCATTATTCACAGCAGAAAAGGCCTTTGTCATGGTCAGATGGCTTTAATGTGTTTCGTATGCTACATAAATTCAAACTTGATGGCTCATTTATTTGTTGGATTGCAGCGTTATTCAACCTAAATGAAGCCTTGGTATTTACTAATAATTTGGGCCCTGGCTGCTGTTTACTTAAGCAAGCAGTGTCCACTGTCTCCTCTGTGGTCTGTATTAGGTTTGGACTCTACTAACTCAAAGGATATTATAGAGAGGGCAAAAAATTTGCAGAGAAAATAGCTTTTCATTTGGGGACAATTATTTATCTTAGCCTTGAAAGATTAGTATTCCAATATGGCAGTTTCTGACATCAATTTTCTCAGTGTCAAAAAAAACTCAGACTTCATCTAGGCTTCAAAGTACCCCCAAGTGGAAGTGAGTCATCATTATCAGCATTTTGAAGAAGGGCAAATTGGAGGTAAGAGGAGGCTAGACTCCTTATTCCTTATCAAGAGAAAGAGACTAAAATGCTTCCAGAATCTGAATCTGTCTTTTAATCTTAGGACCGTATTTCCTTTTGTGATGTGACAATATTCTTTGATGAAGAAACATACAGCAATTATCAAACCATGTAGTCACACCACACCAGAAGTGTTCAGAACACAGAGATTTTCTTCTACTGTCTGAAAAATGAGACTATAGGGCTATAATGAGGAACTATGTAACTATGTAATTATATGCAGTCTGCATGCTCTATTCTACCTTGTACAGAGATTTACCTTTGGATGTGAAGTTTCTTAAAATATAAATTTCATAGTGGAATTCTAGTTGATCTCTCAAAGCTGATTTTAAAATCCTCACCCAGCTGAGCAATCTTGACGTTAACAATTACCCATTAAATAAAAAATACCCAAACCTAAGAATCCTACTGTGCCATCTTAGATCCAGTCAAAAACATGAGTGAATATCCAGACCAAGGCAAAAATACTCATCCTTCCTGCAGAAACAGACAAGTGGATTTTAATAAACCAAATAACCACACTCAGGGGAGACTTCATAGCCATTTCACAGGAGGTTTAGGCTGGATATCAGGAAAATGTTCTTCACCCTGAGGATGGTTGGGCACTGGAACAGGCTCCCCAGGGAAGTGGTCACAGCACCAAGACTAACAGGGTTCCAGAGCATTTTGACAATGCTCTCAGGCATATGGTGGGATTCTTGGAATGTCCTGTCCAGGGCCAGGAATCAGACTTTGGCAATTCTTGTGACTCTCTTCCAACACAGGTTATCCTATGAGTCTATTAAAAGCTTGAACTGATGATGGGGATTCAGAGTGGAACAGGATTATTACTACCTCACAGCTAGGAAATACAGAAATATAGTATAAGCAGCAAATGTTCATTTATGCTACTTATTACCATTTCAAATTATATACATGAATTTTCCCTTTCCTTGCAGATCCAAGTGGGGAATAACTTTAAAACTAGAAATAAATAATTTTCTGGCACTGAACACAGGCATTCTTGGGCCAGTTCTCCCAGTCAAGTTTTTACTATGAAACAGCTGCTGCTTGCTGGATCTTCAGCCAGTTAATAATTTTCCACTCTACCAAATAACTTTTCAAGTGGTTTATTAAGTGATTAGGAGTCTGCTCATATAAATCAAGTGGACTTTATTATCCTAGCAGCAGTAATTCAGCCCTGTAGCAGAAGGAAAAATGTACCTGGAAGTACAACACAAATTCCTTACTCAATACTGTTCACTTTTCTCTTGGAATTGCAAACCACATTAGGTGTGACTCAAATCTGTTTTCTCTTTTCCCTCCCTGTACAGGGCTATGACAGCATCCAGCCTTGCAGGGGTATTGGGTCTGGCTGAGATGGAGCTAATTCTCCTCAAAGTAGCTTGTATGATGCTCTTGTTTGGATTTATGGCCAAAACACTGTTGATAACACAGGGATGTTTTAGCTGCTGCTCAGCAGTGCTTTCAACAGAATTAAGATCTTTTTTGCCTCATCCCATCCTACCAGCAAAAGGAGGCTGGGGGTGCACAAGGAGCTGGGGGGACACAGCCAGCACAGCTGACCCCAACTGACCCAAGGTATATTCCATACCCTGTGGCATCCTGCTCAGCAATAAATGGAGAGACCAAAGCATTTCCAAAGATGCTGTTGCAGGCAGTGCTGGGCGATGGTCTGCTGGGAAGCAGTGACTCCTTTTTCATCACAGGTTGTCTTTGGCCCTATTTCCCGCCTCCACTTAAACTGTCTTTATCTCATTCCATGGGTTTTCTTGCTTTTGCCCTTCTAATTATCTCTGCTCTCCTGTTGGAGGGGAGCAAATCACTGCATGGGTGTGAGCTTCCTATCAGAGTACACACCACAGCAGGGTACAAATTTTTTTTGTAGCTTCTGGAAATTTCCTGACTCACTGTCATGGGTTGCAGTGCAAAATCTAACCAAACCTCTGTATTCTGTCACCATCTGATCAAACTGGAGTGTGTGTGGGTGGTGTAATTGTCTGTCAATGGACAACTGTCAATAAACCTGCTGGGGCAGTTTTCTTATCTCTTCCACAACCAAGCCTCCCTCCAGGGAGAGATCTTCTGCTAATGGGCCATTGAGTCTCACTGATAGAATTCCATCATCCCACTGGGAAACGCTCCAGCCAGGGGGAGGAGCCAAGTATTCCTACCTGGATAAAAATCTGGGAGTTGGAACACCAAGGCAGCCTTTCCACTGGATTCTCAGATGAAGACCAGGCCCATCTATCACCACTGGACCTTCAGTGAAAAACTCCACTTTTCTACAGGAGCATCACTTCAACAGAGCCACATCTGTCACTGGGACTGCAGCCACCATTGAATGGGACTGCCACCAACACCCTGACCCACAGGGGGGCAGCTTGGATCCTGACTCTGTCAGTGGGTTTTGTTTGTTTGTTTGTTTGTTTCTTTTTCTCCTTTGTCTTACTGCATGTGTTTTGGTTTTATTGTTTATTTTAGTTCCTCTAATGAAGAAGTGTTATTCCTATTCCCATATCTTTGCCTGAGAGCCCCTTAATTTCAAAGTTATAATAATTCGGAGGGAGAGGGTTTAAATTCTCCATTCAAAGGGAGGCTCCTGCCTTCCTTAGCAGACACCTGTCGTTCAAATCATGACACTCACCTTCCTCTTGGAAGAAGAGTAGAAGTTTCCTCCTCAGTAGCTTTTGGGTGACCTTGGTTGGGCAAGTTCATCACTATGAGAAAATGGTGTCTCCAGGGTCAGATTATTTATTTATTCTACATCAATTTTCTCGTCTGATTTTCTTGTTTTAAGCTCACTAGCTTGAGTTAACCCCTCACTCACAAACACTAATTTAGTGACATTTACAAAGGTAATGTCATCACAATCTCATGCCTTAGGAGCAACAAGTTTGCTTAAGATCTTGGTGTCGTATACTAGGAATAGGCAAGTTATTAAAAACTACAAAAAGCATTAGATATTTTCACTGTATTTGAAACTAACATTGAAGTACACACCTTGTATATTGATTTTATTTTGTTGTCTGTAACATGTACCAGCAGTGGAAAAGGATTCTGAAGTGAATAAGTCATTGGGATATTTGGGATGTCATGGTGAGATACCTCTGCCACGACCACTACACTTTTTCCAGTGACACCATTATACATCATTTGCACTGATCCAGCTTTGAACATCATGAACACACACGTCCTTGATGTGGTAAGGGACCTGGACCTTGCCACAGTGCAGCTCTGTATCTGCTTCAGGATCAGATGTTTCATAATAAGCACAGCAGAGCTTCCAGTAGAATTACTCAAGCGTACTCCTGTTAAAAAAATTTGGTAATCCTCTAATAAAAACATCCAATCCATATCTGGCTTCTACCAAGTCCTACATAACCTTATAATCCTCAAATTTAATAACATCTGCAGGTTTGGGGAATAAAGTCTTGCAAATGACAACACAGAAGACAACTCATAGGAAGGAGACCTGGAGGCTGAAGATGGAAAGAAGGTTTGTAACAAAATCAAGGGACAAAGACAATGGATTTTTATCCTTTTTTTTCCCCCTGTATCTACTAGAATAATTTCTGATGCATTCAAAGGATTGCCTTCCCTTCAAGAAGGTTACAGTAAAATATTTCCGTGTTTTTATTCTTTTTTTTTGCAGGCATGCTAATGCTGAGAGTAGTGACAACCACCAATCCAAGGATTTCTTCATGTGCCCTGGAAAACAGCTGGTTATCCTATTTAACTGGAACTGAAAGACTCCACATTCATAAAACACCCCAGCAGGAGCCTTATTTTGTACAAATGCGTGCAAACTTCAGGGGGGAAATCTGCACCAGCATACCTCATTATATCTAATGGAATACTATTAAGAACTCCATGCCCTATGAGTTGAAAGCTTTTCTGTAAGCAGGTGGCATTCTCAGTCTTGCCTCTTAATGCAGATATTGGAGCTGATAAAAACAGAGTGTTTGCTTCATGTGTTTGCTTCCTTTCTATCCCCTCTTTTCTAGAACCAAACATCCAGTTTCAGAGATGTTCAAATCCTTTGTGCTACTGGGCTGGAACTAGTGAGGTTCTCCTGGTTGGAAGTCAGAATCCACAGAACCATGCTGCACATCTGTGGAGATCCTTAAACCTGGCACCATTTGGGGAGGTTTTTGTTCCACTCCGAAGTTAAAAGAAGGAAAAAAAAAAAGAATGCAAATATCAACAATACTAAGAGCATCTTCAACTAGAAGTGACTATTCCTACTTGCTTCTACTCAGAATGACCCCTGACTTTAATAATTTATTTATTTGCAAATCAGTCTTCATGACGGGTGGGGTGGGGGGGACGGGGGGGGGGGACAGAACAATTCAGGAGCAAATATTTACCTCAGATAAAATCTTCAGAGTTTTCAAAATATTTGTGTTAACGTTCTCAAGGTGAGTAATTTAGAAATTCAAATATTTTTATGTAATTTTCCTAAAAACAGCTCAGTCATATGTGGCCCATTTGAGAGCACAAGGAAACAATCTTAATGACTTCCATTAAAATGTCAGAATTATTTTAGACAAGGCAAAAACTGGTTGTGCTCTTAATCCTGAACATCTGATCTCCAAAACCATTTACCATGGGAGAATATAAACATGTGCACAGGCTTACAAAAAGCTGCACAAAACCAAGAGGTGTTAAGGTCAGATGAGGGCTGGAACCCCTGAAATTTCAGAGTGTAAATAGGATTTAGGAGTCTGTGTTTTCACTGAGAGAACAAAATTGGATATAATGAACACACATTGCTAAAATTCATCAGTCTCTCAGGGCTTTGGTAATTCTTACAAAAGTCAACCACTGGGAAAAATATGGCTAAAAAGGTGGGGAGCCACTTTACCATAAAAACTGTTTTTACTCTGAAAAGGTTGCATGTTTCAAATTTTATAATTTCTGCTATTCTGAAAGATACAATTTCAAAGGTTTTACAACACACTGCTATGAAAACTACTCAGAGGCTCAGGTCCCGAACTACACACAATTTTCAGTGGAGGTGGGTATCTGACATAGATAAGCCATACCTTTTTTTAAATTATTTTAATCTATAGTAACATACCATACCATCTGAGGTGAAATAGCTGCTCTGAGAAAGCCTCCAGGAGTTCAAGGGCTCTCCTGCACCTTGCTGTGTTCAAGGATGAGGATCCTCCCGGATGCTGCTGAATGTAGACTCCAGCAAGAGTTCAGGGCTGTCTCCACCCAAGGCTGCCAGTGAACAGCCCCTGCCTCCACACACAGTGCCCTTTGCGGGGCTCTCACCAGAGCAGGAGCTGCTCCTGATGTTAAAACCAGGATTTTTGTCCTCCTGGAACATGACTGCCCTCAGCTTCTGCTGAGCTCTAGTGCAGAGCAGAGCCCACAGTGCCTGCAGGTGCCACCAAGGATTTAAGTGCTGATGGGGTCTCTGATATGGTGCACGGGAGCACCAAGTTCCTTCCAAGTTTGTAAATAAAGCATGAAGGTATTTCACTTTATTTAGTGACTTGACAAGCAACTATGATCCTATATTTAAATGCAAACTAAAGAATGAGTTTAATTTTCCTGGTTTTGGCAAGGTGTGCCTTCAGTATTGGCAATTGTAATGAAGTGGTGGGGAACATGGCTGAGCTGGGAGATTCACAAACAGGTGCTGCTTGCCAGAAATAAGAGGGTCAGAAATGGGAACCTCTGGAAATGTATTTAGTCTAGCTAGCATGAATTAACCTAATCTTGGTTCTATTTGCTCTTTTGGCAGAAGGGAGAAAGCAATGTGGGGATGTGCACTTAAATGGTGGCTTTTTGATAGTTTTTGTTAGTTTTTGTATGCTTAAGGTTTCAGACACCACTTAGTGCAAGGCAGCTTTTCAAAGACATTTTGCTTCTCCCAGGGTAATAACAGTAATGAAGATTCTTTGAGATAGGCCCAGTAAATGATTTTGATTCCTATGAGGTCTGAAAATTCTGTAATGACAGGTGTGGCTTAATCTAGGAGTCACAGCCACGGAAAAACCTCTAAAAGGCAAACTTCTTGCATTCACCTGAAAGAGAATGGATAGAATGTCAGAAAGGGAAATGAATAAAAGACACCAGGAACTTTTTATTTCCTTTCTACAGCAGAATAATCAGTCTTGCATCTAGAGAAGAAGAAGGTGATTATCTGAATGAACTTTGCTAGATATCTTAACTACTATCTCATATGACATTCTTACACACAAGCTGGGGAAAATACCAGTCTTGATCACACTCTTATAAAGCAGATATGGGGATGGTGGGAAATCTGTACCAGTTTGGAAAGCAGTCAGTTCCCAACAGGGAGAGCAACCTGCCTTGGGTGCAGAAGATTCAGCTTTATTCAGCTGAATGACATGAATGACAGAACAAAAAGTAAACTGATTAAATTCACAGCTGACACCAATCTGGAGGAGCTGTAAATACACTGTGAGGAAGGATTAGAATTCAAAATGTTCATGACAAGCTGGAGAAATGAGAGGTGGGGAAAATAAAAATAAAGGAGGTAACTCTATTATGACAATCATAAAATCCTATACATGGCAGAAATAGCAGCTACTGAAATATAAAATGGAAATAATTGCATAAGCAGCAGTTCTACAGGAAAGGGTCAGGAAAAATCACACTATGATATAGAGAATAATACAGTCTGCATCACAAGCATGGTGGTCATTCTTGCTGTTTGTCTCACACACCGGGTGTTTGTGACTACTCTTCCAGAAAGAGCTGAACAGTCCATAGGAAAAGGTGGTCTACTTAACACAGAAGCCAATAACATTTAAGAGAAAAGCTTAAAAGAATTAGAAATGTTTAGCTGAAAGATGGAAGAGCCATTGGTACAGAGTTAAACTCCCGAGTCTGATTGAGGCTGTTGCAAAGAAGACAATAATCTGTCCCCCATGTCCGTAGTGAGTACAATCAAAAAACTGGTTCCAGTCTGCAGTGAGAACCAGGATACAGAGCTGGAAAACCCGTAAGAGAAAGGACAGTCAAGCCACAGTTGATGGCAAATTCTTCAGCAATGATGAGATTTAAAAACAGGATAGAGAAGTCTAAGTCTTGATTTACTAAGCCTTGATTGGTAAGGTTGGTCTGGTGTCTCTAAATCCCTTTCAGACCATAGCACAGATACAAACCAAGGGGTTTGTATCTACAACCAAATAGAAGGCAGGGTGTGGCTGTTGTCAATGGCTGTATCTTTTTAGTACACTAAGGGTAGAAATATCTGAAAATCATGCTCAGTGAATCTGTGATGATCATTAGACTACTGAGACCGCTGCAATTTAGTGTCATAAAACGAGAAGTTTATTTGTATTTAGTCATTTGTAGGTAACCACTGCTCATACATCTGACCAGCATTCCTATGGCTCCTGAGCTGCAACTTGAAGCTACGCACAGAGCTGAAGTTGTGCAAATATGCACAAATATGCAAACGTGCACTTTGAAATTAAAAAAACCCAAGATATTTCCATTTGTGGCCATTGGGCACTGAGCTTGAAAAAAATCTTGTTTATTTCTTGTCTTGTCTCAAACAGCAAACCTCTCATCAGATTAATGCTACAAAGAGGAAAGGATAAACATTTTATAAAAGATCAGGGAATAAATGCAAACACAAATAATAACCTAAATTATCTAATAGCTGAGCTCCATCCCTGATTTTTACATTACATATTTATATTTTATATTCATATGTGAAGATGAAATTCTGTTAAATTAGGTTGACAGACTTAGAATTAATTTCTGAATGCAGCTTGGTCTGAAAGCTGACTTACAGATCATCTCTCCCTCACACTCATAAAATGATTTCTTCACAAGCCATTAAAGAGGAAGAATTTCAAGAATTTTTCAAATTGGCTGATGCAGAGTAGTTTGACAGTTGCATGAGCTTCTATTTGCAAGAGAAATTATTCCCCAGAGAGAACAGTGCTGTTTCCCTTTTGTTTATTTATTTGAGTTTTGTTATGGGTAATGCCCTGAAAAGTTGGAAATGCTTATAGCTCTTTCGTAAGAATATTATAAATGGATGCTTATCTCAGGCAGTAAATATTTTTATTTCTTTAAATAGAAATACCAAGTCATGGAGCAGGATTAAACAGGAAGAATAAGTCATGACCAGCAACGGATTTTCCATTTGCTACAGCAAAATATTTAATTTTCTTTTTTTTTTCCCCCACAGGAATTTCAAACCAGTTGCTCCATCATAATTCCCGCGGGACGCGATGCTGCCCACACCCAGTGCCAGCCCTGTCTTCCCCACGCAGGTGAAAAGGCTCCAACAGCCCAGCCTCGGACAGAGCTCCTCCTGGAAGCACCAGAGCTCCAGGAGAGGATCACAGGCCGTGTTGGACAGCACGACAGGCAGGGAACAGCCAAAGCCACAGCGCCTTCACAGCCTGCCTGGCTGCACTGCTGCTTTCTGTGTCCTGCTCCCCTGGCTGCAATGCTGCTTTCTGTGTCCTGGCTGCATTGCTGCATTCCGTGTCCTGCCCCCCTGGCTGCACTGCCCGTAGTGCTGCAGGTGAATGCCAACACTGCAGGCTGTAGACCCTCGTGCAGTACCGGGACATGCCAGATGTCACACAGGGCTGGGGCACATACGACACCTTGCCAAACTCAACACGTGGAAGTTTTGCTGCCTTGCAGTCTCTAACTCCACACACCAACAAATGCTGTATGCTCCTGCTGCTGCCTGATGACCCACCAGCACAACTGGCTCCCATAACTCAGAAATGGCAGAAAGTGCCCAAAACCAAAGGAGCAGATCAGGTGTCCAAGGATCTTGACTGTTACCCTCAGACTACAAATGTCCCCTTTCTTTCAGCTGCTCCAGCCTCTGCCGTGTGTGGAGAAGAGCAGTCAGCTCCATCACGCACTCCCAAAGACATAAAAGTTTCCTTCCCTGGGTGTTGTTTTTATGGAGAACCATTCTATCAAAAAACCACTGAGAGCAGATCCAACTGCTGGAGACACAACAAAGGCTACAGCTTTTTTTACAGCTACAGGATTCTCTCCTAGGCAGTGTTTTCCTCACTGTGTTTAACTCTGTGCTAGACAAACAACATTAGGTCAAACAGCGGAGTAATGGAATAGGAATGGAGTCATTGCAAAACAAGCCCACCAACCAACTAACCCTGAAGGTCACAGCATGGACTGGGAGCTTGTGAGCAGAGTCTGGTATAAAGCTCACTGTGAAACACAATTCTTCCTATGAGGTCTAGAGAGCCTTGCTGAAATTGTTTTAACTGATCTGTCTTGTATAGCCCAGGAAACTTTAGGACATTGCCTGAAACTCAGGATACAAGAGATGTAGTAGAACTGGAACAAAAGCAGAGGTCTGTTTTTTTAGAGCAGTGATTGTAATACAAGTGCGTGGTCAGGTCACTGTGGGCTTTCTTCCCAGTAACTGCTGTTTGTTTTAAAGGCTGTCAAGCCCATTATTCGCACCTCTTTGTGACTAGAAAATTAAAACACAGGCAGCGGATAACAACAGACTTTAATGATACACCTGGTTAGTACTTAGAGACCATCTTTCAGACTCAAAATGAATGCCAAATCACCCCTGCAATTGCATTCCTTGTAGTTATCAGCCCTTCTCCTTTTTAAAATACATCTTTCTGACAGCAGCCCACAGCTAGTATTTCCTTTTCATTCTCTGAAGTGCAGAGCACTACAAAATACATCATTTTGCTTTGCTGCAGTCCTTTCTGTCCCTTTGATCATCTTTACACCTTCTGCATTTCTGCTTCCTTCCCTCATGTGCAGTACATCAAAAAAGAGCAGCAAGTAGGTTTTTCCAGGAACAGAAGCCCAGCTGGTGTAGACAGCACAAATACCACTGAAGTCAGAAATATTGCTGTATTTAAGCCAGCTAAAATTCTGTCCCTTGTACATATTTCAAAATGCCTTATAATTCAATTAAAGTTTTACAATTCTCTTCTTGAAGTACTGACTGCTGACTCAGGAATTTTCTTGTAAGTTTTAAACTCAATTGCAGTTCACTACTTTGTGACTCAGAGTAAACAATGAATGATGCTCCTTTCTTCCTTCCATTTGTTGTGACCCCTTAAAAAATGGTTTATTCTGCTAAGAAGTAATTTTTCTAATAGTACCTAGACAGGATGTTGGCTTCCTGTATTTTACAAACTTAAAACTTTGCATTTGGCTAGTCTTAGCTGAACATTTTTTGTGTGCATTTATAAAACTTGATTATAAAACTTTCAAATGCTTTAAACCAAAGCAATTTCTTAATATTACCACACTGCAAGTATAGCTTTTCCCAGCTCAGAGACTACCCATGAATGAAATTGGGAAGAGCTGCAAAGGAGTTGGTGGTAGGCTTGAGGTGATGGACAATCCTGGTGCTCAGCTTCTCTGAGAGTTCAGCTCCCACTAAACACAGTGCCCAGGAGCACAGTGATCTGAAAAACTTGTAATACTTTGAAGAAATACCAGTTGTCCTGTTTCACAGATTAGGAACTGAAGCCCAAAACTAAAATAACACATTCAATATCCCAAAGTTCAAAAATTAAATTAGTTAATTCTGTATTTCCCTGGCTAATGATCCGAGTAGTTGACATTCCTTTAGCTCTACTCTCCCTCATACATAAAGAAAAGAAATAGTCTCTCTCACATAACTGAGTATCTTTGATCTGATGCAGTATATGATACTGGTAAGATTAACACACACAATTTTACCACTGCAGAAGCTGACAGTCCCATTCCTTACCCAGCTGGCAGAAGACGTGAACTGGGAAAAGGGATTTTCTTTGCAATTTTCTTGCATTGAGAGTTGTTCCAGAGTAATAAGAGCTACTCTTTTCTCTCCACAGAAATCTCAGCCTGTTAAATTGATCTTGTGACAGACAAATCCACATTTCAGCTACATCACTGGGAAGTGCTGTGGGCAGGGCAATGCCCCTGAGAGGACAGCATTTCTTAGTTCATGGGATGATGAAACACATGTAACTCTCCATACTCCAGCCAGCTTCTGAGCAATTTCTTTGCACCTCAGTCTGATGTTGCACTGCCTCAGTACAGCTTACTTCTCTTTGAGGAAAGAAATCATGGAAATCATGGCTAGGGTTTTTTTTGTTGTCGTTGTTGCTGGTGTTTTTTTTTTTTTTTTTTTTTTTTAAAAAAAAAGCAAGCAGAAGGGCGGCAGTGGAGCAGGTATCTTGGTAAGTAAAGCAGCAGAGCAGATGCTATCTAATCCTAAAACTTCAGAGAGACATCACTGACATGTACCTCAACAATTACGGTTTAAACTGTTTCTAAATCCACAAAAACTTTTGTATACATCCATACAGAACAGTTTATGTTGCTCAAGCGCTAGTTTCCATTTAGATTAATGAAGAAATAAAAAATGCAAACCAGCTCCAGAAAACCAGCACACAAGTGAGAAAACTGCCCAATTGTGCCTTAATAAAGCTCCTTCCTCTCCCCTCCCTGCCTGCTGAAGTTCACTTGTTTTAGATGAGTGCATGATGTCACCAAAAGGCAGAATAATTTCAAAGATTTGTGGCCTTTTTCTTAAATGCCGGTGAGGACCGGGAGCCATACTAACAAACTCACCAGGAAAGGACAAAATATTCACCCTGCCCAAAACAAAAATGCCTAGAACTTTCTCCCCTCCCTTCCTTCTTGCCTCCGTCCCCGCCTCCCTCCCCTGCTGCAGCTCTCCCGCCTCCCCGGGGCCGGCATTACCTAATTTCTGCACAAACACGCAGTTTCTGTGAGCATCACCTTCAAGCAGCTCTGGCCTTCTGTCCGATCACATCTTGGTTTAGGGGAGCAGAGGTGAAGAGCTACTACTGAGGGGTTCGACAAGGTAATCGACTCGTTGGATTTTTACTTTTTTTTGTAATGCCTAACTAGTGATTACTTAAGTAGATGGGCCAAAAAAAAAAAAACTCCTGGCAAACTGTCTTGCTGGAAGTTGTTGAAGTAGAAAAGCCTTCTTTTCTACGATACCAAAATACAAACTCAGAAATAGATTTAAAAACATTTTGGCTTGCTTGCTTCATGCAGGGAAACAGCGGTAGTTTTTGAGATCAAGATCTAATTTAAAATATATAATCACTAGAATTTCTTTTAGTCATGGGTGCCAGTAGTATGCATTTAAATACATGTATGCATTCGGATTGAGTTTCAGTTCATCACATTAGACAGGTTTAGCAAGCAGCAGTCCACTGGGACCATGTTGCAGCTGTTTCACTCAGCTCCCCACCGGCTGCGTGTTTTTCTCTCTCCAGCCATGTTCCTGCAAAACACCCTGAATTCTTTGTACCTTGCTGTATCTTCTGCAGGCTCGAAATTGCTGAGATGTTTCTGATTCTTTCTCTGGTCACTGGGCTCACCCTGTGTGCCTCTGGTGTCATGACAGACAAGGAAACTGACCCACGCCAAGAGTCATTGCATGAAATACAGAAACAAGTGAATGACCTCTGGCAGAATTTGCTCTACCCAGTAACACTTGGTAACAAGACTGATGGGATGATTTACGCCACTTGTGAAATGAAGCCCAGCTCCAAAATAGATGCTGACAAGCCACAAGTGACTGGACAAGTCTTATTCAGGCAGTATTACTCATATGGAAGACTGGAAGCCATTTTTTATTTGGATGGGTTTCCATTGGATAACAATCAATCTAGCAGAGCTATACACATCCACGAGCTTGGAGACCTGAGCAATGGCTGTGATTCTACAGGAGGACACTATAACCCTTTCAGAGTGAATCACCCTCGTCACCCAGGAGATTTTGGCAACTTTCTTCCTAAAGAAGGCAAAATCAGAAAATACAAAACCAACCTCTTTGCCACAGTCTTTGGTCCATATTCCATCATGGGCAGATCTGTTGTGATCCACGAGCAGGAAGATGACATGGGCAAGGGCAATAATAAGGCCAGTTTGGAAAATGGAAATGCTGGGAAACGTCTGGCTTGCTGTGTGATTGGGATAAGCAACAAGAACTTGTGGGAAGAGAAACTGCCTGAGGTTATGGACAAGAAGAAGAGAGGGCTCAACAAAAGAACGTACAACCAGGCTTAGGTGAAGTCCAAAATGCCAGCCACAGTCTGGGCAGCACAAAGTAACCCGGGCTGTGCCGTTGCCAACTAAGATATATGGCTAAAGGATTCCCATTTGCTTGCTCCTCTGTGAAATGCATGTCACTTTTGTAGAGCTTCATTATGTAAACCCAGCAATAAAACCAGCATCGACTCAACATTGTGAGTGTTTTCTTGAAGGAAAAAGATTCCCTTTTATGCAATTTGGGAGTTGAATGCATGTAAGCAGGAATGCAGATGGATAGGGTGTGTGGACTAAAGAATCTGCACACTGCAAGGGTCTTTTAAGGGATCGTTGGATACTAAAAGAAAAAAGTAAGAATTTACCTCTCATTAGACATTATTCTGCAGTTAGGTGCCAAGTTAAAAGCAGAAAGGTCTCTATGCTGTTAACAGTCAAGGGTGTTGTGTAGCAAGACCTTGGCAGTGGACTTCCCCTAGAAATAAGGGAAAGTACAGAAATTCCTGTGTTGAACTTCAGATCCATTATGTTATTCTAATTGGAAAAATCTCCAGTCTGTGCCTGTTAGTAACAAAGTTACATACTTTATATATTTTTATATATAGTAACAAAGTTATATAAAAGTTTTTTATATGCTATAATAATGATATATAATGCTGCTTAGACAATTATGATAAAGTTAGCAGATCAGTGAGAAATATTACTTTCAAAGCAAAAAAAAATACTGAGCGTGTTACTTCATACAAAACTATAGGAACAAATTCAATTTGGGAAAAGTGACAGTGAAAAGATTTAAGTAAGATAATTTTCAGACTTAAAACTCTCACTTAATAAGGCGTTACTTTTTAAATTTAACACAACTCAGAATATTAAAACATCACCCCATGGCTATCATTCATCTAATACTAAGAAGAGAAAAGGAAACATGCAGGTAGAACAAACATATCAGGAAATGTTTTTATTAAAGATGATAAAATTTATTAATATAGTTTTTCCACGTTGTGCTGTTAATCCCGGCAGCAACAAAAGACTGGTTTGCAAATAAATTAAACTGCATAATTTAGAAAGCAAACTACAAAACAGAAGCTGGTAAACAAAATGCTATCTTTTAGAAATGTAGCAGATTTTCAACTTAATCTTAGTTAAGATTTTGAAATACATTCCTGAGCTCAAAGGGATTAAAGAAATTCCACTGTCTTTATTACACAAACTCCCATATGCTTAAAAAATAGTCTCACTTAGAAAAGAAGCAGCATTCTAAAAGATGCTTCTTAATCTGTCATTTTCACACATTTATTTTACAAATTCAGCGAAAATTATTTTCCAATAACCACATCATCACACTTTCAAATGGAAACCTTCTCACAGATAATGCAAGATAATAACTTCACCTTTCCGTACGACAACTTCCTTAAAATCGGTTTGTGAAATGCAGCTTCTCCATATTCCTGCCACAAAATTCCCTTCCCAGTTTGCTTCCCCAAAGCCCAACACCAAAAAGGCTTACATGTCTGTTTTTATTTTCTAAAGTAGTAGAAAAAGGGACCACAGGTTTTAAAAAACAAAAAACAAACCAGCCCTCCTACTCTAAGGTAGAGTTGAGCCCACAAAAAAACCCACTAGTTAAATTTACTGGGACCCCACCCATTGTTATAATAGCAGAACACTATCAATTAAAGCAATATCGGAAGAAGATACTGACAAGAATATTTAATTACTTATCACCTAGTGCAGCAACAATGTCTTACTTTTACAAGTCTCCTTGCTTTGAAGACTTGTGTTCCTGGAAGAAAGCTAAAAATGTACCAAGAATACATATTTGCTAGAAGAGAAAGGAGAGGACCAGTATTGCAGCATGGCATCACACTGGAAATTAGGTTTTCAGAGATCTATGCATCCTACTGGAATTTAGTGATTGCAAAGATTTAAAAATGGCATCTAATAGGGAGAATGGTGTGAGAACAATTACCAAGATGGCCTAATTGTTGGGTTGTACATGTATGCTCTCACAGAAAAGACATTCTGAAAAGAATCAGCAAATGAGGTACGAAAAAGCTGTTGATCGAGCCCTGCTTCAACCTTACACCAAGCTCTTCATTAACTAAGAGCATTAACTGGCTGTTAAGGGACTGTGAGCAAAATGCTCATTCTCACATCTCTGGGTCAGGAACAACAAAGGACAGGGAAATAGTAAAAGGCCCTCAACATTTCTGAGCTCAGCACATGAAATCTTGACCCTCTTATTTGCTTGCCTCAGTTCTGACAGCATTGATATTTAGCTCTGTGCAGATCAGTGTGTGAAAGATAGAAAAAAATACATCTCAAACAAAATTCTACTTCATCTGACATTCAGGCATTAGAGGAAAAAATCCTGCATTCTCTTGGAGATTTTAGTCTCTACAGCTATTTTTCTTCTTTTGTCACAAAAATGAGTCAGTTATGCAGTCAGTTACAATTACTGGGAACAGCTTAACACTCTTTCAAACACTTAAAACTCTTGGGGGTTTTGTCAGGTAATGAGGAATTTTAACGGTGAGCAAGATAACAAAATAAAAACTTTTTACTGCTTCATGTCCCTAATACGCTTAACTATTTATGTAACTTTTGTTCCTAAAGACTGCTGCTAAACATCAGTGGAATGCTGCAATGTCCAATTACCCTTAAAGACAAAGTACATATGTTTGAGCAGCACCCTAAGTATGGCTTTACATCCTGCAGACAGACAAATGAAAGGGTTACACAAATGCATCTGCTAGGGAAAACACACGAGAACAGAGACAAGCCACATTTTTCACCTTCTGACTATCACTCCTTATATTTATATGTAATAATTTACATACAGCCTTTCTGCTTCTGAATACAAACCGTTCATGGGCTCTGACACCTTGATTATGGCAGCACCTGCTAGCTCATCTTACACATACAGAAGGGTTTGTCAGTACTGCTAATATAAACTCTCTTTATTCAGTAGCTGACAAGTGGGCTGTAAAAACTTGCAGCTGGCAGTTATTTGTCAAAAATGTACTCAATCTGGGAGGGATTTTCCTTTTTATTAGTAGTATTTTATTAAATTTGCTTTAATTCTCTCTGATTGGTTTCAAGTTCTAGGAGTGAGAAATGAACATTTACAGACAATTAGGTCCCAAGCCAGCAGAAAAATTGCCTTGATGGCTGCTGGCCCATAGAAGCTCCACAGCTGCAGAGACTATTCCTCATACTACAAGCAGAAGAGGAAAGACCTGCCTACCTTTCCCCAACAGCTGCTAACTTCAACTTTAAGTATGCCCTCGTTGCTGCGTTCCTAGAAGCAGAGTGGCATAGCTCCAGCATCAGGACCAAGCTAGGGAATGACACAGCAGCTCCCTTCCCCCCAGTTATTATAGGAATGTTTTTCTATGACTAAATCTCTTCCAAGAGAAAAAATTTTTAAAAGTGGCAACAATGCAAATAATCCTTCTTTCATACCACGGACTCGTGAAATGAGGAGGAAAGGAAGAGTTACCCTTAATTCCAAGTGATAAGAAAATAAAAAGGACACAAATTCCTTTAGAAAGGAGAGCCCAGATGGAGTAGACTGAAACCTATCACCCATTAACTAAGCCCAAGGGCCCGTTCCAGCTCCTGTAAGTAGAGAAGTGCAATTCCAAAAACTGACAGCCAAGTAGCTGGACAGGACATCACTGGTTCTCCTCTTGCATTTTCTTTGCTTTAGAACAGCATTGCTGTTTGTCACAGTAAGACTTCTGGCTTCTCTGATGATGTTTCCTTCAGAGCTTCATTAAACTGGGCTCTCAGTATCTGGAGAAATAACTTGCTTCATTTTCATGAGATGAGCTGGGAGAGGAAAGGAAAAATTTTGTACAGTTGACAAAATACAAAGGTATAAAGGTTTGTAATGAGAGAACTACATACATGCAGGGATGGTTTTCAGAAAATTCCTGTAAGGGAATAGTGATCTTATTCTAAGAATGTACTGACAGTCACTATATGCAAAGAGAAACAGAACAAAGTCTAAGAAAGAAGCAAAAGCTTGCAGCCTTAAGATGCTTCTCAACTTATCACTCCAAATTTTTCATCCTTGAGAGACATTTCTCAACATTAAAATATATTCCAGCACTAGGACCATACATGTTTCAGGAGCCTAGTGATAATAAGATAAATCATTATCACTGACCTCTTTACTACACTAATGTAAATTACATCAACCTATATAGAAACTTCAAATCATTACAAAAAACCAACATGACTAAACCTCATCACTAATTCTTTCCCTTAGGTAATTTACAGTTTTGGTACACTACAGCCAGAACTAACAGAAAAACATCTTTTTAAAAGAATTATTAACAGTTCAGTATAAAATAATCAACCCTACAGCGCAATATTTTACTGATCATATTTGCAACAGCACAGACACTGCACAAGGATTACAGTGAGATGCTTGAGGGCCTAGATTTCATACCTCAAGCCAAACTGTTATTCAAATATTCACGGTTTTCAGCAGCATCAGATGGTTTCTTGTTTTCAGATTCAGAGAGCTCCTCAAAGCTGTTATTTGTATCCGCAGTTTTAACACTGAGCCCTCCATGCCTTCCAGCATCCTCAGTACACACCACATCCACAGTGCTGCTATTTTGATCCCTTCTTTCATTTGGAATTTCACATTCTCTCTCTATGGTTTTGTCATTGTCTTTCAGGGACTCGTTTTCACCTGTTCGTTCATTCTCAGAGTTTGAGGGATCTGTGGGTTCAGATGGATCAGGGCTGGAAAGTGGGAACTCTGCCTCTGATGAATCATTAAGCTCTGCTTCAACTCCCACGTTCTTTTCCCCCACAGGAGTGCCTCCTCTTTTCCCTTCCAGTTCTGCAACTGTCAATTTAATTATCTGACTTCCAAGCTTGTTTATGTCTTCTTCCTCAGAAGGTAGCTGGGGTAATGAAGGGTAAAAATGTTTATTTTGGATTCTGTTATTTAAGTTTGTTCCCTCTGGAGCCAGGGACTCACTCACAACAGTGTAAGTTTCATCATGTTCTCCCTTCTGTTCTGCTGAAAGAGAAATGGAACAGCAAGATACTCGAGTCAGTTGGAGGCATTTGTTATATATCTGATATGAAGAATATTACTACAAGTGCTGGACCACAGAGATGTTTATCTCAGTAAGGAAGTTTTAAGAGTGCTTCCCTATCCTTCCCAGGTGTATTTCTTAGACAATAAACAATCAATCAACACTATGTTTCTTGCTGGATCTGACCCTGTTTTGAATCCTGTCTTTCCCTAATATCAACAATTCTAAGAGTCAGACAGTACCACACTGTAGAACAGCAAGGCCAGGAAAACTTTCCAGAGGAATATCAACTCTAAGCAAGGAACTTAGCTATGGAAATTTTTGGCACAGTTTACCATTAATCCCCCCATCACTACCGGTTTCAGGGGTTAACACAAACTCCAATTATTTGAAGCTTTTCACAGGCTTTCATCCAATAATGAAGTTTTGTTATTGGTCCTGCAACATTTCTCCAAACATAAAAGATTATTTTGATTAGGGTAACAGCATAAAACAAAACAGCAGTACAAGAATTTTAAGTCTAACATTACACTAAAAGGCAAACACTGAAAAAAGAGTCAAAATAGAGAAAAAATCAATTTGCAAACACCCTTGTGAAAGTATCCTTGAATGTGTCCATTAAAGACAGGATGAATCATTGAAAATAAGCTTGCAAAGTAAAGTAAGAAAAATCAGGAAATGCCAAAAATAAGCTGCCTTGAGTGCTTAAAATCACTCTTGTGCAGATGCATTACCTTTTAGTATATAAGAATTTACTACATTTGTCTCACAGGAACCCTGCCTGACACAAGGATGCAACTGCCTGGCTGCAGAGGACCAGCTTACTGTTGCTATCATCCCTGCCTCATTTAGAATTTGGGAGCTACTGAGTGAATGAGACCAAGGTTGGCACGAAGGGAACAGACACTCTTACTGACATCAACAAAGCTAGGAACACAACTCTGAAGAGCTGGAATTTAAGTCTGTGGAAAAGGCAGGGATAAATTAACTTTCAAAAAGTGATCACCCACTGGATCTAAGCCTCATTATCTGAGAAGTCAGCTGGAAAACTAGGAGCTTGATGTGCAGTACTGCTCTGCTTCGGCTGTTCATCAAAGTGTTCCAAATGAGCCAAAATGAATGTTCCTCAAACTAGCCCTCAAAATTAGCAGGGACTCTACCTTCCTCTTTGCATGCCTCAGTTTTCTCCCTCTTACAGTAGAATAACACCAACCTATCATGTTGCTGCAATTTCTGAAGATAAATTGTCTCAAAGCACTAAATCACCAGAGAAAAGTTCACAGAAGAACAACACTGCTTTCTTCAGGGAATGCCTGAAAAAGCACCCATGCAGTACAGCAGGGACAACAGTGAGCAGAAAAACCTTGAGTAGCTGCTCATTAGCAGCAGTGATGCTCAAGTACAATCCATCCCATGACACTATCCATCCTAAGCATCAGATAAAGTGAGATTTCATGGCACAAGACAGGCTTAAACTCAGATGATTGTACTCTGTCATTATGCATGTTCACACAGGAACTGCACAGTAGCTCCTACAGACATTCACCATCCAGCTTAACTGAAACAATGAAAACAAGCGCAGATTAAAGGAAGCTTTGATGAGACCAGTGTAAGCAGATAGACTAGATAAAAAAAGCCTGAAAAAGCCTTCTGACTATCTACAGATCTAGCTAGAGCAATACTTGATGCATTATAAAAAGTTCTGATGAATAAATGATGTTCAAAAGCTAAGAAGATTTCTTGGGTCAAAGAGGCACCAAATATCCATGCTACTCTTTAAAAGATCATAACTGACCAATGTGACATGAGATCTAATATATAACAGTAAGTAAGAATTTCATTACTATTCTGGTTATCAACTGTTTTCACTCAATTGATCATTCAATGAATAGGAAAATAAGACTGTTTTTGTTTTTACGTCAGTAATACTTTAACCAAGAGCACACTTGTTTGGTCAATGGCGGCAGATGAACACACTCCTGTGTTCTTCCCAAAATTGCAATATGCACCAAGTTCCTAACCCTCAACAGCAGTCATTCTCTGTGCAGAGTGGTACAAAAGGTACCCGTGTGTCATTCCCATAACAGATGCTATCTGCAGAGGAGTTGTGTGATTCCAAGCACAGGGATAAGCCCCACAGCTGAAAACACACTGCTTCTTTTTCAGACTTTGAAGGGAAAATAGCAGACCCAAACATCCTTCAGAAAAAGCATCTGGAGCAGCAGAATAGGTTATTGTTATGTCACCTACTGTTAGGAACTATGGTGTGCCCTGCACAGCTGATCGTAGATATGTGCTCATCTATGTCACCAAAAAGTTTAATTATCATAGAGGTAACTTGTCTCAGTTCTCACTGCAGGTTATCAGATATATTGGGACATAGGCAAGGGAAAACTCAAGCTGTTTGTGTAGGCAGAACAGTAATTTCTTAACCGGCTCCAGTTTAATGACAGAATTTCTGTGATTAACCTTTGTTCTCATTATGGTCATGGGATGAGAGGAGAAAAGAAGATGACCTACTGAGAGCTGATTCTTCCTATGACTGCCACAGGTCTAATCCTAGTCTGTCCTCTCCTATCCAAGGCTGTTTTCTTCCGCTTTTATCTTCCTCTGCCTATCTTTCTCCTCTTGCTCCATATCCCCTTTGTAGTCCCTACACTCACTGTGCCCATTTCTCATCCACCTTTCAATATTTTTTAATCACATCTTGCTTTCACTGCCAGCATTGTGATTCCTCACTCTTGTGCTCTGACGTCTGCTCAGCCACATGCAGGTCCTTCCTCGCTCAGGACTCAACGCAGCACTAAACTCTGTGAAACCCCATCTACTCTGGTCTTCCCACCACTTGAGAGTCCTGATCTTGGCCTTTCTTCCCTCTCTGCTCTAGCCTTTTTTCCCTCTAAGTTTACTTTATCACAAAGGAATGGTGCATACAGAGTTTTACCAGCACTGGTGGCACAAAGCAACAGAATAATAAAGCTCAACAGAGTAATTTGTTTTTAGCAAATAAAATTCGTAAGTGAATCATGTAGAATGAGGTGGAAACTCCAGACTGCTTCCTCAGGCTGGAAACCTTTTCCCTAGATTGCAAATTCCTATAATTGTAGATACAGTAAATGCTTGCATATTTGAAAAAAAAAAACAAACCAAAAACTAACTCAAATTCAAAAATACAAAAGATAAAAAAGGTCCACCAAAAAACCCACGTGGTCATAAGTACTTAACACAAAAAAGAAGTTATTTGGCTGTCTTAAAAAAATCAGCTGATGTAGAAAACACAGCGTGGAAAGCTTCAGCCCAGAGCTAAGGTTTGGCAGTGTCACAAAGCAACAGTAAGAGGGTCTGATGAGATGTGACAGGCAGATCAGACTGCCTGTCTGATCAGCCTGTAATCACAACTGTAGTACCAGCCTCACCTAGGACAAATATGAAAAGAAAGGAGCATAATGCCACAAAATACATACTTTCAGTAACTGCAGATTTAATTAAAAATCAACAATTAAGTAGGTAAAAGAATGAATATTTATGAGTTATTATTACTCACCAGAGAACTATTCATTACAGTTTCACTTCTTATTTTTAGCAAAAATATCAGCTGATCAAGATTATAAAAAACAATCAGCCTCGCTGTCACATTTTATCAGATAATGACATGGACAATAAAGTCAAAATTAAGCCACAATCTATTTAGTTTCAGGACTAACAAATAAATTGTTTATGATGCTTCATGGTTAGCTGAGAAAGATCTGGGAATAGCATAATGTTATGCCCATTAAAGACTTTATCCAAATGCCAATAAGCAAATATAATAATCCATCTCCCATCCATTATGAAAAACTAAGGAAAAACAAATCAAGGTTATCGGCAACTGTCAAATAAAGTTAAACTTGGCTTTGAAGAGATGTTCAAGCTTGCTATTGGAAAAGGATTTTTAACAAAACACATGTAAGACTATGAAAAAAGCAGTCAATTTCTCTGGGAAAATGAGTTGGGTATTTCAATTTACTATGTGCAATCAGGAAGCTATTCATCTAGACATCACCTATAATGCAGGAAAGTGCTAAACCAGTTCCACAGACTGCTTCCAACTGTGCATTTTAACTGAGGGGAAAAGTGCAGGAATCAGTTAAGTGCAACGCAGATGGCATGAATAACTTCACAGTGTCACGTTATCTGGCAGGAAAATTCTTTGAGGTGTAAGACCTGATCCCTAGCCTTATGCAATCCATTCAATAGTAACTTTTCAGTCATTTCTTTGCTATTTGTACTGGGACCATCTATCTGTTTTACTTGTGGATGATGTATTCAATCTCTTTGATCACTGAAATTTCTCCTTCTGCTATCCCAGCATGAAATTTATTACATTTTATTTGGTAAGAAATGAGTGCTCAGCTCTCATCATGTTCTTATGTTCCAGGTGCTCACCTTGTACTTCAGTTCTCTGTGGCTTATCAGCAAACGCTAACAACGGTGACCTGGACCGCTGTATCACGGGCAGGGTTGGGTCACTGAATGTTATCGTATCCTTCCCACCTGGAACAATCACAGTGTTAGAACTGCTGGTTCACCAGTTACAACCACTGTGCATCAATGATATTCAAACATACCCTACACATTTTTTAAAATGTTATTGAAAAGTACAGAACAGGAGAAGCATCTCAAATGATGCTTTCACAGCATGGAAAAAAATACTCTGTACTGGAGCCATAATATGCAAGGCAAAGGCAGAAATGCTGTATGTTTTTATCTGCAGTACTCAGTAAAGGCCAGATTTTGAAAGACCAGGTGCTGTATGCAGAAAATTGAATTAGCAATTAGAATTCAATTAAAAATAGTAATAATCAGATCATACCCAATTAATGGATCACTTGCAAGCTATTACGTGCAAATGTTCAGCACTGACTCTTAACTCTCTATTGTTCTGTCTCATGTGACACAAGCAGGTTCATTGTTATGTAGCTTTACGCTTCAGATTTACATATTATCCTGTAATGCTTCCTTAAAAAAAAACCCTAAAAACTTCTGTAAGAACTGAGGGAGCAAACAAGTAGACATTACTGGGGAACAGGAGGAATTTTAATCTTAAAATTCCCAAAACATTTCTGAGCGTTTTCAGTTTAAACCAAATGGAAAAAGGCAATTTTCCAGCTCTTTTGCAGACAAAATAGTGTAAGAAACCCTTCATCTAAGGACTCTGCTGTAGATGCTTAGTCTTTACATATTTTAGCAATGCAGAAGGCAACACCTGCAGATCCTTTACACCGTCCTCCACGATTCAGGATGCTCATGTTTTTAGTGACTGACACTGCCTTAAACCTACCGGGGAAACGGCAGGAAACGTGCAAGATCAGCTAAGCGTGATGTTTGCATGGCCTCCAGAAAAAGTGCCAACTGATAAGTAATGGCTGGGGAGGCAGCAAGATACTGCTCTATTTATCTCCATGAGAACCGACATTTATGTAACAACCACTTCGCCCCTCTAAATCTGTTTGTACGTTTCACCTTAAGGCAACATCCTAAATCTAATCACCCATCCAAGACAAAGACTTTCAAGAGAACACCAGGTCAGGAGATACCTGGAATAAATCCAGCTCTGAGAAAGTTCTGGTGCATACTAAGGAATAATGAAAGTCAAGCTGTTCCCATGGAGTCTAAGTGGACCACTCCAAACCCTAATTCCTTTTAAGGGCACTGGCTGCAAATACCTTGATCCTGAAAGCAGTAATGATCTTTTCATACCCTTGCCATGTTGGGAAGTACACTGCAGAAATATGAAGGCGATTAATGCTTTTGAAGTATGGATCTTGTCAAAATTTGATCCCCCTGTCAAGCATGCATCAGAATTCTGCCTTTGCCAGACTCAGTAAGAAAAAACAGCATTAACTAACAGCAAAGAGGACAACCCTCTCACTGTAAGACAAAATTAATTAAAAACATTAAAAAAAGACAAAACAAATCCAATCAATATTTCAAAATGCAAAAGCACCTAGATGAATGTACTTTCCTGTAACAGTGAAGGAATTTAGGGCAGGAAGAACCAAAACATACAGGGAACTTGTGGTATGAAAATATCACACACAGTCAGAAGCAGCCACATATCCAAAAAGATACAAAAGAATCCAATAGAGGAAGTAAAAAGATGATGAAAAAAAAATTGGTAGAGGTTCTAATACAAAAATCGAAAGCAGACGCTTTTTAATTTATTTAATAAAAAAAGTAAAGCCTGAGCTGAAGTCCCTGAAGATTGCAAGACAAGCTTCACAAAAGATACTTCTTGACTTCCAGCCAGCATTTACACAGTAAACACATTTACTTTCACATTTTTCTCTGAAAACCAGCCTGGTTACAGAAAATAAAGCTAAGCTCAGTATCCACACATCTTAACAATGGATGTGGCCCAAAGAGTCTGATGAATATTTATTTATTAACAGCGATTCACATCCATTCATGAAGGAGACACAGAGGTAGGGTACTGCTGCACTACATTCTGTGATGAATACATGATCTGAAGTTGGATTACACACAAAAAATTTCAACTAGATGCTTCAATTTCATAACTCATATAGCTCATGTTCCTTTCATATTCCTCTAATGAATTTTCCAAGGACTACAGTGAAAAGTATACAGATCTCAAAATACATGTAAGTTTTCAGTAGCAGTAAATTTTTCATTTTCTTCTTCAGGGTTGGGTATTTTCTTATAACCTCTGCTGCGCCCTAAGCCACTGGACTGGCAACAGCCACAGCAGCTGCAGAGCCCTTTAATTCTACCCTGCCTCTGCTCTGTGCTGATTACTGCAGGGCAAGAGGCAGCAACAAAATTCTCTTATCATCCCACACAGAAAAAGGCTGAGTCATGGTTGGCTCTTTCTTAGACTTTTTTTTTTCAGTGGAAATCTGGAATTTTCAGGAAATGACAGATTTAAAAAATACAGAATTATCTATCAGAATGCCTAGTGACATCAGATTGTGAAAAGAATAAGATGATGTTTATTATGTATTGTTATTGAATACATTTAACTTATTTGTGTGCATATTTCAAGCACAATGTAAGAAAAAGCAAAGAATTAAATGCTTCTGTGAACATCACATTTCTCTGCTTCATTCTCAAGGGAAGTAGGATCATAAAAAGAAAATCAAAGCCAAATCTATGCCCAAACTTGCTTTCTTTTCAGCAATGAAAACAAACCTCACAAGAGATTAATTTAACTAAAGCCCATTTTCTAAGCAGGGTAATATAAAGTCTGGTAGGCAGAACTTCCACAGTGAATGAAATTTTACCTTCTCAATTATTAAATATGCACTTCCTGTTGACTAGCTTCCCCATAGTTCATTCATGTTTTTCTCAGAAAGCAGATGACAAATATGTCACCTAATAAAAAACTAGAGGCATTCAAGATCTTTATTCAAAAGGATCAAGTATATTAAGAGCATTTGGAAGATATTATTATCATGTGACAGTGTATGTTATAAACGTTATATAAACAATGAGACTAAGTAGGAACATTAACTTCAGATTAAAATCTTGCAATTTGTAATGTGCATTTCTTTCAGTGCTAGAATGAACATCAGCTTTAATCTACATTTTTTTTTTCAATGACAAAAAATTCCACTCACAACAAAATAATATTTTTTTACTCCGAATTTAAAACTGATTAGATGAGATACTCTCCATGTTCTGCTCCTCGCCCAAGCCAACATTCAGCTGCAGAATCCATTGTGGTATTCCCACACTAATTGTTACACACTGCTGTTTTATGGAGCAGAAGCTTTACATGCTCTGAAAACTGGTGACCCACCAGGTGTGGTAATGTTCTTTCTGACCACCTCAGGATTAAAGTGCACTTGGGAAAAAAGTACACTCCTGATTTAAAAGGCAAGCAAAAAAATCAACAAAACCTCAGGGCTCAAGAGAACTCACAATCCAGTGTAAAATTCCTTTAAAAGTATTTAAGATCATCCCTCTTACTATTTTCCTTAATGCAAATGAATTTTCATGTAGAGCAGCCTCTATTTCTCTTGTGGTCATCTAACTCATTTGTCTGAACATATTAATCTGCTGGATATAAAAATGCTCAGATAACATTTCAATTTATTTACATGCAACAACAATATTTAACGTACTGCTAGGATCAGTTACTAAAAAAATACTTTAAGCAGAACCTACTCCCAAATCCCACTGAGACATTGTAGCTCAGGCCTTCAGGCAGCAAAAGAAAGGAAGGAAAGAGACAGTTATTGTATAAACATTCATTTGACACTTTACTGACATAGATCAATACAGTGCAAGAAGTTTCCACTTCCATTTTTTAAAATACATTTTGCAAACATGAGAAGTGCTGCATTTATTAATGTAAAAATTTTATGGTACACTAGTTTTGAAAAACAAAACAAAACAAACAAACCCCTACAGTACCTTGAACCGGTGTGAGAGACGTGTTTGTAGTAATGTGCTAAACTGCACTAGCAAGGCCTTAGACAAACATTTCACCCTCATCTCTTGAAGAATGTGAGAAGGCACAAATGCACTAAGTAAACTACACATGTTAGATGACTAACTGTGGAGAAACCTGTGGAAACAGATTTGTGCCTCTAGTACTGGAAAGTGTCAAGCAGGACTGAGAAGGCCCAAACAAGGAAGCTGAAGCAGAAACACACCCCATCAGCCCAAACAGCTGAACTGCATAGGTTTGGTACAAGGGCTCTTCAGCTCTATCAAACATGTTCTTCTAGATGTACAGGTTAGGTGGAAAAAACAGAACGAAAAAACCAGAAGCCTCAACTACTACTCTTTCCGAGTTACTAGCACTGACAGGAATCTGTAAACGACAAAGCCTAATGATGCGAACACCACCAACAAAGTAGCATAATTTACAGTGGTTACAGAAGACACAATTAGGTGCAATGGGAAGAAAAGAAGCAAAAAAGTAAATGTAAATTAAAGACTGCACATTTTCCTAACAACAATGTCTATTAGGAAGCAGATTAATCTCCCATTACTTGAGTAATTCAAAACCAAATACAATACTAAAGGCACTATAGGGAATAAGGCTGTTCTGGAGAGATGGACTAGAAAATTTAGGACAATTTGCATTTCCAATTTCTAGGCATTTATGATTGTACAGAAAAGCATTTAAAAACAGTAAAAATCCAAAATTAATGGTTACAAGAAGTACAAAATTAATAAATAAAATTGGTTAAAAAACATAATGACCAATAACCTGTGGATCATTTTAGGCAATGTTTAAATAAAATAGTTCACTTTTTTTTGCCTGCTGTCTGTGGAAATAATTTGATTACTTCAATATTTAAACATTTTCTTGTACATTTCATGTTATTTTCAATACATATTTGACTTAAGAGTTTACAAAGTCTAGTGATTTTTGCTTTCTACTTAACATTTATGATAGTAGACATTTCTAATTTTGTAAATGTGCTGAATAGAATATTCACAAAATAACTGTCATTTAAAAAAAAAAAATTACAGCCAAACTTCTCTTAAATGCAAACATACCCTTGAAAATTAAATAATGCAAGCTATTTGCTTGAAATTTTACTAACCTGGAAGACTCCACAAGCCAGCAATTTCCAAAGTTCTTAACTTCTTTTCTAGTTCTGCCACTCGATTACCTAGAATTCTTTGCAAGAAGAATAGTTGTTATACCAAGGTAACAAAAGTCCAATTACTTACATGACTACAGCTGAATTTTTCAATTGATACTTAACTAGTGCAGTAAACTTATATACAGTCATCTCTTTTCATTAACAGCAGTGGACAACCTCTCCCAACGTTAAAAGAAAATTAAATATATTTGTCTAATCTCTACCATGCTTTTAAAAAAGCAAAAGGCTTAGGATGTACTGGACATTCAATCTCTGCAGTAAAGAAAAAGAAAAGCAACTCACAATATTTCTATCTTCTTGCCTGCAAATATCACTTTTATGGCTAAAATAGAAAGCAAAAGCTACACAGACCAAATATGGAAAACTCAAGACAGCATCTAGATTGACTTTGAAGTTCTAAGATACAATTTTTCCAAGTCCTTTATTCAGGGAGTTTTCTCTATCACTAAGATTGCTTAAAATGGTGAGAAATATTTTTTCTATTACACTTTTTTTTTTTTTTTAAAGCATTGAACTGCTTTCTACTTTACTAAAAAGCTTCAAGCTCTTTAGTGCCTTTATCACCCACTCAGTATTCACTGTATTTCTTGGGTCATGTCTTCTTTTGTATCTGACTTCATACATAAATACTATTTGCAGTTAGCTCTCCAGCAGGATTTAACTTTTAGTCTTAATTCTCTCCCCAGATCAAATAAGAGATTTCTATCTTGCAAAGAAGGCTCATTTTGCCAATGAATTTCTGCAAGTGTTTCACAGGCACAGCAAGTCTGCTAGAGTCAAAATCTTTACATAAATCCCAAACAATACTCACTAGACTGAGATACCTAGACAAGGCAGCAATTCTAAACATGACAGCAGAGATTATGGACAGCAAGTTTTACTCATCAAATTACAGCAACAGGATAAGTCAGTTGAACTTGAACTGAATGCTGAGAAGCAGCATATCCCACCCCAGCAAGGCAATAGTATCTTCCTGTGCATACCAGAGCTGTGTAATACTGCACTGAGAGCTCCTCAGCAAGGGCTTTATGTGCAGACATTTGAGCACACTGGGAATGTCATTACTGACAAGATGGCAGATTCTATGTGAAGAATAGCACACCCAGCAAATATCAAAGGGGCTAGAAAAATTGATTAACAAGGACTAAGCATTTTTGAAATCTCTACTGTGAGGGCTTTGCAATGAAATACTTAAGTATTTTAAAGATTACAAATATATCAAGGTGAGAGACAGAATGTAAAACAGATAGAGAAAGCTTATAATAAACATCAAAGAAAGCACTGAGAGGTACAGATGTGTGTGTCAACTAAAAAGAACAGTCCATCACATTCAAAAAGCAGAGAAGAAAAGACAAAGCAGTTATGTTTATTTTCCCATTGAAACTCAGTATTTCAGTAGGTTAAAAAGGTTATGATGGATCTACTACTGTCTTCTCCAATTAAAAGCAAAACTATTCAAGTCTAGATTTCACTTTCAGAATGCTTCCATCTGGTATGAGAAACTCAGCCTTAGTAACACTATTTTCATAACCCTGACATCCAGCAACTGGGATCTGCAGTACAACACAACAGCTGACAGCAAAGGGCATGGAGCAGCTTTCAGGAAACTCCACCTTGCATGCTGGGAGAACATTTGCACCATCCTGCCTAAGGCCTCACCAAGGGTCAGCTACAGAACATGGAATTCCCCAGGCTTAGAGGGGAACAGAGAGACATAAGACTTCTTCCACACCGTGTTAGTTCTGGCAGGAAGCTGACAAAACTTGTTGATTGGCCTAATGATTGCCACCACAAAGGAGTCAGAGTTTCGCAGTTCTAATCATTATTCTTTTCATAAGAAGTTCACCACTAGTTCCAGGGCAGAAAACAGGAGAAGGATGCTACTCTCCCTGCCAGCTTGCCATACCACAGAAAGAAACTCAACCCTCTGTAATAAGTTATTGTTACTGCTCTTGTTATTCAGGTAACAACAGCAAAGTCACTTTTCTCTTGCTTCTCTTAAATTTATAATTTATTTATCAGCTGTGCCATGCTATTTCTAATGGTTTTGGAGAGAATATATCCTGATAATACCTACTGAATCCTCAGAAGAGGCACTGAGTTATTTTTTTAACCTTTTTGCAGGTTCTTGATATAGAAGGATCATTCTGTGTCTCAGAACAATGCTTGGCAACAGCAGAGGACAATATTTAACCCCACTCCTTTCATTCAGGAAGAGAGCAAAATACATTCAGTGAAGAGTATCATTCTATTTTGCCTAAAAAACCCCATTATCCCAAGACAGGTATGGGAGAAATAAACCCTAAATAAAGCTGCAAGTTCTTACAGCAATACATTTTTGAAATATAAACGCATAAGCTATTCTGTTGCAACGTGGTTTATCACATTTCTTCCTTTCCCCTGAGACCTCCAGATAATTTGCCACCTCCATATATGCTGTTGGAAGACTGAGCTGTGGTGGCCTGGGTAGGCCTAGCTGGGTGGGTATTTTTAAAGAGACTGCATGGGTTGGTAACACCCAATTCCCCTAATCTCTTTTTCTATCTCTAGACACAGATCCTTGAACTAAAACAGAAGGATCATGTCACAGACACAGGTGCTGATAGCTATTTCCATTGTTCTCTGGTTCTATGCATATTGCAACAGGGGAGTTAGTATAGACCTCCCTCCAGGAAAAGGTTTTACAGAAATCTGTTGTTTATGCAACAGCAGCAATGCTCCCACCTGACTTCAGAAGCCTCTTTCCAGCTCTCCCATGCTTTCCAACATACATGGCCATGATCTGAAGGGAGCTGTGGTGATTTACAGCACATGAATTCGCTTCACCTCACTTTAATTTAGATCTTGCTACAGAAGACATCCACCCTCATACAGATACACCTAAATGCCTGTAAATACATCTGTCACAGTCCCATACCTGGCTGTACACATTGCATGGAAACATGTGCTCAAGCTACAGACTAACACAATCCTTTTTATAATTTTGGACATGACTGAACTTGGACATGACTGCACTAAAATTAGTGCAATACATCTAACTACCAGAGCAGTTTTTACACTGGTCCACCTTGCACAAGTGCTTGCAATTTCAGGAACAAATTGCACTAAAAAGAACATCTAATAAATGGTTTATTGCTGGTAGAATAAAAAAGGATGTTTATTCATTTGCTAAGCAGCATTAGAACCATTTCAGTTTGCATTTATGTAACTGTATAATCTTGCAATATGCAACTGCATAGAGAATTAATTTACAACTGCCTTTTCAAATTAAGCTAATGAGCTTGTGAAGGAAAACACAGGATGTTACTGAGCATCAGTAGCTACCAACTACCTTGGAAAAACTATCTGGCTTTTTCCCCCAACAGCTTCATTTTTTTCTGGAAACTGGGGAAAAAAAATAAGGCTAGATTTAGCCTACTTGTTCCTAGGCACATACTCCCACAGCTCCTTCTCTATCATGCCACATCTTTAAAGAGTGGCAATAATAGTAGTGCATCTTTTCCAAGAACAAGTGGCAATGGATTTTTAACAACAGTATAAGAACGGAAAGTAAACTTGAACAGAACATCCAAATGCCAATCTACACTAAAAAAATCCATTGTCTTGTTATTGCTTCAGTTATTCAGAAAGCAAATCCACCATTCTACTATTGTAAACTTATACAACCAACTCTCAATCTGCAAGCTACCAAGGAGGTCTAGACCTCAGAGTAGGTTAACTGTATGGGCGAAAAATCTCATTTACTGATAGTGAGAGAATCATTACTAGGTCATTCACCTATCAAATATCAAATGCAGAACTTCCTTCACAAAATGAAACAACCACCCCAAAAAATCTCACGTTCTTTGCCCAATAAATCTCACTTTCTTCAAATAACATTCTGAAAGAGTAAATGTATCTTCCAAACATGCTCTTTGCACAGGGGAAGACTGCTACCTTGTGATTTATGTAAAACTTTTTGTCACTACAATTCTCTCTTGCCTCACATCTTTCTTCCTATTTTGAATCGAGAAACGTCTTCAACAAAAGAATGCATCGTCTACTAGTACTAGTTTATGAACCTGTCCATTTAATTTGTCCACTGACCATACACTCACATCTAACCTTCTCCAACAGCTGGGGGCAGTTTCGTTCCCATTTTCACAAGTCAGAAGACTTTTAATTTTTTATATGTTAATTAAGTGCCCCTCATTTATTTTCAAGTCAAATAAAATATGTTTTTCCTTGATGCCCTACCCGCGTTTCCCCTTTTCATATTAAATTTTTATGTGTTAGGTGTTTCCACTTGTAGTGGTTCCCATTCCTCCTAGCTGCTTAATAGCTTCTTTAATCCACCTAAAGCCAAAAGTGACAAAAAGAATGAGAATACTACATAGGAATGTTTTTGAGGCTCTTCACTCAACTTGATCGGGATTTATCTTTTTTTTCTCCCTGAACCATCCTGAACTGAATATAAGACTACAGTTCTGAGAACACTCCTGACCTTGGACTGATATGGACTGTCACTTCCCTCTAAGACCTGATCTTTGCTGGCCACAGAACAGTAGTTTTTGCTTATACTCAATCTGTACTCTGATGGCTATATGTGACCAGTTGGGGACGCAGACATAAGAATCATATCTCCTCGTGTGGGTTATCTCAAGACAGCCCATACTCAGTAGTTGAAAGCAGAGAGAGGAGCATTAGAAAACAATCATTGCAATGATATTTGAGAGATGCAAGAGACTGCATATCACAAGAGAGAAGTACAAAACTAAGGAAGAACTTCACAATCAAAGAAAAATTATGAAAAAACACTGTATCAGGATGTAAAAGGCAAGGATTGGTTATACCTGGAACAACAAAAGTTGTTCTCTGGATATTTTCCTTCTGATATTACATTAGCAGTAAAAAGGGAGTAAGCAGGTGTTAGCCCTTCCTTAGCACTGCTCTGTGCAGCAACTCCTCTTGCATCACAGGACAAGAACTGACTGAGCTTCCATCAGTTAGCTCTGGGCTACATTTTCACCACTTCAGTCTCCCTTTAGCTGATTAGGCATTTGTTGTCTCAAAAGTATTAAAAGTGGCCATTAACTGCTCCTCCACTTCTGTTGCCACATCACTCAGAATTATGCAATGGAGCTGCCTAGTATCTAAGTTATCAATTTTCCAAGTGAATCATCCATTCTAGTGTAATACAGTTTACTTCAGTACTACTTCTTTTCAGGAAAGATGTCTGACTGTTGCTGGCATCTGGTTCTGACGTGCTTTTGAGAAGCCTGAATAACCTCTGATTACCAGTTGTGACTCAGGGTTAAAAAAACCCAACAAAACAAAACCCAAAAACCCCACCAACAAAAAAGAGAGGGTGTGAAATTGAGCACAAAATCAAGGAACACTTCCTAGCTCTGATTTTTATACACTGTATAAGGACATTAATATTAGAATGTCACAAAATGTGTCAAAAATTTTTGTATTCTGCCATGATAGGAACTGTACAAGCCACAAAGAATTTCACTGATGAGCAGAACAGCTAAGAGTAAACAAATTCTCCTTTAAAGTTCTGTTCAGATTTTGTTTTAAAAAAAAACATATAGGAGCAGTCCAACTGTGTTTATCTCCTTCAACTTTTAGTCAAGTAACTATAGGAGCAACAGGTATCATCTGTATGACACAGGCCACTGAGCATGTGCCAAATGTTACATTAATCCTTTCAGACTCTTTCCTAGGAGCAACACTTACTAACCCCACCAGTGCTTATTAGAAAATTCCAACATTGACAACCAACATATCTTACATTACCACGTATCTTCTCTCCAGTTCAAGGGTGTCCTTCCTCCCAGATGCTTTTTTTCAGCTGTTCCTACAGACTTCCTGCTAGAAGTCTGTTTTGTGTTATTACAGTTTGCAATAACCTGAACAGCAAACCAATCCTTGCCTAGCAGAGGTAGACAATTCAACCCCAGAATTTAAGATGAAAATGTAATTTTTCTCAAACCACAAGTCTGGTCTTAAAAACTAAAGAATCCACCACTCGACCACAACGATGAATTTTCTGTGAAAATGAATCTTCCTTCCCATTTCCCTTAATATTTCCCCAAACTACCTTTCCCATAGCTTTATATTTTACTTAGAAGTCATGCTACCTACTTGTTGGTTTGTCTTTGGTGTTGTATGATCATGTTTTTTTCATGGATGGTTTCCAGTAATGCAGTGGCCAGTGATTTGAGATCTGAAATGGATTGTGGTGTGGCTGGTAGGCTACATCCATGATCCTCCGACAACAACTCTTGGACTATAATGTTAAAAACACAAATGAGTTTTGGCTTCTCATGCAGAGATGCAATACAAACATTTACTTAGCATTAAGGAACTATTCCAATTACTTAAATAAATACATATATTTTTACTTCAATTAAGAAACAAAGCCAAAAGATCAGAACTGTAATTTCTAGCTGGCATAAATATAGTGGCTTTCCAAGTTGATTGTTATTCACAGCAATAGCCAGAACAAGTATAGGCAGACACATCTTACATTAACTCAGTTCTGCTTTTGGAAAATTCTTTGTGTTCAGAAGGATACAAAGTCATTCTTCTATAGGCCTAAAAATTAGTAAAAACTGGTCATTAAAACTGAAGCCTCCAAAGAATATTATATATTAATTTTTAGAACCATTATATCCTTCACGTTACTTAAGACTGGTGTGAAAATACAGTCCCATATATATATGTATACACGTATATATATGTATGTACATGTACACAAGTACATGGAGAAGAGGAGAAAAGAGAAGTCAAAACCAGAAGAATGAGTTTCAACTTACCATGACACTTACTACAAATCTTATGACTGTTTTTGAATATACCTACATTTAAACAGAAGGGTGGCAAGGTATACTGTTTGCTTCAAAGAATTTTCTCATTCCCTTTCTTTCCTAATCTTGATACTTTCTTTGAAACAGGGAAAAGAGATTATTCCGTTTTGCTACCCATGAAGAAACATGGGACACAAAGATTTCTTGTAGAACACCTGAATGTAAAAGCTTCCAAGAATAGTAGCAGAAAACTTGACTTAGTGCCCCTCCTCCACCACCCAGTCTATTTTTCATTGGAATGCAAATTATGACTGCCATTGTTAGCAGAGCAAAGAGATGAATAAAGAAGTGATTTTTCAGGGTCTAGAGAGTAAAGAAATATTTGATAAAACTAATGGGGGAGAGAATGAATGGCAAAAGAATTAACAAAAGAAGAAGCAGTAATCCAGAGGCAAATTTTACGTTGTCAAGTCAACTGAGGAGAGGACAGAATTAGCACACAGTAATAAACAGGGAATGAGAAGAGAGTTTTGGGTTTGGTTGGTAAAGAAAGGTTACTGAAAGTAAGAGGTTAGATGAAAGGAATTCAATAAGATATGTGACACCATGCTGCATTTATGCAATACCTTGCTTTGCAGAAAGGACTCCAGTCAGAGCACTGCTACTGGATCTACTATGAGTCTTTGAATTTTTTCGTCTCTCTAGTGCATTCTAGGGAAACAACAAATATCTTATTTAGAAAAACAGTAGCCAACAAATCCTGTCATTAAGAGGAAAGAATCTAGAACTTTGGATTTTGGTCTCAGTAAACTATGGGGGTGTAACTCTCAAAGATTATTATTGTCCAACCTAAAGTCTTTGTAATGTTATAAAGATTCATCTGTCTTATTGTAATCATTTGACTGCAGTCTCTCCCATCCACTCCCCCCAGTGTATATTTAAGACTTGCTTATTTTTTAATAATCTGCTGACTGCCAGTGAAGATACTGCAGTATCCTGTAGACTACATCAACCGGAAACAAAAGCAGACTTTTCCCAGCATTTGTTTGGATAGGTTTCAGAGGGAAAGTTCTAACTCCTCTATCAGAGTTTCTAGAAGCCCTTTTAGTACCAAATGCTGACTTTCAGGAATTAGAAGCAGAATGGTCCTGCTACAGAAGTCCAGCTCTTTTAATTACAGTTCTGTGAAACCCACCAGACCACCAAGGTGCTCAGTTGTCACCAATAAACTAAATCACGCTCCAAGAGAGCCAGGCTGCAAGGGGGAACAGACACTGTAATGAAGCTGGCACTTTGAGGAGCTTTGCTCATGCACAAACAACAATCAGGGCTATGACTACTTTACAGTGACCTAAGTGAAGAAGTCCTATTGACAATCCTAAGATTTACCCTTTTCATGGTCTGACAAGCAGCCCTCCCCTCCCACTTCTCAAAATCACTTGCAGAAGGAAGTAAGAGAGCACAGCTTCTGGAAGGGCAAAAATCAGTCCTGAAGGTTTTATGTAAAACAGCATATACCTTAACTCAGGAAAAGAAGAACAATGAAAGTTTAGTGACCATTAAACTACATGAAGAAATAGCACAGTGATCAGGGAACAGGGAGACAAGATCTTTTTGTGACGGCAACACAGCTGCAGTCATTCACCACTGCATGATGTGCTACTTTTCACCTACCAGCTGGCTGGAAGGCTGATCACCTGCCCCTCAGCAGAGCGATGATTCCCCCACAGAACTTAAAAAAGGTATTTCATTAATTTTTCAAAATACTCTTAACAGGTATCCCTCTGTACTACCCTCAGCTAAGAAGCCTATAAGGAAGAACGAGCATGTAATATGTATACATACTAATATTGTCAGAATGTCAATGGTAGATTTTTCCTGCAAGAACAAATTTGTTCTTCAAACACATTTAACATGAAAATGAACAGTAACTTCCATGGACAAAGCACAGTTTAGATGATATACTGAGAGGATCTTACCTTATATTTAGTAATACTAGACTTCAGAAGGTTGACTTCCTCTTGAAGTTGTTTTAATCTCTCTTGAAGATACCTGAAAAAGAAATGTAATCCTTTACTTCGCGTTACCTTCAAATACTGCCTCAAGCAGTCTTCTTTACTATTTGGCATGTCCTCTCTTTGAACTACTGAGAGTTCTTTTCCCTCTGCAGTTCTGTGAGGGATGAAATAACAAAAACTTACTGTTCTTGACCCCATAAAACTTTAAGTAGGGAAACAAATTGCATAAGAACAGGAGGCTGCCCTCCTGTTAGATTTGTCAAGCATGCTGCACAACTATTTTGTATTGGTCGTCAGGTTTCTGGGGAAGAAAGCTAAAAGGATATATTTATGTCTAGAGGAAATAGTCAGGAAGCATTTATGTGTGCCCTCTGTACTTGAAGGTCTGTGAGATGGACACACGGAGATTTGTATATACATCAACATAAGACTCAGCTATGCAGAACTTTCGCATTGCAATATTCATCACTTACTTGGCACTTCTCATTAGCAATCACAAAGTAGAAAATTTAACTGTATAGTTGAAAAATGGTACACAGTTAAATGAAACAGTACAGCTCCTCCTGAGTTTATGCACTTGGATGAGACAGTTATTTCCAAATAGAAAAATATCTTTTTTTATGTATAAAGGGTTTATAAGATACCTTCTTTCATGTAGTACAACTGCAGCTGTATTAGGGTTTGTGACAATTTAATTATTTCACAGAAAAAACTCATGTCACTGTTATTGGAGCAGGGGGCTTAAATTGATACAGAACCCTGTAGGCCACATAAACCAGAGAAAAACCCCAGAATCTGCTGGGAAGAAGTAATGCCTTTGGTACTTTCTTGCCTAAAGTGTTAAGTTTTTGTAAATGGAAACTGTCGTACAAGTTCTATTTCACTTTAAGGTAATTGTTGACCTTAAGAAAGATACCTGCTATGGCTCTGTCAGTGACTCCTCTCTGTCATCCTTAGTAGAGATCATAAAACACATTCTTTTCCCAAGAAACCAGCAAGAATATCTACATGGGTGATTTCACCAGCAACTTTTGTTGGCAAATCACTCCATGCAGATAACTTCTCCCTGGGGAGAAAATCATGTCTGTAACTGTTAACTCAGGGTACTCAAAATCCCTGTTTTTCAAGATTAGTCCATTACAGCTCACTGGGAGTTTCTGAAAACCCAAATTTTTAATATTCTTGCTTTTGGTGCCATACAGAGACAGGAAACAAAAAGGTCTTCTCTTCCTTTTCCTTGCTTAGCTTTATTTGGGAACATCACTGGCATCTCTGTAGCCAAATACAACAATGATAATTTCCTGTAGCCTAGATTTCTTAATTTTTTTTTAATGCTTAGTTACAGTATAAACAAAACAGGCAAAACAAATTACTGAAATCGCTTAGCTTTCATTCTTGGATATAATTTTCTTTAAAGTTTTGTTGTGACTGACTTCCTGATACTCCTATTACAACAACACACTGTTTTTCTAAGGAAAGAGTAATGCACTCACCTGTTCTCCATACACAGAGCGTCTATGTCAATGATACGGTTTTCATGCCCTCCCAAGACATGATTCAACTCTTGGTTTAGTCTGTCACACTTATCTTGGTAAACAGAGCGTTCCTCTTTCACATCCTGTAACTCATCCAGTGCAGCCTGAAGATCATATCTCAGAGTCTCAATCTGAGAAGAAAGGAGAGCTGTATCAGCATAAGTTTAAACAATAGCTAACATGGGACCCAGCCTGAAAACAGCAACAAGCACATGTTTGAACGGTATTTATTTTGGGCAGTCAAAAGTCTTTTCAAAGCTCATAACCCCAGGTATTTTTACTCAATTTCAATAATATTTCATCCATTTGGAGTTAAGTAACTTTACGGGTTAAATTTGTTTGACAAAATTTATAGAAAACAATTAAAATGTAACAAAATGTAGCAAAAGAATCCTCAATCCCTACTGTAATTCTGCTCTACAAACATATTAAGGTGGTTTTATCATACAATTTCTAGGATTCCAAAAATTAAGTCAACTGAATACGAACTTGTCAAAAAGCCTGCGAGTGGGAATTTACACAAATCATGGGACTTCAGCAATGAGGTTCCACAGAACAAGAACTGAGAAAATACAAAATAATCCAACATGGAGGCAATAGGATGAGCTTTGCTTTCAAGCAAAAGAGTGAAGAACTCCAATGTGAAAGACACTCAAGGACAAAGAGCTTCAAACTTCCACTGCATGGTAAAGAGCATGCATATAGACTGGAGGAAGGGGATGTAAGTCTGATGTGACAATTTTTCAGAAGAGGAGAAGAAATAGCTTGGAGGCAGGAGGAAGAGGACACTAATAACACTTCTACAGAAAATTTGATTTAAAGGGTATCTTTAGGAGGTACATCATCAGCCACTGTACACTGTGTTGAATACTTGTAACAGCCTTCACTAAAGAGCACCTTTCAGTGACATTCATTGTTGCTGGACATTAAAAAGAAAAGGAGAATCAATAATCTAGAGAAAAAATTCCAAAGATTAAGAATTCACTCTAACCACTACTTCCAACATCAAGCAGCTCCCAGCCCTTCAAACAGAACAGAAATTATTTACTTGCTACTGCAATAGCTCTGTAAAACATGACACCATATGCCCATTTAATTATTACCTGTTCTCGAGCCTTCTCCAACTGTTGAACAAGGTCCTCCCGTTCATGTGCTGCAAAGTGGCGAGCCCCAACTTCATCATCACCCAGTCTTTGCTTTGCTATGGTCATTCGAAGGAGCTGCCATGACAAAAACAGAATTCAGTAGGCAAGAGAACAAAGGCTGTAGCAGCAGAATGTACCTGTATTAGAAAGAATAAAGCTACTAAAAGGTAAAGATTTCAGCTAAAGATTTCAGTTCTTCCAGGCCAAACAGCTGGTATTTAAATCAGAGGGAGTCTTCTCAGCTGAGGGTCAAATCCACTTTTTAGTGAAAAAACAGTTGAACAGTCAAAGCATCCACAGGAACTGAATCAGACCCTGCAACAGTCATTGAAATATACAAATTATGAAAGACCAAGAAAACACAGACATGTGGTCAATGTTTTCTAGGACTGACAGGGACTAATTCCACTCAGACTAAAACTAGAGAATTATCAGAAAGCCTTTTCGTAAATACATAATTATTAAAATTCTCTGCAGCAGGGAAGTCTTCCTAGCTAATAAAAAGGAACAAAGTGGCTTGTCCAGCTTCATTTTACCGACACTGCTTAAACCCCCCCCGTGCTACATCAGTGCAGATTTGTATTAACAGCTAATACATTTGCTTATGCATTATTTTTTTAGTCTACTCACAAAAGCTAATTCAAGAAAAAAACAAAAATATGGGCCAACAACAAAACGACTTGGCCAAAATGCTCAAGCAGCTAATGAACTCCTGAGCTTGTGTCTGACTTGAATTAATACACATTTACATTGAATATCCAAAGCATAAAGCAACAACCTTTCAAGGACATGGAGCATTAAATACCAATCTATAAGGGATTCAACATTTACAGTTGGTTATACTCAGTACAACCAGGCTTCATCTTTAGGAGCCCCACAGAGACCAGGGAAACCCACCACAATAACTAGCCCGACTTTCCCTGTATCTTTGACTGCACCAAGGAATTAATGCATACCATTATACTGCAGAGTTAGGAAGAAAATCAATCTTCTGAAGTAGAAGATTGTACATTAAAATCTGTCTTTGGTATTTATGGGATGCCAGTCACCATAGCTACAATGTGCCAATTAAAATCCTGCTGATGCAAGACAGACTACCAAAATCATCCTCCCCGCTTTTTTCAGCTCCAGTTCAGTGCAAGCCACTGAAGCTAGTACAATGCGTGCTGATAAGAAGTTCACTTGTTCAGAGGAAGCTGTAGCTGCAAAAGTAACTGGTTTTGGCAAACTACATTTCACTATTCCCACAAGTCAAGTACAAACCACTGCACAGTTAGTAAGGCTGAGTGGATACTAAGAGATATAACTCCTATTAATTTCTTTATCAAAACAAGTAAGTCAAAAAGGCAACCAGACTTCATAGCTATTGGATTTTTTTTAAAATGCCAAAGTGCTGATGAACAAAAGGTGTGGTCATGTCATGTAATTCAGATAAATTTAATTTCTAGAATCTCTCTGTAGTAAGAGAGACCGCATGAAACAAATGTAGTAAGATTTTGAGGTTTCGATCTTGTTCAAAAAAACCTGGAAATGGAAAGAGGAATCATACTTTATTAATGCCTCCAACGTCTGCAGCAGAGCAAAACTTCTGTGTAACACTTGGCACCAGGCTGGGAACTGGACCAAAGCTGTCACTCATGCACTATGACCAACTCTCCTCCAGCACAGGAGGGGGTGAGGCATAAGATACAACTGAAAGCAATTATAACTTGCAAGGTCAAACAGTCTGCCAATAAAAGGAGAACTCTTTATTTACTACCAATTTTGAGGCAAAAAACCCCCTGAAAACCATGAAGTCTTATGAAAAGAATGCTTCAGAAATCCAAATTCAGCGAGTAAAAGCAGCATTATTAACATACATAAAATACAGTAAAATATCAATCCATAAAACAACAGAGTGCTTCTTCCAGACAGTTGGCCAATCAGAGAGTTGACAGGGCAGAACAGGCCAAGTCGTTTTATTCTGCTTTGCGAATGTCTCATGAGGCAGCACCACCTGCTATAAAATTCTTCCCTGAAAATGCTGTGACCCAAAGAGACACTGTTATGCCAGAGGTTTAAGGGTGTATTTTATATATTAGTGCTTTGTTATAAACTTTATACACTTGCCCTCTAGCTGCTGTACTTTTGTTTCTGTCATTCAGAAATCACTGAGGAAAAGACCACTCAACTTCATTTAGGTTAACACTACCCCTCAGGATTCAGTGAACAGCATTCACAGCTGAACGGATTTAAATTAATGGTACCTTACCAGAGAAAACTCCTGTTTGTCAAGAGCCCATAAACTGTTAACCAAAACAGTCCACTGCTGCAAGCACTGTCTTTTTGTTTTAATATCACATATTTTTCTTACATCACTTTCAGCTAAGATGTTTACAAAGTAGCAACACTGTATCAGCCCCACAATGTCTAAGAACTGCATCACTGGGATAGCTGCTTTGCAGGCTTGGAGTCCATAGACAATGCCTGCACCAAAGTTGGACACTCCTGATTATCACTAAAACATGCAGAAGGACAAGGAAAATCAGCACAACCAATTCTTCATGGAAGGCAGAAACCATCATGTTTTAACCACAGTCAGAGCAATTTCTTCACCAGGTTATCTTACAAAATCTGAAAACGTGGACCAGAACTTGCAAATACACTACCCGAAGTCCCAGTTCTGCCAAAACACATACGGCCCATTTAACTCTTCTCCCTGTTGCTGCATGAATGATTGTCTGCCTGGCAATAAGGAACTGACAGTAACACCACAGCCATTGTTCCTCATGCACCTTCCTCTCGCTCAGCACTGCTCTTGGCAGATTACAAAAGCAATTCTTTGCGTGGGGGGCTAGGGGCTCAGGTAAAGGCAACTGAGTCATCTTGTCTTGCAGAAGTCTCCAGTTTCTCTTAAGCTTTCCATTTTTACCCTTCCACATGAGAGAATTAGATGTTTTAACTATCTCCTTCTATGTTTTAGTAATTGTTTCCAAGCATTGCTGCCAAAACGTTAGGAAGGAAAAAGATTTACAAATAACTACCATAAAGATGGAAGAGTTTTCATGTGTCAGAACCTGTGAGATTGTGATCAATCATAAAAATAAATAGCTTTAGATATCTGTCACCAGAATGCTGCAGTCTAACTATTGCTGTATTTTTCAAACTGCAGCAACAAATCCTTCCAGAGACTGTCTGAAGAAGTTTTGTTATTTGTGCCAACAAAATTCTACTTGAAATGAGAGGAAAAAATTGTTCCAGTTAAACCAAATGCAAATAATTTGTTATTGCCTGGTGACGTGTTTAACATGATTTCAACAAGTAAAATATCTTTGGTTCAAGGTTTTCTTGCTAACCCAAGTGACTGTATCCTACTTGTAGCAAACATTAAAGTGGTGAAAAACAAGTAAAGCCATCAAAACATTTCTTTATCAATAGAGATAATGTGTGATATTTTAAGAGGGTTTTTTTTTCTTTTTTAGTCCTGCAAAGCTCTTGCCACTCAGTGACAAAGCTGTATGAGTCACCCCTGCTCAGACACAGGCAGAATTGTTCATCCATAAGCAGCTTCACTTGCTGCAAAAGCAGCTGTTTGTTCATCTCTTGCCAGAAGTAAGGCTGACGTAGACCAGCTGGGCAGGATGCCCTCCCTCACTTTGGAAAAAGCAGTGAGAAGAATGCAGGGGAAAAATATAAGAACAAGCAAATTATTACAGATTTTTTGGTTTTTGTATATACCATGCATTATCTGGACTCCAGTGCCTGAGGTAGCCCAGCTGCCAGTACAGAAGAACTGATGAGCAGAAGAGAATGGCTTTGTGAACAAGCCTAGAATTTTATCACTGAAGCTTGTAGGGAGAGAAATCTGACACAGGAGGAGAGTGTTAAATCCCTCAGAGAGATGGCAATGCTTTTTTAGGCACTTTGAAAACCAGCAACCTGACTCTAAAATAAGCTCTATTTCTCATTTACTAGGAAAGTGAAGAATGTGTTCCAAAAATGAAAATCCTAGTCTAAATTAATCCGTGTCTGATGCAGCTCTTTCCTCCCACTCTTTATTTAGTGATGCACTATTTTGCACCTTTCAGAGAAAGGCACACTGGGCAGAATAACTCCTTTTGTACTTTTCCATTCACTTTGAGGATCATGAATTTAAATTCATGCTGAGAATACAGATGTCACAAAGATAACTAGCTAATACCAAATTAACCCACAAAGGTGAACTTAAACAGTGCCAGTTCAGGCACAAAGAAGAAGCCTCTGTGTTACCAAGATCATATATTGCCATAAAGAACTACAACAGGTACATAACCTTGATATTTAAATGTGTTGTAGTTTTCCTACCTTTGTTTTCTGTTTGCCCTTACAAACCCTTGCTATCTGTTCAGGACTGGCTTGGGAAAGGCTGTGTGGCATAGTATTGGTACTGGAAAACTGAAAGGCACTGACTTCTACACTGTAAAACAGATTAAACAGTAACATGCAAATGAAAATAAACACTTGAAAACCTGGTCTTTGAACAGTTGAGCAAGTTATGCTGAATGCTATGTATACTACAAACTCAGGCTTCACTTGACTCTTTGCCAGCTCTATGAACACCTTCAAGGCAGGCCTTTGTGACAAACAATGAAAAAACCTGCATTATCACAATATACTTATGATTAAAAGAAAATAAATAAAATAAACTTAAATGGAAAGAAATAAACCCCATCTGACCAATTAAAAGCCATGTCATTTTTGTTCAAATTTTAAAATCCCATAATTTTAAAACAGTAGTTGAGGCAGGGAAGTTATCATTATTTGTTTCATTTTTTTACTTTGTTAACCACCTCAACACTCCAATTCAACCTCCCACTAGGTTGATCTCTGAATGTACTTTTGCATAAAGCTCCAGCTGTGAATGTTACACACATTTGGCTTGAGTTTAAATATTTCAATTAATGGAGACAACAGGAGTTTGATTAATACCAAATGGCAGATTTTGAGCAATGTTCCATATAACTTGCTAAATTTAGTAATGAAATAAATTGGTTATGTAAGGGTAATGGGATGAGGGATTAACAAAAAGCTCACTATACATGTTTCTGATCACCTACTCCAAAAATTTTTAAGGGAAAAATTATGCTCTCCTGGTATCTACTAAAATTTTGCATTTCAGTACAAAAACCTGAAAATTATCACATGAAGAACACATGCTTATCTGTAATTATTTGTAAGAGGAAATACAAAATAGTAAAATATGTTTGGGGTTTTTTAAAAAAAGAAAGAAACATAAAAAGTCTGAGAGCATTAAAGCAAGGCTAAATACAAAATACATAGTTAAAGACAACAGAGCAAAAGCAGAATACAAAAATATGTAATAAGATGTACTTACTGATATTCTTTACAGTGTCTGTAGTTTTACTGTTCCAAGCACTTTTGCAATTAAAGTATTCTAGAAGTTCTGTAACCCATTATTTTATTTGTTTTCCTAAGAAGTAAATGCAAAACTCTAGCCCAGTTTACACATTCCATGCCATTCACTGGCAGGTTTTAATACCTTATTGTCTCCTTGTACTTCTCCCAGTCTCTGTTGAAGCTCTCCAATCTCTTCTCCAAGATGTTTATTTCGATCTTGAGCCTCACTCAGCAGCTGAGCTAGATTTGCCTAGAAAAGGAGTAAATATCAGTCAGAATTCAAGTGTCTGTGGAGAGAAGTGTAAGTAGTGCTGGAATAGAAACCCCTGAATTACTCCTTATCCACCAACAATCTTTACTTTTATTGCTGGTGGTACCCAGACTTCATGCTTCATTAGAGAGATAACAAGAAAAGTCATCTGGGTTTCTTTATCTTTCATAGTAGAAAATACAGCATGCGTGCATACAGACTCCCAGAACAGCACACAAACCTCCAACAAGACAAAGTGAAAACATCTACACTAGTTCCAATACCGTGGCTGGTGGAAAGAATTAAATTCAGAATACTTTGATAATATTTATACACAGCTGCCAAAATAATAGTTTTAAACTTGCATATAATTAGACAAAAGGCACAGCTGAGAAAGAATTATGATACAATGAAAGAACTTAATAGGGTTTAGAGCAGATTTCCAGCCAGTAAAGAGCTTGTCAGCCAAAGTCCTTGCCCCTGTGTGGAGCTATATCATGGATATCCACTAGTGCAAAACTTCAAACATGACCTGATTTTTGTTGTTAGGTATCACCTGGAAAAATAGAGGTAAGAGCTGAAGTTTAAAACCCTACCACTCCCTTCCCACCTAATAATACAAGTAGTCATTCATTTAAGTTACTAAGTTAGCAGGGCAAGCAGTCTGTTCTAATATCATAAAATTAAATTCCATTAGCTTGATCACTAACCAAAAAATAAATGCAGTCTCCTGTTTTCCTATATATACTATCTGAAAATGAGCAAATACTACAGATAAATTTATTCCATTTTTACCCTAAAAATGTCTCATGAATACACACACATTGACTCAACACAGGAAAAGCCTACCAATGACAGCTTTTCTAGGAGAGTTAGAATCATAATGGCTATGGTGCAGCCTTACAAGACATTGCCTATGGACAGCTCAGCATGTCACCCATTGCCATAAATTTCAAGAGTATGAAAAGAAATGAAAAAAAGAATTTTTGGATCTTCTAGGCATGACTTAGTAAAGGCTCATGAGTCAGTATCTCTGAGCCACTCTTACACATACTCCCTAAATTTGAGGCCAATGCATTAACTGACTGTAATTCATCAAGTGACTGTTCCTAGTTCTCTCTTGTGTTTTAGGTTTAGTTTTAGATTCTCTGTTTGCTGTGCTTCTCTTTCAACTCCCCCATTTCTCTATTCTGACATCTCTCTTTTTCAATCTGACAGTGATTCTCCTACCACTTGACTCTCACAGGATGTTTTCAAGAATTTTACCTTTACAACTCATACACTGTCGAATCAACAAGTTATCTGATAGCCATTAGTGCAATCTTGCTCCTTGTTCACTAACAACTGTTACTTCTACATGTCCTGCTTTACATTTAAGAGAACTCTTAAGAGGAATGTATGAATGTGAATAGTAAAATGAACATAGCTATGCATGCATACAACCATTTGCAGGATTAAACTCTTAAGCTATCATCAAGTAGCTTTGAACTATTTTTGACCTATTGAAGAAGATAACTCCAAATTCCAATTGGTCTGAATTAGCAATAGCTTCAAACTTTTAAACAGGAAAAATAACTCAAGAAACTGTAAACATCCTGCTTGATGAACAAGAAGCCTAAATCACTGCTACGGCTTCTGTACTTCTGATGCTTTGAGACCAAAAGTTAAGAAGAAAGTAGTAAATTTCACACAGTTTTGGAAAAGATTAAAGCATTTTTTTAAACTATGGACAAATCTGAAGACTACAATAAATAATTTGGGGGAAGAGTGTAACAGCAAAAGAACCCCTATAAAGAGTCAATATACAGCCAATACAGGACTAAAATTGAGCTGCTTCTAATTTTATTTTCAAGACAACAACCATTCAAGCAATGCAAAAGATTCCTTACATATGCTTTGGTGGACTGACTTTTTTTCTACATCTTAACCAAATAGTGTAATAGTCATTCACAGAAGGAATGAATCAAGGAGCTTCAGAATACATTCAATCAATGGTTTTGAGAAGTACTTCTTAATGGTCGTTTAAAAGAAAGAAAGCAAAGAACTGATGTTTGCAGGAAATTGTATTTAAACTGAAGTATCTATGGCTACTGCTTAGATCCAATTTTTTATTTTTTAAAATAAAGCTGACTTTCAGTAAAGCCTGCGTTAGTTAAAAGGAATATGATTTGCACAAACCTCTCTGAAACACCTCTATTTATAAAGTTCCTTTTTATGATGAATTGGAACAACTCCTAATACTGCAATAGCACATGTAATTTCAACACCTGGAAAGAACTCAATCTCACTAATCAGTGTTTACAACCATAACAGCAGAATTTCAGCAGTAGTTGAATTTCTGTAGTTAAAACCTGGCTCACAGTAACGGCAGGAAAGGCATTTCCATGCCTGTACTAAATCTTCCTGCTCAGATTTATTTCCTTTAAAACCATTTCTCTGGGGTTGCAATTCTATGCTGAATTTTATTTGTCAGTCATATAAATGACTTAACGTGACAAAAACCTTTATACTCACGACAGATTTTGGAAGAAACTCGAAACAAAGAATTTTAGACACCAAAATAAACCAGCCTTGTTTGACCATGCCAAGAGCATTACAATGAGCTAAGTATAGATTTGCTCATTCCTGCAAGCCTTGTATTGTACTTCTGTTAAACTGAAACAACCAAGCTATGTCACAGAAGTAGTCTCCAGCAATTAGTCATTTCCCTGGCTTAGAGGTTCTATACAATGTATAATTTAGACTGTTACGAGTTTCAAAGGTTTTGGCAAGACCTTATTAAAGCTCTTGGTTAAATATGGATGGAAGGAGAAATATTTGATTTTCAAAAGTGCTCTACTAGGCTTAGGGACAGCCAGCCAAGAGGATATGTTGATTGATACCTGGACTTGGTACCATTTCTTTGGCATATATAAGAAAACATACCATATGCTTGAAAGATGATAAAACTAACAATGGAGGACTGCCTTTATGAACCTGCAGGCATGTATTTTTTTGAGGAAAGGGGAGAAATCTAAGCAAAGGCAGTTCATTTTTCCATTTGGCAACTTCTTTTCAATATTCATAGAATAAACACAGCATTCACTCAGAAATCCAAGACGAGTTACTTCAACAGACAATAAAGCTCATATCATTTACCCATGCAACAGAGAACGACTCCCTGTAAATTAGCCAAATTCAGCTTCTCTAGACTCATTTTCTTCGATGGTTTCATTTGATTTTAGGTGAAGCCTTAAAAAGACTCCTGAAACTGTGAAAGACTTTACTTCTTTCACTCACACTACACAAAACTAACTCTAGAGTACTGATGAATAGAGACTTCTCAGCCATCAACAAAGAAGGCAAAGAGGAAGAGGTACCTCTCTGCTGCCTCAACTTGTCTTCCCTCTGCAACAACCTGCACAAATGGAAACTCTTTCTCCCACCCTCTTCTCAATGCAGCTGTTTCTAATACAAAATAACAAGTATTGCAAGTATTGCTTCAGCCCTGTCTCTAACTGGCCAGTATCAGAACAGCTTCCAGATACTCCATTTCTGGCAGGTTCTCTGGAGCCTCTGCAGCAGGACAAGTTGTTTTATATGCCTCAGTTATGGGAAGCTTGCATGTATAATAGACTCAAAAGATAGCTAGAAGAGACTCATAAAGATCATCAAGTCCAACTCCCTCTGCCTCACAGGACTACCCCAAAATGAAGCCATATACTAAGAGTGTTGTCCAGATGCTGTCTGAACCCTGGCAGGCTGAGTGCTGCAGCCACTTCCCTGGAAAGCCTGTTCAAGTGTCATTCTCAGTGGAGCGTGATTTGACAAGTCTAAACCCCCAGTGCAGTGCTAGACATAAGACACTGTCCCCATATTCCTTTCTCCTCTGACCAAATGCAACTGCAACCACAGCCAACAATCCCATCAGAAGCTAAGAAAAGAGAAAAAGAAGGCTCTGAGAGTGCCAAGCAGGAAGTTTCATTAGATAAAGGAAAAAAAGCATGATAGATCAGAACAAACTACAGAATCAATGGGATGGGAGCACAGACCTCCTCTTTTTCCACTTAGACTTTGTTAAAATTTGCAAGAACATGCTGGGGATAAAAGATAGAAAAGAACTTCAGTTCTAGCTACAGATGAGCATCAAAAAATACTAACAAAAGTATCTACAAATATTTATTAACATAAGCTAGTAAATACCTGTTAGGCAGCAACAGATCTTTGCTTACTACTTACCAATGGCCTAATGAGAAAAAACAGTAACTCTGAATGCTCATCCCTGGCATTATGCACTACACTGGTTTGGCTCCTTCAACCATTTTGCAACTTTAGCTACACATACACACAGCGTTATTTTTCTTCACATCATTTTAAAAATTATGGATATTAACAGTCTAATATAGCTCTCAATTCTCTTGCATATAAATCTTATCCAACATTAAAAAAAAATAAAAAAAGAACTTTTTGCCTTTAGGGTACTAACTGAAAAAATAACATGAGAAGGAGGAAGAGGGGAAAAATTCCAACATATCTTTACAGTTTAAAAGTATTTTTAAATACAAACACTCCTATTCTGAAATTTACAGTCTTTTATGTTCGTTCCAGCCACACCTTCAAACAAAGAACACCACTGAATTATGGGTCTGACAGAAAAAGGTTTGATGAAATATACAGCACCCTTGATGAATGTGGCTGATCACAAACTTCAGTGAAGTTTCTTCTCCAAAGAATTCATATGAATGCAATGACTGAATTAATACAGAAAAACCTGTTTTACTTACCAACTACCACTGTTCACTCCAAGATACAGGAACTGATGACCTACCTTAGCATTAGCTTCCTTGCAATAAAATCCCCAAATTATTGTATTTTTCTCTTTAAGATGAAAAACTAGAGAAGACTTTTAAAATTACAGATCCTGGGTATACAAAACAAAATACACTTACTATGGGTCGTACTTTCATGCCGAAAATCAACACCAAAAGTCAAAGCTTTGCCAAGCAGTCACTTGACATAAAACAAGAGGAGAAGAAAATCCTCTCCTAAATATTCTGAGTTCCTGAAGACATCTTAAACTTTGAGATAATGAACAAAAATAATCAAAATCCCTTAAACATTTTGAGTAATTAATTGATGGAATATTTATTGAGAGTACTCATGTGCATAGGGGTGCACAAGTGTCTCTCTATTCCATTAAGGTAAGACAGAGCAACCAGAGAAGAAGTTTTACACATAAGGCCCAAGGGACTGTCTTATCTATTAGAATGAGCATTCTTCTCTCCTAGACTTCACTGGTGGACTCGGCAGCATTAGGTTAATGGTTGGACTCATTGGTCTTAGAGACCTCTTGCAATCTAAATGATTCTATGATTCTATCTTGGCAGAAAACCTATTTGTTGAAGAAACAATGGTGTCACTTCACAAAGCATGACTCCTAGTGTGGCTAACAAGTTCTAGGTTTTACATACTACCACCTGTTCTCACCAATGAAAAAGAAGATCTTAGTGTCCAGAAACAAAAATCTCTTTATTGGCTATGTTCTTGGAGCTGGAACATTTTGAAATCCATGGGAATATGGCTTTCTATGTGTTTTCACTGTGTTCTAGCTGCTACTTCATGCTATGGGAGTCAAACACATGCACCTACAGGCCAAAGCAAAGTGCACCGGTCCACATTTGGGACATGAATAATGTTTTTCATCTTCAAACCCTTGTAGAGAGGAGGAAATCACATTAATTATCACAGCTCCACTGTGAGAAAAATACAAAATTATTTCTAACCCTGTAGTGTATTTTATCCACAGATTTCATCTCATAGGACTCTGAATGCAGCTTTTGCACCTGAACACAAGGCTAGCAAAACTTAGTGAAATTATTAATTAACAAGAAATAGCCACATTAGTCATTATTTGTGATGATGTCATGAACAGTCATAAGGTAATCTCTGAAGTTTGTTTCAGAAGTGAATTGCAATAGCCAAGCACATAGAGCTAGAAGCTGGAAGTGAAAGGGATCAAAATGGGTCTATTTGTGGTACATCACAGTATCATCCTGTCTGGAACTTCTGGTCTTTTTGATGTTATGCCTGCCTCAAAAAGTCATTCCCATGGACATATTCATTAGCAGGAGACAAGCTATCCAACCAACATCTCAGTGAGTGGGTACCATGCTGCTGTGATACCAATGGTCCTTGAAGCAGTCAGAATCTTGTTTTGAATTAACCAGCTTGGGATACCAACAGCACTAAGGGACGTGACCTTCAGGTTGTCTGGTGGGAAGATTTTTGGCTGGAAGATTAACCATCAGGCTGTGTTCTGTACATTATCATTACATTATGGGACTCAACATTGGGAGCCTCAAAGACGGTTCTATGACCATGGGATCCTCTCTAAGGCTCAACAGCTGCTTGGGAGACACAGGATCCACTTGACTACATGAGGCAAAAGTATCTTTGCCAGTAGGCTGGAGAACTTTGAAAGGAGAGCTTTACTCTTGAAATTATGTGGGAGGGAATAAGGAAGTTCAGGATAGGGTAGGCAAGCCAAGAGGCTGGGATGATGGGAAAAGAAGGACATAGCAATTCACAAAGCAACTGAAGTGTAATTCCTTTGACCATAGGCACGTAGAGAAGGAGTAGGAAAGCCTAGTAGGAAAGCTCTGAGCCTGCACCACAGAACCAGCATACTCAGATGCTTCTCCAAGGTCTCTAACACATGCAACAGGGGGAATAAACAGGAGGAGCATGAAGATTGTGTGCAGTTACAGGGTTACAAACTCCAGTGGGATAGCTCACACAGCTGGACTGCTGGGATGAAGGGATACAGGCTCCTTAGAAAGGACAGCAAGAAAGTGAGGAAGGGTCTTGCCCCCTTCCCCTTTTTTCTGTGAGAGCACTCAAATAACGGAACAGGTTTCCCAGAGAGGCTGTGGAGTCAGAGAATCAAAACCATATGGAAAATGGGTAACTTGCCCTAGGTGGTCATGTGTGAGCAAGAAGATTGGACTAGCTGATCTCAAGAGCTGCCTTCCCACCTCAACTATTCTGTGGTCATGTGGCATTCAGTTTCATTTTATTTGATTCCTTATACATTTAAAATACAAATCTAAGGCCTCCCCAGTGACATATGCATTGCAGCTTTATTGACACACAGCTCCAGAGCAAACCTATTATCTCCAACTGAGTGGTCTCACTGAGATCAAATTAAGGAAAGCATATTTAGGACTGTGGCCCAGCCCAGATGTTTTCCTAACTATGCATTTTACTTCATCTTTGTTTATTCAAAGGATCTCATTTGTATTAAAAGAACTTCTATTTCCTATAGAAGATCAAAGGATTCACCAATTTGTTATTTTAAAGGCAAAGCTTCTCCCAAACTGAAGCTGTACTGAAAATTCAAGCAATGTAGATGAAAATAATAGGCAGTACATATTAAGCTAGAAATCCATTCTGTGTTTTTTTCTTTAAATTTCCCAGTGCAGCAACACTGGCCAACAGATACCTAGTAAACTTCCATTAAAATGTCCTGTACCACAGTTAATGCATATAAATACATATCATTGCAGAACTGCAGAATGGTAGAATTTCTATTTATATAGGTTGCTCAGCAGAGGCTATGTAGACAGAGAAATATTTTAACATGTCTTTCAAAACAGGGAATCTATTGTTTATCATTGTGCTGGTTCCAGCTGGGGTAGAGTTAATTTTCTTCACAATGGCTGATATGGGGCTATGCTTTAGATTAAGCTGAACACAGGGCTGATAATATGGAGATGTTCTGTTATTGCTGAGCAGGGTTTACACAGAGCCAAAGCCTTTTGTGCTTTTTGTACTGCTGTGCTGGCAAGGAAGTTGGGGGTGCATGGGAGGTTGGGAGGAGACAAAGCCAGGACAGGTGACCCAAACTGACCCAAGGTGCAAATGGCCACATGTCCAGACCATGTGACATCATGCTCAGTATATAAAGTGTGGGGAAGAAAGAGGAAGGGGGGGTAGGGTGGGGGTTGTTTGGAGTGATGGCATTTGTCTTCCCAAGTCACCATTATGCTTGAAAGGGCCCTGATCTCCCAGGGATGGGTGAACACCATGCCTACTCATGGACGTCATGAATTAATTCCCTGTTTTGTTTTGCTTTGCTTCTGTGAGCAGCTTTTGATTTTCCTATAAAACTGTCTTTACCTCGACCCACAACTTCTGTAGCTTTTACCCTTCTGATTCTCTCTCTGATCACCCTGGTGAGGCAGTAAGTGAGGAACAGCGTTGGCTGCTGGCTGGGATTAAACCACTACAACCACGTCTGAAGGAATTTTAACATAAAACACACTCTTCCTAATTCCTATTGTCCTGAAACATTTTACCCCCCCATTACTTACCCAAAAATTACTCTACACTTGACACCATAAGACATTATAAAACTACCTTCAACCACCATTTGAGAGTGCTAGACATGAGGGGCCAGGAAAGCACTGACAGCTCACAAGCTGTGAACAACATTAAAGGTGAAACATCTACAGTAGAAAGAGAGATTTCCATAGCACCGTTTCTCATTTTCTGCTTCTAGTGGTTGGCAGAAGGCGATACACACAGAGCAATCTTTGGATAGAATCATCACAGAAACACAGAATTGTTTAGCTTGGAAAAGATCCACGATGCAAACACAGCTTTGAGAGGGAAAACAGTACAAAGCACTGCACGTTAAGATATCTTTAAGTAACAATTTTACAAAACCAGATTTTGAGTTAGCTACTTGCTGACAGAAAATGCCTGGTTACAAGATATTTCCATAAATCCCATGAAAATTCTGTGCTGGAAAACAAGATGAGAAGGCATGGTGGAAAACAAGATATTTTAAGCAGTCACCAAACATAATTGATAATAAAGGGAAAACATGAAGACAAGAAGGAGAACACAGTAGCAATTCCAACCAACCTATTACATTTAAGGTTCTAGACTGAAATTTCAATAATAAGCAATAACTTCTCAGTTGTGGTAAACCAATGCTACAGATAGCAAATTGTTAAGCACATCTGTTTTCATCTCATTTCCCACCATGAAAACAGAATGCACTTTTGTGTTGTGTAGAATTCCTTGGAAGATCAGGGTCTCCTTTCATAAAGTGACTGAGGTCACAAAGTTCTTGCAGCACACCTCTAGGGCTCCAGGAAAAAACCGGAATGGACGAAGAACAAAAGGGAGAGAGAACTTCACTCTTTCTTAGGTGAGAAAATGCTAAGAAATTTATGTATGTATGGTAATAATGGAAAAATATTCATAACTTTCTTTCATTATTATCTGATGCATTTCTCAAGGAAAAGCTATACTCTTCAGAAAGGTTGCACTAACTACTCTAGGTTATCCACCTTGTATGCTACCGACACATTTCTCATGAAAATGAAAACTCAACAAGTGCACTAACAGTCTACTACTGTATAGCCTAGCATATGTATTGTTCTGGGGGGAACCTATCAATGAACCTATTTTCTTTCTTTCACTGCTACCCAGCATGAATACACAACTTCCTCAGGAAAAAAAATTACTCCTAGGTAGATTATTAAAGGTTTTCCAGGCACTTGCCCTGCTAAGACAAATTGCCAAAACTTAATACAATCACAGCTTCTGAATTTAGACTGAATTTAGCTAGTATTTTAGAAACAACTGCCAGTTTATTTTGTTTTGAAAGATAAATTAGAAGAGCTATGGGATGGCAAATCTTCTTTCCTACTTATCTCTGTAATGATCCATACACTGCTTCAGTTTTTTTCTTTCAGCTGGATATTCCTAAGCAACACTCAGAATGCACAAACTTTAATCTGGTCATAAAGTTTTATTAGAATTCTGTTGAAATAACAGAATTGCAAATAAATTTATGCTAAATAATGAAGAATTTAAGTGATTCTACACTGACTTCTTGGCAGCTATTTGTTGAAGTGCCTGAAGGAGTAATTATATTGCCTCTGGAAGTTTAGTTTAAAGCAACCAAAACCCTAAGCTGTAAAATTTTAAGCAAATAGCAAGAACTACATGCAAACTCTCAGGGAAAGGGTGATGAGTAAAACTTCTGATCCATTAACAGAATGTATTAACCACATATTAAACATAGTTAAAAAAGACATAAAAAAAAAAATCTAGCAATTACAGCAGCAATTTTGGGGTTTTTTAGGTTGTCCTCATCTCCCTGCTCCACACATTGAGTTTTGGGTGCCATTTTTCTCTACAAATTAAGATAATTTTAAGATGTGACAACCGACATTCCCCAACAGGTACACACTGGATATGTGGATATTCAGGAACAAAAATGTATGCGAGCAGGCAAAAAGTTTTTCAGGGGAACCATAAAATGCTATTATCATTGTTTTACCATTTGTAACTCACAGAGTACAACTGGCCTGGGAGAACACTTAATGGAAAACAGCACTCACAACAATAAATTAACAATTATGGAAACCAGACAGTGCATTCCCAGCTTACTTTTAAGTATGAGAAGTCCTGTCACAAATCCATTTTAGGACTCAATACGGAAGAATAAACAACAAGGAGAACATTCTCAAGTCTCTGTACACTGACCAATTTCAATCTCAGGTGCACATGAAAGCAAAAGTCATATATTCTATAGTTCAGCTATTTCAGAGTGAAATGTGTAGACAAAAGCAGAATTTTACAATTTAAAGACTGAGCTTTTCAATATTCAGAAATGCTCACTTTTTTACCAGATTTCTTAATTAATATTTTTATTCTTTTGCAAAGTACTTTTGTAGCAGATAAATAACATCAGCTAAAAAAAAATTCCTACCTGTTTCCTCTTCTCAGGTGGAAATGATGGATCCCCATCCTACAAATAAACAGATATATTTTATTGGCAGCTTATTTCTGAAGCCAGAAACTTATTAATTCTGTGAATCTAATTGTAGAACATGTATTTTAACTAAAATTATATCAAATTATTTTTTTAAATACTGCTGATTTAATACCAATAATACTAACTTCAACTTAAAAATTTCTAAAGCTGAAGATTTGTTTACATTTCTAGAACAGCAGTTCATTACAAATTTGTGTTGCATTAATTTTCATACTGGTACATTAAGTTGCTGTGGAATAATAATACCACAGTCAGTTTTTAAATGGAATTATCACTGAAACTAATTTCCTCAGAGCATGCACTGCGTTTCTGTGTCCTATATAACAAGCACTGCCTCATCAATGCAGAACAAATGAGTAATAATATGATCAGGGCTGTGCAACTGCAGGACTATTGTAAACAAGTACCTAAACACTTTTACAGAAGCCATTATGGACTTCTTTCCATGTTTTTTGAGGTTCACCTTTGTCCCCCAATTACAGAGGATTCATAAAGAACAACCTACAATCAGCTCCCGATACTTCTTCTTCAGAGACTGGTGTCGTTCCCGCAGCTGGTTGGCCATAAGTTTGTACTGGTCTCTTTCTTGTTGACAGGTGTCCAGCTCTTTGGAAAGGATTAGCAATGCCTCCTTTTTGCTTTCGAGTTTCCTTTTGCACACCAGATACTGCAGAAGAGAAAAAACCCATATGTATAACAAGCCATTTCTACTCAAACCAGTACTGGATACAAGAGGCTCAAGTCCTCCTCTGAAAAGTTAGAAGAAGACTGCACAAGATCAAAGTCTGCCACAAGTCAACTTATTAATAACAATCATGGGGAAGATATTTTGAATAGAAAGCTTGAAATCCATCTGTAAGGCCACATGTTCACCTGACAATTGTAACCTAGAAAAATTTACCAATGTGAGTTTCTCATTCTTTTCCTTATATGCAATAGCATGAGGAACCTTACAATTTGCCCAGCAGCCCTGACAAGGCTGCTAGAATGAAGAAGCATTTGCAAAATCCTTTTTCTCCACGTGCTCTCAGCTCCCAGGTAGCAATCAATCGTTCCTGCTTCACTTCCCACTGCCATTCTTCTCCCCACTACCAGCAACGTGCTCTGGGTTCAGCCTCCCAACTGGACACTGAAATGGGACCATGTTACAGCAGGAGGGGCTGCATGAATGACAACCAAAATTTGTCTTGACCATGAAACAATTACAGTGTGATGCCCTAATGGCACATGTAAAAGAAACTTAACTATGCTGTGATACTACAGGCAAATGCTCGTTTGAGGCAAAAAAAAAGGGAAATAATGCAGGAATGCCATAAACCCCTAGAAGGGGAGGGAAGGCAGAGATGAGCTTCCCCCTGCAGCCACCACTTCTCATGCAAAGGGCTCATGCACTAAGCAAAGCAGAACTTGCAAATCTTAGCTGTTCTGCATTAGTCTGATCTGCTTCATTGCTTTTCCCCATTGAAAGGAAGAGTAACGTGTATCTTATCCTTAATGGTACCTATCAGAAGTTTCAGGTAACTTTTTTCACTTAACATGATGTTCGATCAGCAGATTGTTGTTAGCCATCACTTGACACTGCTCATGCTAGAGTGTGTATTTCTATTTCTGATGTTACTGACATAAGACATGGCTCTAAATACTTTCTGAATATGATCTGCAAGAGACCAAATACCACAGCAGTCATGAAAACAATTTATAGTTTCATTATATCGTCTGACAAGAATACTTTGTCATTATAGGCCCTTGCACAAAGTAAGAACATCAGCACTTCTGTACTGTTCAAGTCAGTGCTGTTCTTTGGGACAAAAATCATTCTTTGTATGTACTACTTGCTTGGAATTAACTTTGTTAACCTCAATTTCAAGTCAATGAGAAAGGAAAAAGTGAGTTTGGTACATTAGTACAGACAACCTTTTCCAAAAATGGTAAATGCTTAGTTGCAAAAAAGTGAGAAGGTAATCAGAAAAGCAGTTCCAAGAAGGATTTGAACTCTCAAAAAGGACACTTCCACCTTGGATTCATTTTATTTCTGGCAATACTAAAGTTGAAATCCTGCCATAAATGTTCTGGATTATGATGCCTTGGCATCAACAAAGGTAAGTGTACCTATGTACTTATGTCCTTACTGATACCTTACACAAATGTCAAATCCCCTGATAAAGGACTGAAAGGTATGAGAAGCTAAACTTTAATATTGTCAGTAAGTGATTATAGTAAATTGCTTCAAACTTGATAAAGTCATTCCTTCCCTTACAGTGAAATATTTGTCAATACCTCTTCTTTTTTTCCCTCCTTCATTTCCTGTCTAAGTAATTCTAAAATAAGCCTTTGCTAAATTGTTTGTAAATATTAACAATGTGATAGAGTAGTTGCAAATAAAAATGAGTAAAAGCAAACCTCACAGTCACTTAAAAAAAACCACACCCAACAGCCTAAAGCCCTGAACCTAGCCTTTTCTGTTCTTTAACAGGAAGAATCCCAGGAAGAATGAAGCTGGCCCAGCCAACACCTGTGTGGAGTAGAGCAGCCTATGCCATGCACACATTGGGAGTGGAAAGAAGCCAAATGTCTTGCCTTATACACCCACAGTACCTGCAGGTGCCCACAAGGCTTGCCTCAAGTGCTGCTGGATGAAACCATGTTTGAGAGTCAGGAGTGAACCAAAGCATGTGGATTAGACTGTAAAATCCAGTACTTACCCAGCAGGAAATACAGACCTAGCAGCAAACAAATCTTGCTTCTGCCATGAGTCACAGTCCTCTACAAAGGACATACTCAGAGCATATGAGAAGGCTTCACCATTTACAGCAGCACTGGCAGGGGCTGGGGAATTCACTACTACCTATTAGCCTGAGGATAACGAACCATAAACAGATCGTGGGCACAGTAATGTTCAGAGTCTAAATGAAAAGGAATAATGATGGTCTCCTTGTTTAAAACCTGTTTTAACTAGATGAACTATATACTTATGATGTTGGCATCTCTCAATGTACTTACAATTTATTTGGATTTTACTATAGAAATATCCACATAAAAGACTTTTTGAAGTAATCTTTGCCTTTTACACATACTGACATTCCCAAACAAATAGAATAAAACCAGTAATAACATAGTAATTTGTTTCCATAGGCTTATGGTACAAGAAACAATAAAGCCAGAGCATTTCTGTGGAATCTGATTATTCAACAGGGCTATGTTTGCAGTTCCCATTACCATTACTGAAGGAAAACCAAATTTCACAAAGACAGACCTTAAAGAAGTTATTCAATACGTTTGTTTCTGAATGCTAAAAAACAACGTAGCAATAATGGCCATAAAATGACCTAACAACTGTGTACCAGAAATGGGTTCTAGTCAGGGAAATAACTGAGTCCCATCAGCAATTTCCCTTATATGGACAAATAAGTGCAACAAAATTGGTATGCTGTCAAAAAGAACATAGGAGTGTGACAAGTCGTTTTGAAGCAATGAAAGCAAATTTTCACAAGCAGTCTGAAAAAAGTATTCAGTAGATGCTTCTAGCATTCACTCATGTAGAGTCTTCTTCCCCTGCAACTGAAGGAAAGGCCACATTCAGGTGCTGTCTATCAGTGAGACAAACAAGTGAATTGTTATGCACTATAGCTACTATGAAATATTCTTATTGTCTTTTGTTTCTTTTTGATTACTGGTACAAAATAATCCATGAATTTAAAAAACAAAGTTAAATGAGAACCAGTTGCTATAGATTCAATCTCAAAGTCACAATAAAAAGTTTTCATATCTGTCTAGTGACTTTTATCTACCAATGTGCTGTTATCTGCAATAAAGTAAATTATAATTGCTACAAGGAAGATCATAATAATTAAAGGAATATATATGACATCCTACATTACTGCCTGAACTGCTTTACAGCCAGATGACTACTTTAGTGAAATTGAGTAAAAAGAGACTGACATTACAGGAGAGTGTAACTGCTCCAAGGTGACTCTCTACATCGAACACTTACTATTTGTCCATTGCTATTTTTAGTGACAAATCTGGGTAGATCTCATTAATGACGCTGTAGACACGGTCTAGTAATCTGATGAAGCTGGGACACGGTCAAGGTTTTAGACTTTCTTTTTTTAAACCAACAAACATACTGAATTCCTATCAGATTGTTTTTTTTAATTTGTACAAATTACTGGCCTATATTTTGGTATTTAATGACAATTAATGTCAAGGAAAACATCTAATTTTCTGAGAGCAGAAGCAGAGATACCATCTCCAATCTGTGCTTTGAAATCATTGCAGACCATATTCTGTCTTCTTCTGACATTTGAGGGCCTCATGTCCTCAAATGATGAAGAGCTACTATACTGCATGGGGCCTTGAAACCTATCATCTACCATGCTCTCTGAGAAACCATGAAGTCTACTCACCATCTTTTAACAAGAGATCCAATTGCTACCAAACTGCCTTAAGTTTTATGAAATTTCTCCTGACTGTACACTTGGAGACAATTTTGTTGTAGAAACTGAAGGGTCCCAAAATGCATTGCAATCTCACTGTCTGGGATGTTTGTTGACTGTGTTTCTATAATGTTGCTCCCCTTCACTTCAGATTAAACTGTTAACTTATCTGAAAGAGTCAAGCACTCAGAGCCAGAGAAACACACAATTACTGGACATTTGCTTGCCATCTCAGTTCCTGATGTGATTTATCTCTGATAAAACCTGAAATAATGCAGTGACCTTGGCTTTATCCCACCATATCAACTTTGCTTTTCCTCCAGCCCAGCTCTTGCTTCAGTGGCTGCCTCCTGGCTGCTGAAACACAAAGCAGGCTGGTATCATTCACTGATGATAAAAGTGATATAAGCAGCTCCTCAGAATACCATGTCTTGTCTTGGTGGCAATACCACACCGTATCATCTTCATTGTCCCTTTAGGAATACCACAATTTAGTAGCTAACACTACTGTGCAATGTGGCCCAGCCCTCAGAAGTTTTGTATGCTGTGCATCAGATAATATAAATAATTTCTCTCTGTTTGTTTCACAACATTCCTGTGGCTCTCTTAGTCCGACCCAAAACATGGAAACATGAAAAGCAAACACTTGTTTTGTTGCCCAAAAGTCCAGCATGCAGGTCTTCACAGTACTCTCCCACAGCTCCAGAGAATTTGGAGCACGGTTAATCATAATGCCAGCTCTTTTAGCATTTTGATTTCATTTTCCAAATGTCAAAGTCATTACAATACCAACCCAACCAACCAGAGACCTTAGAGTATCTGCTACACTTTATTCTTCCCTACAGCTCCTGCATTTGTCCACATTAAAGAAAAGCTGTTAAACTAGTGGCTCCAAAGCCTGTTGGGCCCCTCATAAAGTTTTGGTGAATTACATTTGACACTTTCTTTGAGAAGGAAACATGACAGAATGTTACAGAGATAATACAAACATGAAAATCTCACCAGTTCTCCTTCCTCTTCTCTCTTGTCCACATAAAAAATTGTGCAACCAGTGGGAAAGGTGTGCTCTGCCAATTACAAGCAGGTTAGATATCTCTTCAGAAGTCATGTCTAGAAATTATGTTGAAATCTAGCTATTTCGTCTAGAAATACTGCTCCACAGTTTGGTAAGGCCAAAATTACTAGGCAAGGGAGCTCAAGAGACAAGCTTATCAGCTCCCTCTGTGCTACTGAAGACCATACACAGTGAATAACCAAGAAACAGCCTCTTGTGAATGAAAAATTAAATGGAAATTACATCTCTTCAAACTAACTTTAGGAGGCACAGTCACATATGAGTAGCTGTAAACAGCATACACTAAAGACTAACGTGTGGGAGGTGACAAATGAAAGAGAAGCATTTTGACATTGGATTTAACTCTCAAAGTTGGCAAATCTGAGGGACCCTGAAGATCACCTAGTTCCAACTCCACTGCCAAGGGCAGGGACACCTTCAACTAGACCAGGTTGCTCAGACTCCTACCCAAACTGTCCTTGAACAACTCCAGGGATGGGGATGAGGAATTAAATGTACTCTTGGGATAGTATTTGCAGTTATATGAAGATCACTGGTTTATGGAGGACTTGGGCCACCAGCAAGAAAGTTCTTGCTGCAGCTCAGTCTCTTGTGTCAAACCAGAAGTTATTGACCAGGTCTTCAGCCTACAACTTTACGCTGGCTTTTAAATACTCTAAATGTGGGTCACTCAGTGACATAAAAGTTAGATGAAAACCAAGAGTCCAAACAGAAAAATTACACGGTAACTCCATGACTAATTTATCTTATATATATATATATATCTCCATACATCCATCACCAACACATGAACTTAGCTAGAGAACAGGTAAATTTATGTGTATTCTTGCTCCTGAAGTGAGTTCTTCTGCATCCAGTTTGTGAGATTATCAATGGAAATAATGACTCTTTTGTGCCCCTTCAGTGTTTGCTAAGTTGGCTTTGTCCCAGTATTCCTACCTACGTCATCCTATTCAGTTAGTCCAAAGAATGCTCAAGGTACATGTGGTTCTAAGATTGTTCAGAGTACCAGGTGCACACTAGGCCTGAACTATGTGTGGCTGCAAAATAAGTGAAAAAATACATAAATATGGAGGCAAAAGAACAAGCAAGAAGTTAGCAGTGAGCATAATGAAAACAGGAAGATCTGTGAGAGGGTGCGGAGAAAAAGGCACTGAAATGGAACAAAAGTCAACAGGAAAAAGAAGAGCAAATGTAGAAAAAGAAACAGACAAAAAAATTTTCTTTTTTTTTTTTTTTGTAGTGAAAAATGAAAAGGCAAAACCTACAAAAATAAATGCTGTGTGTACAAGTGTTTGTGTATAAGGACAAAACACATATCCTTACGACTTTTCTTAACACCTGTAGCACCATAGTTTCAAAAGTTACAGTTGCTTTGACAAGTATTTCAATTAATCCTACCTTTCAAACCTGGAGGATTTGTCTTATGGAAATGAAGAAGTACATGACCACAGGTTTGAACTCATCAGCTTCTGGTCTTTTACACTAAGACTTTTATCCCCATCTTATGTTAACTGTCTACCAACTGCAAAGGGAGAGTGTTTGTTTAGAGCTAGCATGTCTTTTCTTGCCTGTGTTACCTTGTATTTTGAAACCTTTTCAAGATTTCTATGAAATGCACAGGGGAGAAAAATTACACAGCAGACACTGAAGCTAGGAGGCCTTGAGAAAATCTGTACCACTGAGGGATATGGTAAATTCAAAAAACTTTTTGCAAGTTACTCTGGAAGTCTGAGCCACTTTCTCAAAGACCCATGTTGGAGTTAATGGGTAAAACACATGGAGTGAATTACAACAGCCAAAGGAAGAGAGAGGCAAAAGAGGAAAACCTGTGTCTTGACAGCACATACTACAGACTTCACCCAGAAAAACAGGCTGTAAGCCCACTGCAGAAACAGAGAGAAAGGAAGGAAAGGTGGAATATCAGTCACTATGCCTCTAATTTTTCTGGAAAAAAAAAAGAAATTTTACATATGTTTAATATCTACAAGAATGTAGCTTAGCACAGTCATTAAACTTTATTACAATCAAGAAGCCTGTCAACTGAAGCAAGCGTTTAATTTTAGGACTGAGTTTTTAGGTTAAACTATATAAAAAGTAAAAAAAGTTTCAAAGCAATTCTAAAGGACTTTTTAAAGCAAGGAATAGCAATGTTTCCTCTGAAAAGACTTTGTGATTTGTCTCCCATCTGAAATCACCCCCATCCCAAATAAAACTTCATTTGAGAAATGAGATATAAGATTCATCACTGCACACCCAGGATACTAGTAGAAGTGCACTTTTCACTTTCATCTGGACCATTTTGTGTCTTTGGAAGTACTGTGTTCACAGATAGTCTCCAGTTTTTGATGTACTGCATTAGCAGAGATCTGGGCCCATAAAAATTCCCATTAAAATCACCAGGAGTAGTGACAGATTCAACACCCTAAACTCAAATATCTCTTTGACAGGTCAGGGCCTTAGGCCTTACACTCAGTTAAGGTAATTTCTCCTGAAAACAGGAGAATTCACCTGTGTGCATCATACTGCAGACAGATTTATCTAGGCCAATGCCATTTGCAGATAAGTTTTATCTGCTAGCTGTAAGCCTAAAAATACTATTTTTACAGTTATGCAATGTAAAAATCAGCATGCTAACCTACTTCATGAGTTTGGCTAATAGACAGATTTGTCTTCAATAATACTCCTTTAAATGATACTGACCTCAAGTTTGTTTGAGTTTGGTAACTTATCCTACGTGAAAATATGTACCTGTAAGTGCTGTGGGTGTTTTGGTGGGGACGCAGTGGACAATAAAGTTCCTATTCATGTAACTGGAAAATCCTTCACCTGTTGAGGCTCATGGGCACGGCGCTATTACATTCTTTTCTCCCGTGATATAAATGCCTTCATGGGTCTCAAACGCCTTTCGTATGTGATTCAAGTGAAGCACACAAGGCATACGGCACAGGGGCAGCCCGGTCACCCAGGCCGGTGCCGCAGCGCTGCGCTGCTCTGCTCCCAGGGCCCGAGGCCTCGGCCATCCCCGCAGCTCAGGGAATCCTCGGCGGTTTCAAACCACCCACAACAACAGCAGCAGCAGCGCCGACAACCTGCTCTCTGCAGCCCCGGTTAGCACACGGAGAGGCTCGCAGGCCCTTGCTGCCGGTGCTCCGCAGCAGGGCAGGGCCGCGGCGGCAGCCCGAGCAGGGCAGGGCCGGCGGCAGACGTGGCCGCTCAGCGCAGCCGTGACCGGCACAGCTCGGTCGGTGCCTGCCGCTCCAGCCGCTCGGCCGCGGGCGTGTCCCCTGACGGCAGCTCTGCCCCTCTACCCGGCATGTCCTCGAGGCGCGGGGAGCAGCCGGGCCCGCCCGCCGCTCTGCCTCGGTGCCCCAGCCCGCGGCCCCCCCGCCGCCTCACCTCGCTCAGCAGCCCCTGCCAGTCGCTCTCGCTGCGGTGGGAGCTCATGGCTCCGGCGGGCCGCGGCGCCGCTGAGCGGCTCCTCCCGGCCCGGCCTTGGCCGAGCAACCCGCGGGAGAGGCGGGGACTGCGGCCACCTCTGCCGGCCCGCCCTGTCCCCCGAGCGCCGCCGGGACCGGCAGCAGCCGCCGGCCGGCCGAGCGGGGCCGAGCTGCCGGTGGGGCCGGGCGGCGGGGCAGAGCGGCGGGGCCCGAGCGGCACCTGCCGAGGGCTGTGCGGGAGTGTCTGGGGTGCGTGTCCCAGCCAAGGGCCCTCCTCTCCTTACGTGCGCCTCCTGCATAACAGCTTGGCACTGCTGCCATCCCAGGCTCTGGACAGACAGACTTCCCTGAGGACTGGTCGATGAGGGGAGCGGCATCAGAGAGGCTTTAGTACTATATATGTGTGTTACAAAATTATGTACACACTTGTGTCGTGTACGTGATGCAAGCCACAGAGGGAGGACAAGGCAACCACTTTCTCAAAACATGATAGTGGAACATTGCCCACGTTGGGCACAGATCTCTCTTGTTGTTCGGTTCACGGAGGTGTAAATAACCTAATGACCCAGGACGTGATCTGGCTTATTTCTCCGTTGGCACAGACTCTCCTCCATCAGCACTGAAACCCAAGCACGGCATCCACACAGAGCTCCTCTGTCTTCCCGAGGTCTCTGCTCCAGCCACGCCCTCCGCAGCTCCCACGGGTACCACATTCCCACAGAACAGATCCACCATGAGATACCTCATGTGCTATCTTTGTTATACTCCTAAAACGGCAGATGTCCCCAGGAGTTACGTTTTCCAGGCAGAGTCCGAGCGTAATTGCATGGGGTATTGGAGCAGTTTAACCCACAAGTACTCTTTGTTTTAAATAATACCACAAAACAGCACAAGACAACGTGATAAAATATGCAAGCCTTGTTCCTTACCACAATTTACCCATTGTTAAGATTTGTTTGTGGTTTGGTGTCTAGGCACAATGTCCTTCTGTTCTCTAAAATGGCTTAGAGAGCCCCGCTTGACAACTTCACATCCCTTTGAGCAGGTGATGCTTTGGCCTTGCCACTGAGAACATTTCTGTTCCAGGTGCTTAATTAAGGGCTAATATGGAAAGAAACATAGGCCATATCTAAACTCAGCAGGAACTCTCTTTGAATGGAAGATCACCAATTTTAATAAATGCCTGTGGGTATCTCCATATTAAAGAAAAAAAAAAAAAAAAAAAAAAAAAAAGAGGTCCAAGAGAGCAGCTTGCTTTAGTATGGAACTTTAGTTGGATAGTAACAAAGTTCATACATTTCATCTGCAAATTATTAACTTTGACATTTTCCCCAAATTATGAACCATTTCTCCTATATTAGCTGTTCCTCATCTCTAGGTATTCTGTAACTTCACTTCTGTAGAGGGTACATTTGTCTTCGCTATTTGTCCATATTTTTCTGTGGTTTACATTGTCATGTGTATGATATATCTCAATCCTGCATCTCCCTGCAGGCTTCTCAGCAAACTGTTTCTGAAAACAACACTTAAGTTGCACAGGCAAATAGCAAATAATGAAAATTAAATTAACAAGAGCTATAATTTAAGCCAGTGTTTAAAATAATTGTTAATTATATTAAAAACAATCATTTTCTTAGAGTGTTAATAATTAAAGTTATAGTACAGATGTACCAAACAGAATCTTTTTCCCAGTTCTGCTTCTCATTTACAAAATTCCTCTCCTTTGTTTTCTTGGTTGAGTAGCATTCTGGACTCAGAATACTCTTGCAGAAAGAGCACTGCTTTAAGAAAGATAACCCTTCAAAAGCCCTCATTTTGGAGGGATGTCACTCATTTTAATCCCAAATATGCTCACATTCCTCACAAACATAAGGTTTTAATTTTTATTGATGATAACTATTCAAATGAGAAGCAAATATTCAAGAAAGAGAGGTTATTAAAACAAAAGGAACTCTCAATGTTTTCAGCTCTTATGATTTTATCAAAAGGCTGATGAGAGCTGGTGTTTTTCAGAAAGCCCAAGCTCTTGTGTGAGAATAACCACTTTCTTTTGAAGTAAAAGTAAGATTCAAATGAATAAATTAAAAACAAGCTGAAATGTGCCTTGAGTACATTTGATAGGATCAGAAAGAAAATAAAAGAACCCAAATATATATTTTTAAGTAACCACTTTTAGTTCCTGGTATCAAGACTTTTGTCGGTTTCTTTGGCTTTTCTGCTCGTCTCTGTCTTACTTACCCATGGTTACTGCAAAACTCCAATGTAACAGTCCCAGTCAGAACCAGGCTATTTTGACAGCCTCTAGGCAGGAACAGATTGAGATATGGGTCCTGTCGTAACTCAGACAACCAAGCAAGGAAGATGACAGAAAAGGAATACTATCACCCTAGTTTATAAATAGGAAACTGAAGAGAGTAGTGATTGCCTTACCCAAGCAAACAAAAACAGAAAGCAAAATTGCCGTTTTCAGTCTGCTGTTTTAATGGCAAGACTAGCAGGGTGTCTTGGTTTTTTCCTGCCTGCTGCAGTAACTGCTTTTGCACCATTGCTTTGCCAGTATTAAAAGAACACAGTGAATGCCTGAGACAAAAAATCATCTCTCAACCTTCCTCTTCAGCTACCATCCCGTTGTCTTTGTCTCTAGATCTGTTATCTTCTCTGCTTTCTTCCTCTATACACTCACTAGATAAACTTATCTGCTTCTAGTGTTTCATCTTCCTTCTCTGCAATTCTGCTTTGTGATCAATCTTTCCCTCAGTATCTTGATTTCATCTGTCTTTTCACCAGATTACCCTCCACTTCTCTAAGAATTTTCTACATTTCATTAGGAGAGCTCCAAACTTTCCAAAAAACTTTTTTTTTGGCCTGGACAAATTACACATTCAGAATCAGATCTAAGCTACTGTGGCTCATGGATGCAAGTAGTCAGGTAAACATATGGAAGAGATCTAAACAACAGTTTTCATTTGTAGGATACTTAATCAACATTTCTAAAACATGGTTTTCAGAAATCAATGTCTTTGTCATAAATTAAGAAAGAAAATAGACTGGGTTTGTATTCATAGGTAAGCCAATGAAGGGATTGCTTCAAATTTTGCTGCCTCTTTTTGTGAACATTTGTCTGCTGCACTAACACCATCATTGTATCTATGTCCAGCTGTACAGAAATACATGAGTAAAACCCCAGTGTAAATTCTTAAGATCTGGACAGGCTGCATAATTGAAATGTAATGAAAACATGTAGAGGTTGTCTCCCAAAGGAGACATGGATCTTTCAAGGTTCCATTTAATCAGGGTTTAAATACCTCTGAATGAGGATAAAACCTATCAAAGTTAAAACATTCATTTTAGTACTCTTGGTAATTTATATTGGCATTATTCTATTTCATGATCTTGTTAATCTGATGATAGCCACATGCTCAAAACTTTGTGCACACATTTTGGAGGAAATATACCATGTTTGTTTGGGTTACCATTACCTTTAGTTTTTGTCTGTGCCCATATTTGTTTTCTTTCCTTTACTTTTGCCTTTCCTTTTTTTGAGGCTGCTTTTCGTCCATTTATATTCCAGCCGCACTTTCTCAATTTTCTCAGGTTCATTGCTGGTTTCACTATCCTGTTGATACACATCTACTTCACCATGCATGATCTGTCAGCAGGACAATATGATCTGCAGATCAGAAGCAGTTTAGCAGTTATTAATTTGTGTTGAATCCTTTCGTGGCCAGTCAGGTCCGTGAAGGACGCATCTTAGGCAAACAACAAAGATCACTAAAATGATGGTGTTTCTCTTTTCCTCTTCACTGGTTTCAGATGTAAAATATATTGCTTTCCTTTGTGTATTAGATGCTACCTGTAGCATTAAAATTGGAGGCAGTCTTTATTTTCTCCTTATTTTTTGCTTTTTTTAATCTTGTGACTGTTAGTTGGTGCAACTGAATACTGGGATTCAGAGTAGAGTATCTCTCTCTTCTAGAGAGAGAGTGGAAAAAGTAGAATTTTGGGGAAGAGACAGGAACAGACTATGATCTATATAAATCAAGTCTAGAATGAAAATGGGTGGTGAGGTCTGGCCAAAAAAGGGGAAAAACAAAGGCAAAGCAGCAGGGAGTGCAGGTAATGGGCAGGATGCTCATGGAAAGAATTGAGAGGAAAGTTGTAAGATGATGGGGCAGAGGAAGACTGCAGGTTTGGAAACAAAATTATTTTGGAAATTAACAAACACATATAACAAAGAGAACTGCGCTAACTTTGAGATTTTCTGAGTGACTGAAAATCCGAAGTCAAGAGTGTTCGGTTGTATAGATTTTCTAGTATTAATATTTTATGCATAAGTTTATATGCAAGTGCTTTGAATAATTTTGTTTTAAAGCCTGGTTTCTCTAAAGCCCTGTGATGCTGCAGCATCTAACTCTTAGGCACACTTCTCTGGAGAGAAACCTCTGGCCTCCAAATACCAAAGTCTCCATTGGAAAAGAGCTGATTGGGCTCTTCCTAGCTTGCCTAGGGTGAAAATGCTCAAAAAATGGGTTGGATGGCAGGCCCAGGTGTTATAACAGGAAACCAGCCCCTAAAAATTGCTAGCAAACACCCATTACATGGAACTGTTCAGTTCAAACATTCTCTTATGTGGACATATTTAGCCTGACACCAAGTACAGTCTTCAGTGAAGCCCTTCAGGAACACCAGGCTGTGGTTGAGGCTCTACAAGATGCTGGTGGCATCAAACCCAACTTGGACAAGAAGGCTCTAAGTTCTCTAAAAGCATCTATAAAATTAGTTGGTTTGATCTAGGCTGCATTGGAAAAGTTTGGCACTGTTGTCTGTCCTAGTATTAGCAAATAACCATGTAGGGATTAAGAACAAGTTATGTTCCCCAGCAGAATTTGTGGCTCTTCCCACACCATAAGAATAAGGAAAATTCAAACTAAAAGATAGCAGTAAAGAAAACAAGTACAACATCTCAGAGCCTGTTTTAAGGCTTGTCATTACAGTTGAATAGAGTTAGTGTAAATGAATTCTGTTTTCCTGAAGGCATCAAATTCTTCCTGTCAAGACAGTCTCTCAAGAGAGACTTGAAAGTCTCTCACTGCCCTCCTGCATTATTATTATTTTCCTTAAAATTTTCTTGCTATTGATGTAGCTAAAAATTGAGTATAAGATCAAAGAAAATATTTTGTCAAGTGACTCAGACAGGCACAACTGATGGGTACTAAGCAAGCATGTAGTGCATTTTATGTTCCTCTGAATGCTCTAGAAAAATATAAAAAATAGTTCATTTTACTAAAAATCCAGGTGGGAAATTCACGCTACTTTCTGCTACTAGAAAATTGAAGAGTGACCCAGTACTGCCATCAAATCTGACATATGAGTGATTTTTCAGACTTGTAGGTTCAATTTTCAACTGGTGGGTTATGTCAGATCCCTGAAAACTGTCAGACCATTGTGGAGATGTTTATTGCTGTGACCATACCAGACTCTTCAGCGTGAGGACTGTCCCTTTACATATGTGGTCAATACTCAGCAGGCTGCAAGCAAAGAACAAGATGGGATACATAGAGTACAGCCATCTTGAGCCTGTTCTTTCTAGTCAATTTAGAGAGAATAAAGAAAGAAAGCCACTGACAAAGAGCAAAAAATGGAATTGAAACAGAACTTACTGAGAATATCATAGCAAAATAATTTTTTCTTTGAAAATATCTGTCTGGAAAAAAACCCTGAAATCTTTCAGCTTTGGTGTGCAGTTTCTCTGGATTCTTGAGGAAATTTCCGATCAAACTCTGACTGCATGCTTTAGAATGGCAATGGCACTGAGCTAAGTTTGCTTGGTTTATGTTCAAATTACACACTTTTGGGACTTCAGCCTCTGCCTTTTTTTAAGTGAAGTTTGGTGAGCATTCTCTTATCTCCCTGGAAATTTGTCCAGTTAGTAAAAGCAGTTGAATTAAGTAGCTAGGAGCTGAAGCTTTATTTCTCATCCCAGATAAGACTGTAATAGAAAGGATATAACTTCTCTCTCTTCACATAAATACTTAGTTATAAAAGTACAACTGATTTAACAGAAGTAATTAAGTGGTCTGTTTATATGCTCCAGGTTTGAATCAAATGGAAAGAAACAGAACCTTCTAATTATCACAAGAGCCATTGGAGTAGATGCTGGTCTAGAGTGACAGTCTCCTTTCTTTGCCCCTGCTGCTCTCTTGTATGGGGAACGCCACCTGCTTCTTTTCCTATGTGAATTCTAATTGTTCAATGTCAGATAATTGGTACTACCAGGTTGTTTAGGAGCATTTTGCAAGTGTATGTTTCCCTTTTAACCACTCTGGACAAGATGTAGCTGTTACATAAAAGTTGTAATGTTACTCCAGAATTTCACTTGGCTTATCCCTTTAAGTGATTAGATTATGATCTTATTAAGTTATTATTCTAGTAAAAGTAGATCTATAAATTTCATTTATTTAATAATGCTTGATCTACCTTTCAATTTCATACCTTTTTTCCTTTTTCTTCTTAGTTTGTTACTCTTTATTTTAAAAATAAACTCTTTCACTGAGAAGTTTGTTGGGTTTTTTTCATCATGCTTGTTGGTCACTGAATCAATTTAAAATATAATCTCCTGGTCCTAGTGAGAGGTCATATGTGGATGGTAGGTTTACTTATTCACTCTGACAAACCATGGAGGCATCAAACAGTCAGTACCAAGAAGAACTCCATAAAACTAGATAAAGAGTGGAGTGAGGACTCCAAATTGTATTCAGTAGTGGGCAGAAATTACAGGCTGAAGTATGTTTCCCTGGCCCTTGCCTTGTTCTCCAGAGGCAGCTTATAGGAACAAATAAAAATCATGAAACAGCTTCTGAATCACGATTTAAGCCAAACATACTGAAATGAATGAAAAAATGGTTTTCAATCAATATGTACATGTCATGCGTATCTCTGGTGCTTTCTTTAGCTATCTCATTTACATCTACTGTCTTTTAAAAGTGAGACTCCTGAAACCTGCCAGCAGAGCACAAGAAGCAGTTTTGTGGATGTGTACTACCAATTTGATGTGGTATTCAAAAATAAGGACACAAAGACACTCAGATCTCAGCTGAATAGGTCAAACTCTACATGTTTTTGCCAAAAGTGTTTCTTTCATGAAGAGTTTTCTCTGACACAGACTTCAAGGTTTAAATCAATATTCTCATTAAGTAGAAGGTTTTTGTTTTTGGAAATACATACATTTAAAGGGTGGAATAAATAAAATTAATAAATTTTAAAATTAATTAATTAATTAATTTAATTAATTAATGTTTTTATTGTTGGAGGTGTGGTCCAAAATCATCACACTGTTCAAGTAACTTCAGGGTTAGAAGCTAAGTTCTATGGTGGAACTTTAAATGCTATGAGGTGCCTAATTCCCATCAAAACTTTAAGATGTGTAGCCTTTCTCCCTTTAAAGAAGCAATAATATATCATCTAACAGAATGTATTGAGTTATGTGACCCCTCATTTCATGTTTGAACCAATCTGTACAGAGAATGAGTATTTATTGGAACATTGCTAGTTTTTAGGACCCTCCTATGAGCTTGCTGTTCTCAGTCATATTTGTACTTAATTCTAGGCTTTTTCTCAGTCTATTCCTAAAACAAGGGGAAAAAAATCCACTCAGTAAAAAGAAGTCAAAGCCTTGTTATTAAGGTACTTGCTTGGACATTTTGCTGATGGAGAATGTGCTCTGTACTTCCAATTCTGCATTGTGCATGGGTTTCACTAAGAGTACAATGCCATTTTTTTCAACTCTAGTGGTTGGGTAGATTCTGACACACCAGGAAAATATATCTGTTTCAATTTGATATTTAACAAGGTGCACAGATGGTGTTAAAAAGGAAATAGAAGTGGTTAATCACCTGTGAATTTTAGGCATTTTTCTGCTGTCCATAGAAGACTTGAGAAGTGCATTTGCTGCATGGGTTTCTCCACCATGATTTGCATTTTCATGGTTGTTTTCAATCAATCACCCCAGATTAGTTTGCAAGTCTCTTCATTCCAAAGCAGTGAAGACCTGCCCATGTCCACATTCCAAGCACAACAAATTATTTGGGACCTGAATCGTGTGGTACTCAGTATTCACGTTCAGGCAAATCCGTTCCTCATCACACCCTGAATTGTTTCGTTTTACTGACACCATCTGTTTCTTGCACCTCAACCAATTTGTATTCCATTTCAAGAGTTATCCCCTATGCTCATCTTTCTGACCTTGTAAATTGATCTCCTGTACAGTCTGTAACAAATACTTTCATGAAATCTGGATGAATTATGTCAATGATTTCATCTTTATCAATTCAGCAATGCTTTGAAATGACCCTAATACATTTGTCATACATGATCCTCTTTTAGCAGAACCAAGCAGCTTTTCCTTTACTAAATCACATTCCTAAATGAATTGTAATCTGCCTTATAAATGTTTCCATTATCTTGCTCGCTGCTACAGTCAGTCTTACAAGTCTCTATTTCATTGGGTCTTCCCAGTGTCTCTTTTTGACAGCTACTGAAGACTCTCAACAATGAAGTGCATTTCAGGTGAGTATTAAGTGCTCCTTAAAAGAAGAAGAAAAAAATTAAAACCTAGTAAGATGTACTCCTGTTGTTCAATAATAGTTTTGGAGATTCACTTAAACGAATGGAGAATAAAGGAAGATTTCTTTATTGCTGGCAGTTAGTGGCAGTGATGGATCATGGCATAGACATTCCCTGTATGGCCAAACAATTTCAGTGTATAGGATTTTATATAGCTACAGCTAAAATTCAATGAACTGATTCAGAAGGTTCAGGATAAACTATAACAATAAGTTAAACCCTTAAATCGATTTGGTATTTTAAAAAGATAGGGAGCAGCAAGATGTCATCTTCCTTCTCAGATCTAACTTTAACTGGAACTGTAAATCCAGAGCAGAGTATTGGTGGATAAGAGTATATAATGTGTGATTTAAGACCTATCCTGAAAATCAGTGGGGATTTGAGTACACCAAGTCTAAAACATTATCTGAGCATTATAAGGCTCCATCCAGAAAGTTAGTAGGATTTCTTTTTTTTAAAGAATAAAGATAAATTTCATATCTTAAAGAGGCTATTTCTGAAGAGTGCCAGGCAAGATGAGAAAAGAAAATGACTGTGAAAGGAGAAGCCAAGTAGCAGAGGCATAGATAACCACTCATCCTACTATACTCTCAAGATACGCGCTGAGGATGATTTCTATCAATGACTTCCAAATATAACATTATTAAGCTTTCATTATGTTGTCAATCTAATTTGAATGTAAGTTATTCGGAGCACATGGCTATTTTGCCTTTGTGTTTGTCTATAAAGTGCTGCTCCCCAGCAGCCAGGGAAAAAAAGAATTCTCAGATTAGAGGAGATAACGTCCTCATTGAAAGTCCTGTGTACAAATGCTTGTTTTCTAATCACCTTTGTGAAACCTATCCCTGCTACCACACAGAGAAATTCTTCTTCAAAGTAAGAAGAATTGGAGCTTATTTTTTACTAGCCCTGGAACAGCCTTTCTGCTTTATGAGGAATGGGAGAAACTCCTGCCAACTTACATTAGCTTCTAGGGAAAAAAATACCTGAATCCCGTTTTGGCTTTGGTGATGACCTGAAGTTCTCAGAACTCTCAATATTGAACAACCTCATGTCTGAGATAAAATCCTGAATTCTCACTGAAGTGAGTTAGAGTTTTTTCAATGACCTTAGAAAAGCCAAAATTTCAATTCTTTTTTTTGAGACAGGAGTTATTAAAGTCTTTACATTCTGTGGTATGGTTACATAGAATTGAGTGCTATAGAGATAGCCCACAAGTAATATAGAAAATATTATCCTGAGATCTGCAAGATCTCAGAGAAAAGCAAAAAAAAAAAAAAAATAGCTTGTTATGTGCTAGCAAGTCCACCTTCCTTATTTTAACTCTAAAAGCATAAGAGTTTAACTGAAGGATAATTAAAATCTGAGAACATGCTCTCTATTAGCCTACTGAGTAATTTTCTAGATTTCAGCTTCTCTTTCCCATCCTCTCCCTCTTTACAATGAATCTACTCTAAATCTCCCTGGTTTTGTTGCATTTTATTTTTCTCCCCCTCTTTATTTTTCTTTCTGCTCTTTGACTTTTGACTCTAGATGAGCCCTTTTTCTGTCTGACTTTATTTTAGGTGTCTGCCTGCCTTTGAGCTGGGCCTGACTGAGGAACTAGTTCATAACTACAAAACTCTGGACTGGAGAGGCTTTCCTTGCCTGAATCCCCAGATTCTCCACTGGCCAACCCATGGTTCCAATCTCACTCTCAAACAAGGCCATTGAGGACCACTTGTCTCTTGTGTA
>CM031860.1:48280703-48315866 GCA_018697195.1 Certhia americana | reverse complement strand
CAAAAAAAAACAAAAACCATAAAAAACCAAAAAAACCCAAAAAAAACCTCAAGGAAAATTTAAGGGCTAAAAGGAAAAGGAAGCTATCACTTGGGGAAAAGCCAGGGAGTGGTTCTTGCCTTCATACACCAGGATGAACATATTAATGGTGTGTTATGCTCTGGATGTGAGAGTTGGACTGCCCTCTTTTCACAGCAGCAAGAGCTGTGTTCAAGCATGTGATGCAAAGCATGGCCAATCCAAGCACACAGAGAAGGTCAGGTAGTGGTGCTGGTGTGCAGCTGCAGAATGGCTCAGTGGGGAATGCCTGCTCTCCAAAGAGCACAAGGTATGAAGGTACAATGCAGAGGAAGAGGGAGAGTAATATTGGTTTTAATCCTTTAGAGACTAAACTACAGCCAAACAGAGGCTAATAGGCAAAGAACCAGCCCCTTAACAACTTACAAAGGGAGCAGAAGCAACTTGGACAACATCAAGCTGAGCTGAAAGCCCATTCCTGTGGCAGAGTCAAAGCACTAGGGCATTACCTGCCAGCAAGCGAGTCTGATTGCAGGCACTAAACACCTCCCAAGCAACGGGAGAAAGCAGTATAGGAAAGATGAGGAGAGGCAAATTCTCAGGAGAATGCTGGACATGAAGCTACTCAGCTCCCAGCCCATGTGGAGTGATCCTGGATGAGCAAGCTGCATGCTGTGCAAACTACACACAGAATCAGGGGTGTGACATAATCCTACATGTAAGTGGAAAGTGGCAGGATGTTGCCCCTTTTCAAGGATCTGATTCATAATTTTGGGGCTTCAGGTGAGCAGCAGCTGTATTGCCAGTTCTGTTAAACATTCTCAGCTCAAGGATCGATTCCACATATATCATACTTTTTCTGAATTTTACAAAAACTAAGCATGGTATAAGAAGTTACAGGAAAAAGCAAATTACAATAAAAGAATGGCAAAACTTCATGAAGTTTAGTAGTCCATAAGATAGTGTTTACCCTATGGTTAATCTACATAAGAGACAAAGAGCTGTTTTGTCCCATGTAGGCTGCACCTGGGATGTTCTCCCACAGACATCTTGTGGGACACAGCAGGGCTGTGTTGGTGATGTGATCATGAGTACCACACCAGCAAGAGTCCATGTGGGAGTGAATCCCACTACTGCATCTCCTGTTGGGTTCATGCCTGACAGTACCATTTGTCTTTCCTTTTTTAAGGAAAGCAATTTAAATCAGCTCCCAAGTTTTATACTGGGATTTTTATATATGTTAGGATGAGAGCAGTTAGTAACCAGTGCGGGAAAATTCACTGCCACAAAAAATAAATAAAAATGAGGTGCTCTGTTAGAGTATCGGGGCATTTCAAGCCTCAGGGGTTATTCATGTAAATGAATCTTGTGCTTATTCTGTCAGGGAACACATATCAATAGCACATGAAGAAATAAGAACCAACAGTCTTAAAATCCCAGATGAAAACAAACCACACAAATCAGATCCCATTATAGATTTCAGGACTATTCTCTTGATCAGAGAGAATTTTTCTTCCATAAATAAAGTTGTTAAAGGTGACCCCATGTTAGAGTTTTGAATTTACCTCCCAAAACATTTGAGGTGTTTGAAGCAGTTTTTCTTCTGGATCAAGCCCAAAAGGTCTGCAAATATGGTTGTTTTGGGCAGCATGTGAAAATTTGATTGATCCTAGAGCTCTTTTGGCATAAAGATTTATTGAAGTGTGCTTTCAGGGAAACGTACTTGACTGTCCAGTGCTATTACCATGAGTACCAGATTCCCCACAAAAACTAACAGCTTAGCTGTTACTCTAATTAACTAGTACAGAATTTAAAAAGAAAAAAAAATCTATAAAAAGTGATTGCAGTAAAGAGAAATCAGTCTTGATATCAACACCATTGGCAATCCAAATATCTGGTATTTCCCTGCTGCCCTGCCATCTGCTCACCAGAGTCACTACATTGAGGGGTTTTTTTGCCCCCTTGTCTCTGAATCCTGAGTTTCTGCTAGCTCACATTTTCCAAGTGTTTAGAGGCATATAAAAGCAAGATTTGAAACAGAGGAAGACTTTTCCTTGGTCACTTGAACCTTGAATCTGGAGACCTAAATTACCTGAGTCTAATCTAAATTACCTAACTTGCTTCTAATGAGAATGAGTTGCAATGTTTAGTTTGAATCATAATGGCTTTCAGTCTATGAAAAGCATGCTTTTCATCTCACAGGGTATGTGTAGTTCCATAGCAGAGAAAGGCAGATTCAGCCCCTATCTGCACTAGCCATATTGGTACCCAGGTACCTTACCTTGCTTATCTGTTTTTAGAGGTCTTTGTTCAGCAAGAGAGCATCACTTTAGTCTTTCCACAGCTTGTTGTTTACAATCTTACTCAGACTGCTGTTGAAAACGCTTTTTTCCTTTTCCCAGTATGAAGTTACAACATGCTGTCACTGTTTACAGCAAATAGGCTGGCATGACTGTGCAAGCTGAGGAGGAACACACATACAGCGGTCGATTTGCTGTAATGCTTTCACAGAAACTTGAATATATGCTGGTTTTCAATAGTTTTGCTATCAAAATAGCTCATTTTTTAAGGAAGAGAAAAAACCCTCAAAATTATTTGTGGAAAATATTATGGACATAAATAATTTGAAAATGTTACCTGCTCCCAATAATCTCTTAAGAAGTGGCCCAATTTTAGTGACCTCTTAGAGGAACATAATACTACCTAGTCTGTTTGGAGGTAGTATATACTTTCCAAGGGAAAAGCATGAAAAATTAGTGTCAGTAGAAACACTGAAAATAGAATTCTGATTAAATTACTTCCAATTTCACTCTTGTCTATAGAACTTGGTCTGTCAGATGCTCTACAAAAGATGTGGTCTAACCTCTAGGGAACAGCCACACTCATGACCCAGAGCAAGAGGCTGCTCTCTGAAGCTGTGAAATTGCATGTAGGTATTTGAAGCCTATATGGTATCTTTTTTGTCCTGCCTTTAGTCCTCCAGAACAGTGTGTGTATTCATGTACGTGAACTAAAACATGTTGCTCCCTCTTGGTAACATAAAAAACCTTGTCAACTAATGTATCAAAAGCACTTTTGTGTCTATCATAAAATCATAGAACTATAAAAATGAGCTCTGGAGCTCATTTGGTCCAGCACCTTGCTCAAAGCATGGGAAATGTCAAAGTTAGGTCAGGTTAATGAGGCTTTGTGAAGTCTAGTTCTGAGTGTCTCCACGGACAGAGATCCTACAACCTCCTTGAGTAACACAATGCAGTGTTTCCCCATAATGAATGAAATTATTTCCTTCTGTCTGATGATAGACAAAAGTGATGACCCAGTGGGGTCCCTCCCAGCCTTACCTGTTCTGTGATTCTATCTAACCAGAATGTCTATTACAGCAACTTGTGTCTGTTGCCCCTTGTTCTTTCTCTGTGTAATAATTAATCAGGAGAAAAATGGTTCTCTGTTCCATCTAACTCTACACAGACCTACCCATACAAGGCAGGGAGAATGAAGACATTTTCTGGCTGTTACAGCTTCTTTTTGTAGGCTGCCCTAAATGAAATTACACAGTCAATTCTCCATCAACAAAAATAATGGCTGAATTCAATGGTTTTATTGATGCATCACATTGGTGTTCAGATACAGGATTTCCCATGTCACAAGGCTGCCTTTACAAGGATGAACAAGTCTTCATTTCTGTGGTAGGAACACATTCGATTTTTCATGTTTATGAGAAATATGAGGAACTACTGATATTCACTCTCTTTTACTTTGTCCTTAAAACATACGTGAAATAGCTGGTTAACTGTTATAAATGCATTTATAAGTGCATTTATGATATTACATATAGGTAGAGTGTGTGGATGGGAGATTACTGTACATCCTTATTCTAGACTGGCTTGCTTAATTTTTGTTCAACTGATTTACAAAGAGAGTCTGAATTATTTTTAAAAAATTCCATTAATCATTATTTTTCATATCCATAGGAAAATAATAGATTAGATGATTACATTGATAATCATCTGGATAATTAGGAAATATGACAATGGCCACTACAATTTCTCATCTCTTCTGAGGTGTCTTCTTCTACCTAAGAGCAGAGGAAGAGCAGAGGAAAAGCAGAATTACTCATGTACTCCCTAGAGGGACCTAAGTAGTCATAGCAGTGCTAAAGAAAAAAGAAATTGATCTAAGGGCAGAGACCAGCAGCATTGCTCCTTTTCCAGATTGGTTAAAGTCACTAGTAATAGTAGTCCCTTTTCTCTTTGCTAGATCTGGATTTTTTATACATCTGCAGTTGGAGAAGGGAGACTTTCAGAGCACTTCCTGAGAAGAGTCTTGCTTTTTGTAATGACAAGACTATATATGAAGTATAACATTCTCAGCTGAGCTCTGGTTCAGACATTATTGGCTGAGGTGAAAAGCACAAATGTGGCAGCTGTCTAGATACTCCCTTAAACATCATCCTGATCAGGAGTACACTGCAGTGCTAACGTGTTCTCCCTCTCTCCTATGCCTTGAGACTGAGGGCCCAAATCCTGTTTACAGAGTGGTGCAATAGGAAGACAATCTTCTCCCCTGGCTGCTGTGTCATGGATGGAGAGAAGGGAAGAGTTCATGCCACTGCTGAGGATACGGATCCACCACCGTGCAAAGCAGGTAGGATAGACTTCAATCAGTGGTACCACTGATTCAGTGAACATTTCAATGGATTACACAAGATGTGATGTGGCCTCACTTTTCTGCTCTTTGTTCCACTGAGCACAGCTGCTGTAATTCCTTCAGCATCTAAGGGAGCAAATCCTGAGCTGCTGCAATATAGGGAGAAGGGCAAGAGTTGGGAAGCCATGGAGTGAGGCATCCTGTTAACTAGAAGGAGGAGCAGGGCTTAGGTACCCTATCAAGGAACATGGCAGAGGCAGCTTGAGCATCATGAGATCCCAAGGGAAGGTGTACCCCTACTTCATGGGTCATGAAGAGCATGACAAATCACCAGTTCCTTCAGGGTTCAGACTTGCCAGTACTGCATAAGCCTACCATTAGTGCCTTTAACTCTGAGTGACACTTAACGTGCTAGGGCTCTTTCATGCTTCCCTTTCCTGTTTGCAGAGGCTTGTTTAATTTTGCTAACGACTATGAATGACGATAAGACCCGTGTGTGTAATAACAGACTAAAATTAAACTTCAAACAAATTATCTGTTAGGGTTTAGGAAAATCTTATCTGGGGAGGAATTAATCCTTGCAGCTTGTTTGGGGCTTTAGCAGGCCACCAGGGATTTGAAAGAGAACAGTTTTTCAGGCTGGAATATGCACAACAACTGGAACAATGTGCATAATTCCGTGGATATGATAAAAGAGAAAAAATCCCAAAAAGACACATAAACATCTGAAGTGTAGCATAAACTGACTGCAAACCAAATGCAGCTGCTGTAGATCATCAACTGTCACTGTCAAAGCCCTGGTCTCTTTGTGACTGATGTCCCTGCTTCCCTTGTCACTCCATATGAGGACAATTCTGTAAGTCAGCTCTTATGCCCCAGTGCTCCCTGCTGCAGGGCTTGGAAAGCAGCCATTGCACCCTCCCAGTGACGTCAGGTTACTCTGAGACGATGATGCTGCTCAGTCCAGCATATTAATCAAATCAACACAGAGGGGGCAAGAAGTGCCCATGGGGGTTACTTTGCTGAAAAAACGCTCAGCCTGCTCATGGGAATGGGATGAGATTCCTATTCAAATGAGGCTGGCAGAGACTGGGAAAAGTCAACCCCATTTGAATGCTACCACCCCATAAAGGGTTAAGGGATGTAGTCTGAGGAACAATTTCAGACTAACACTTTAGTTCTGCTATTGCCTGTCTGACAAACAATAAAGACAAAGACATGAAGACCTCTCAAAACACCTTCTTACTCCATACCACAGAGATACCTCAAATTTCCTTTTGCAAGAGGTTTTTGGTAGTGGTCTTCCATCTTTTTCCATTCACTTTTTCTTTCTTTCATCTTAGCTGTCCACATCAGTTGTAAGGTGAAAGAGATGTAGGAAGAGGGAATAAGAGAGAAAAGGAGCTTTAACAGCCAGGAGGAAATAAATGAGCGGTCTTTGGAAGCATAAACTAGACCAATAGTGAGGAAAATCACAAGGGGGAAAGGTCCAATGTTTACTGGCTTTTTGTTTACTTAAGTATATTATTCTTCCAGTTCTGGGGACATAGATTACGCAGGGTTCAGAGTGAAAAGCCATCTCAAAAATGCACAACAGTACTAGAAGAGAAACTGCTGGAAAACAAATTTGAAAACTCAATCACACAATGGGGCAAGATGTAAGTCTTAGGTGGAAATATGCAGTGCCTGAACTCTGCAAAGGTTTTCACAGCATATGCTGTTTATTCCACTACTGTTTTGGGAATATTTGACTACATTTCCAAGCTGACAGATTGTTATGGTTCAGTAAATGAGTAACTCAACAAAATGAGTAATAGAATGAGCTAAACCTGTGTCCTGAAACCCCAGAAGACTGAATGCACCCATTTGACCAAAGCATCTGACTGTATTCCCTGAAGCTGTTTACAAAGAGGAATATCTTGCCTGACAGAAGGGAATGCAGTCAGAAGCTCAGAACACAGCAGGAAAGCATGTGCAAATAAAGAGCAAAACATTCATTCCCCCTCTTTGATAGGTCATATAGATTCCTTCCCATCTATGTAGACAATAGCTCTCTGGCCACTCTCCCTTCCCATCCACTCTTCCCTCCTCACAATTTGTAGCAGTAGTCCTTTGGTATTTGTCAGGTCTGTTTCCCACCTGAAGAGCCCCAAGTCACTTCTTGACCTACCATAATTATGCAATTTATTAGGACGTTAAACAACTGAGAACTCACTGAAGTTCAGCTCTGCTGTCCTCCCCAGCCAGCACCATCTCAGCAGTGGTACACATCTGCATGGTTACTTCACCCTGTCTCTGGGCCTGAGCTGCATCAAGAGAGGATCAGAGAGGGCTTAACACAATGTGTGGTCTGCCTGGTCAGACACCACCCCTGTCTCCAGAACAGGGCTCCCTCCCTCCACTACCTGAGCTCCTTGTGACCCTATCTTACTTACCATAAATCTCAGGCGTCAACAGAGGAGTTGAGAACTAGGCAAGGAAAAATCTTTGAAATAATCTTCTAATTCCAAAGAGCCAGCAAAAAGGAGGACCTCTTCTTTACTTCTGAATTTTCTGCCAAGGACACCAAATTTACAGTCACTGAAGCACAGTGGCACACCTGCATCAGTGCACAGTGCAATGATGCCCAGGCCAACAAAATCATGTGCAGCACAGAGACCTGAGGATCTAACAGTCCAGAAGTGCTGTGTTGGTACAATACTTTGACTCAGCCATGAACCCCTGTCAGGTGGGCAAATTTCCCTGGTCTCCCATTCCTCTTGGTCCCCAGCAGTGCTGGAATCACACAGATCAAGCATGCTGCTCTTGCTATTTGTCCTACCTACCTAACCACCAGCCTGGAAGAAAACCATCCACAGTGTGCACCAGCAAATTGTTCTTTCATGCTGTTTCACAACCTGTTAGCAATCACTACCTGCATGGTTTTTTCTCAGTAGGCAGCCAAGCAGGATGAAGCAGAAATCCCTAGCAACATGCAAATACTTTATCTGGGCACAGAGGTCACTACTGGGCAATCTCTAGTCCATGAAAAGGTGTATGCAATCTTGGCCATACTTCAAATGTGTGCTGACCTGAAGAGTGAAAGACAAGAGACAAGAGGTTAAGTAGTTTGGTGTGCTGAACTCATGGTATAATAAACCAGCTCTTTTGTACCTCCAGTTTCCATCTATAACACCCATACAGGTCTTGACAACAAATGTCATATGTTTTATTGTGATAGATATTACAAAAGGCAAATATGTTTCCAAAGGATTGAATTTGCTGCTATGGGAGACAACGTAAATAATTTGGGGTTAAATACAAAGAGACAAAAGAAAGCTCTCTTGTTAGAGTAAATACAATCTCACTGCTTTGCATTCAGTTTTAGAGGGTTCATGAATATGTTTGTTTTCCGTAACCTTGCATGTTATTGAAAAAGGTCTTTCATTTGCTTCTACTCTTAGCAATTTCTTTAGATATTCTATTTCCTTGCATCTGCAGAAACTGACCTGTTTTTTGTGTGCTTGACAAACCATCAACATCTGCGTGTGAAAGATTTCAGAGAGAGAAGAAACAGTAAAAACCCAGAAGATAGAATCCTTTCCTAATCGTTTTTCCTTTGATTTTCAGACACTTGTGTAATAGGATGTATCCAACAGTGAATTTTTCTGAAAATATATTTAAACTGAGCAAATTCAGATTTGATTTGTTGACACTAGAGAACAAACTCGGTGAAAGAAGTAGTCTGTCTTACTCAGAAGCAACCTCAGTCTGAAGCTGTATTTTGATTTGAGACCATGAACAAAAATACAGAATTATGCAGGATTGATTCCTGCTGGAGGTCATGCCTGTAACTGGAGGGTTGAGGTGGCCCATTTCAGTACCTACTCAAGATCATGCCGCAGGGAGTGGAAAAAGCAGGGAGTGTGGAAAGGTTCTGTGACCATCTGGGCATCTGCTTTCCCACACAAAATATGGTTTGTGCAGTGCCTTGTTTTCTCAGTGACAATTGCCAGATTTTACCAAGTAAAGGAAGAGAAATCCCAAACCCCATCCCTTGGGGTTTACACCAACTGGAACAATCTTCCTGCCAGTTTATCTTGCTGAATTGTTCATGTAAATCAGGTGTTTCTGACTGAAATTTGCTTTGTACATAATAAACTGGAGGAGCAGTTGCCACAGACTGGTGCCCTCCCCAGGTGGGAGGAGCTGCTCCCCAAGGAGCTCCCATTCCAGTTTTCTGTTCTTTGGAAAAAATTAAATCCACTGCTTATAACATTCTGTCTTTTCCCCAAAGGCCTGGGCTCCCTCGGATGCTGCCTGCACCAAATAATCACCCATTGCTTCCAAGAAAGAAAGGGGGTTGCTTATCTATTCTCATTTCCAAGTATGGGCTCTAGGGAGCACCTGGACTGGGATCCCTGGTCATCTGGCCATAGTCTCTCCTGGTCTCTCCTTGGATTTGGGGAGGGTTGAGCTTTCCTATCACCCAAGCTGTTACAAATAATAGAAGGCACAATAAGCCTTCTCCTTAGCTCATCCATGGGGAGACAACTGTCAGCAACTCATGAGTTACCTCAGATCAAGGGGCTTGTGAAAGACCATTTTGTCACAGTTGCTAAGACTCTAGATAATTTCTACAGTGTTTACCTCAGTGTCAGTGTTCATGGATAACAACAGACAGTTTGTGTTCTTCAGTTTAAAGGGTAAATCCTGAGCTAGCTGTCAGTGTGGATATGTGAAGGTGAAGTACAGCAGGGTACCCATAGATGAGCCTGAGGTGTTTTTAGTGAAGACAAACTTCGTGCCTTGGGCTGCACTTGGGAGCAGAAGTGACTCACCCTCTTTGCTAAATTATATCACTGTGTGGGGCATGCATCAGAATTTAGCGTGCTCCCCGTTATTCCATAAGTTAGTGTGCTGTGCCAACTCATTACTTCCTAAATGGCTCCAGTGTCAGTGCTGAGTGGTGACTTAACTGCCTGCTGACATTCACTAAGGTCACTAAGCTAGGTCTATACTTAGGAACACTTCTGGTGCTGCAAATGACATGGAATTGATTTAATCTATACAATGCCTTGTCTCTGATGATCATTCCTATCACAGGTCTGACCAACATGAACAACAAAGGCAGAAGACAAAATTAATATTCAGCTCACTAAATAAAACCTGGAGAGGGATCTCAGTAAAGCAAACAGTAAAGACAGCACCCGTAAGGAATTGAATAGCAGCTGAAAATGTGAACATTTCTGCATTTTTTTCCCAAGGAATCTAGTGTGTCTCTACTGATGACTGCAGCAAATGTGCAGCATTTCTGACTACAGGGAGCTCTTTTTGATTTGCACAGCTCTCTCTACAGTCCACATATGGCAAATAGATCCTTCCAGTGCTCACTGAAGTGGATCTCCCTGAAAAGCCCAGTGCCTATGGCCAGATGACAAAGATATGTACACCTCCATTGGGCAGCCTGGAGGTTTCAGCATCTTCATAAACTCCCAAATTCAAAAGGTAATTCTCACCGCTCTACCCCTACAGCTGTTAGCACATCAGCAAGTAACTGGTGCCAAGCTATAAGAACCTCTTTGTTCTCCTCTGCCCACCACACCAAAGGGCCATGATTGGCTCCAGCTGGCCCTCATTGATAGTCTATCAAAAAAATATCAAAAGACAAATTATCCTCAGCTGACCTGCAGATGTTGCTACCAGACATCCTACAACAATAAAGATAAATATCTCAGCTGTCATTTAAGGGGAAATGGCATACGGTTCTTCAAGTCTGATGAGTCAGACATAATAATCTCCCAGCAATTATGAAGACAGAGGCAAAGAAAGAAAATTGAAAGATAAATTCTCTATTACCTTTCATTTTACCCCTATATCTGTCTTCAACTTTGTCTGAGAAAAGCAAAGTGACCAATCAGTATTTGTTACTAGCAAGACAGCACAGGATTGCCAAGTGTGCCTGCACACATATGTGCATTCTGGTTTAAGCCAAGGTTGACAGAAAGGTATTGAAGTGTCAGTTTGTTCTGTATTTCACTTTATTCTCTTGGCTTAGGTCAGGTACATCCCTAATGCACACTGAAACAAACCACATGAGAGCCATGTGTCTCCTGCAATGCTGGAGGGGACTGGTTCAGGCACACCAGCTGCCATCACCTCTGTACCTGCTCTATCCTATAGGGTGGGACTGGAATTCAGCATGGATGTGAGCACAGCCCTCTCCGCACAGTTGTCATCCAGGATTTCTTTATCATTTTCCAGTTCAAAAAGTGATGAATGTTGTTGTTTGTGGGGTTTTTTTTTAGTCCTACCTGCACCCATCTTCAGGTAGCAGTATGCTCCAAGCTCATCCAGTCTGTTTTTGTGACAGAGAAGGAGAGCTGGACAGGCTTTCACAGTCCCAGCTGTGTGCAGGTTTATAGGACAAGCTCCAAATATTACAAATCATAAAAATTGGGTTGTAGATATTCCTTGGATAGAGGTAACTGCAGTAAGTTTGTGGGGAGTAACTGCAGGACTCTATAGTTAACTCACTTCATTAAGTCTTAATTGTAACGGTTGCAAGGTGCAACCCAAGCACCATAATCAGATCCTGAGGTGACGGAGGCACAGATAGTTGTAATGAGCCTTCCTTGAAATGAAAGGCCTGCAGTTTTCTCCCCAGATGCTAATGGCACAAAGAAGAGTTAGAAAATGCTGTCAGCAGGAACCAGGAGAAGATGGGGATCCAAGGAGACCCCTGGGCTTCAGAGTATGCAAACAAATAGTAGTAAAAAATTAACCAGGTTTGCTGATTTAACTTGTTTCCTTTGCCTATGTCTAGCTTGCTCTCAGAAGCATTCCAAGTAAACCTACGCCATCCTGTCCTCATTGTTTTCCATAAAACTCTGGGAAAACTTTTTTCCATACTGGCAAGACCAAAAAGAAAGAAACAGCAGAGAGATTAATCCACATGCAGCTCCCTCCATCCATGTGCCAGCCCAGGCTCCATCCACATTGACCCCACCAGCTTTGGGTGGTGAGTACTCTCTTGACCCCTTGGCCTTTCATTCATGGGACTAAAATGAAGAATTAACTGTCAGGGCACACCTGCAACTGGAGGATGAGTCAGCCCCAAGGGGCTGCTGAGTCAGAAGAATTGAAACAGCCACTGAAGTTGGAAAATGAGCATTCTTGTACAATCCAGCACTAATGTCCAAGCAGGAAATAGAAATTAACTTTGGAATAGAAGTCAACAATTACAAATGAATAAAAATGGGAGGAATGCTACCAGAAGCCCTTCATTCTGGTGATGTTATGGATTCCAAATGCCCTTCAGAAATGCAAATTGCCTACAATGTAATAAAAAGGGCATTTTCTAGAGTGTGCAGAGCTTGCATAGTTTAATTAAGCATAAACTAGGGTGACTCTTGAAAGGAAAATGATGTGGATTGCATTCTCTGAGTGACCTTGGAAAGTCACTTATAACTTTCTCTACATGGTAATTAAGTAAACTTACACTTCATATGCTGTCACTCCTATTCCTTTCCTTTATTTAGAAGGATATTTTTTATTCTCTCAGATTCCCTGATCTCACATTGATTTATCTCTGTGCTCAGAAAATGTGATTTGTTTCCCTCAAGGTAACTAAATATTTGTCTACAGTCTCACTATCTCTAGTTTCCTAATCTCTACTTCAATATTACTTATATTAAACTTCTGACACCTGCTTTCCTTGCTTTCCACCAAATTCTACCTACTTCAGTCTACTTCACTGACGTGATAAAACTGGAATAAGAAGATGCCTATAAAAATTTATCATCCAGTCTTTCCATGATCAACCTCGTGGCCTCTCTGATGGAGTGACTGTGCCAATGGACAAAGGAAGAGCTGCAGATGTCATCTATCTGGACTTCTGTAGAGGCTTTGACATGGTTCCCCACTACATCCTTTTCTCTAAATTGCAGGGAGATGAATTTGATGACTAGACTGTTTGGTGGATGAGGAATTGGTTGTATGATCACATCCAGAGGGTTGTGGACAATGGCTCAATATATGGATGGAGATCAGTGAGAAGTGGTGTCCCTCAGGAGTCTATACTGGGACAAGTACAGTTTAGTATGTTCATTAATGACATAGGCAAAGCAACTGAGTGCACCAGCAGCAAATTTGCCAACAACAAGCTGAGTGGTGCTGTTGACACAACTGAAGGATGGAATGTTATGCAGAGGGACCTGGAGCAGCTCAAGACGCAGGCTCAAGGAAATCCCATGAGGTTCAAAACCAAGTGCAAGGTGCTGCACCTGGGTCATAGCAACCCACATAATCAATACAGGCTGAAGAGATTGAGAACAGCCCTACAGAGAAGGACTTGGGGTCACTGGAGGTTGATAAGCTGGACACAAGCCAATAGTGTGTGCATGAAGCCTAGAAAACAAATTACATCCTTACATACATTGGGCTGCATCAAAAGTAATGTGGCCAGCAGGCTGAGGGAGGTGATGCTCAGCCTTCACTCTGCTCCTGTGAGACCCTACCAGCTATGTGGTTCCCAGCACAGGAAGGACATTGGAGCAAATCCAAATGAGGGCCACAAAAATGAAGAGAGTCCTGGAGCGTGTCTCCTGTGAAGACAGTGAGAGAGTTGGTGTTGCTCAACCTGGAGAGGAGAAAGCTCTGGGGAGAGCTCATGGTGTCCTTTCAGTACTTAAAGGAGGCCTATAAGACAGATGGGGACAGATTTTTTGGTAGGGCCTGTAGAAAAAGGACAAGGGGTAGTGGTCTTAAACTAAAAAAACATAAATTCAGAGTAGATGGAGGAATTTTTTTAAGATAAGGGTGGTGTAACAGTGGAACAGTTTGCCTGGAGATGTGATGGATGCCCCATCTTTGGAAACATTCAATGCCAGGTTGGACAGGGCTCTGAGCCGTGTAGTTGAAGATGTCCCTGTTAATGGTGGGTGCGTTGGACTCCTCACACAATTCTGGGGCAAGAATGGCAATGACTTATGAGGGAATAGGTACAGTGGGATAGATTAGGTTTTTGTGGTTGCTGTTTGAACTGCTTTCACAGTATCAGTCTCTTATTTTGTGGGGGACCTAGCATCATGTGGCCAGCTGGTTTTGTTGGTTCTGAAGGTCAGTTTTGAAGTCCATTAGATCATCAAGCCTTCAGTTTCTCAGAAATGAGGCTGACTGTATGGGGTATGCAAGAGTTGTCAAGTGCCTGGATTTATAGGAAGTAAATAAAGAAACCCAACTGGTGTTAGCATCTCAGCTCCATTGCTGCTGAGATAGGGAGTGAAAAAGAAATCTTGGTAATTCCTGGCTGTGCAGTGCTGCCAAGAGGGAGCAGTGGTAGCAGCTCACCTCAGTGGGCCAAGAGTGAGTGGGACTGAGGGCATGAGTGGGATTCTTCCAGCTGTTCTTGCACATCTGCCTTTAGCTTGACCTTTCAAAAACACCCTGCTCTATCTTCCCTTAGAAATTTGCAGAGGAGTGACCATCCAGCATTGCTCTTTAGGAATACTTTTCTCTTGGCATCTTGCTATGACTTTCAAGGAGTAATAGATACTTTCCAAGGGAGATTTGAAGAATGTGGTATTGGGTGGAAAAAAACGTTCACCTAGCAAGGGCAAAGAAAGCAGGGGAAGGTAGGTGGGGGAAGAGTGCTGATTTGCAACTGATGTTTGTGCTATGATGGAGTTTCAGTGAACCACACCACAAGGGCTGCTGACTCATAAAAAGGTGGAACACCCAAAAGGAAAGCAGTGATCCCAACAATTGTATCCCATTATGGTATGTCAGACATGTCTTTGATTGCACAAGCCTATAATTAGTTACAAAGTGTTGTGTTATTTCTGAAGAACTAAGAGGAAACAAAAGAATTACCCCCTGTCTTAGTGACTACCAGGATCAGTGAACAACGTTCAAGGATTGCTTTAAATAAAGTGTATTCACTCCTGAGAATTTTTTTTTTCCATTTCAGAGTAAATGTCAATGATTCAGTAAAATTTAACAAATCTTAAGAGACCCCCAAAGCAAAGATCTGAAAGTCTTGGGAGTAATTTTAGGGCTTGGTTCCTATTTATTCAGCATGTAGGAAATCCACTAAAGTATCTAAAGGGTTTTTTTAAAATTATTTGGAAAATCAAGATCTCTTTACTTTACAGTAAGAAAGAACTGACTTCATGAATGAAACTCGCAGCAATAGCTGCGTTACTTATTTGCCAACACTAGATGGGGTGTAAGGAAAGAGTGAAGGGGAAAATCAGCGACCAGCAAGACCTTGGAGGTCCGAACTATCTCAGGCACAGAAGTAAGATTTAACTAATCTGAGCATGGCTTTATCTACCTTGTCAAAAGCCAAACCCAATCATAAATAGACAGGGACCCCCGTTTGCCCACCCTGCTTATTCCTCTGGCAGTGTGGATCCTCGCAATGATATTTTAACACGTGACACACCGCTATTAGTCACATTAACTACATTTTATTCATATATTGAAAGAGTACGTATACATGTCAGCAGCATAGATTGCATCAGCTCATCTTTACTAAAAAAAGCTCAATGTATATACAACCTTAAAATGCTCCTGCTGTAGCTAGTGTATATTAAATCAATACTTATATAAACTAATGATCTTTACATAGATTTATGTATTTTACAATAGATTAAAAATTATTAGTGGCATGTTCTGTTATCCTTTTTCACTCTCTTGATGGTCTAACATTTCAATGAATTATGTATATGCATATTTTATTTACTATTCAAAACAATTTCTATTACAGAATATAGGCCACGGAGACAAACCCCGAGTTGCATTTGGAAAGGCAGAAAGTATTTTCGATGATTAGCGATTTCTGTTTTTATGCCTGCATCCTGCAGCTTTTCCTTGGGAGCAGGAAGATCAGAACAAGGCTCTTTTTGAGATCTTGCCTTTGTTTAATCCTGTAAAAAGTACCATAACCTTTTCATAACCAACTGGTACTTTTTGTCCTCCCTCTTAGCTGCTTTGACCTCCTGTGCATGAACTCAGCAGAAGAGGCAGGCCAGAGTCTGCCTCCAGGTTCTTCCTGAAGCTGGGAGGGATGCTGAGCTGGGCTTTCTGACCAACCAACGCAGCTACTCAGTAGAAGCAGCAGCCTGCCTGCAGAATTCATTTCCCTCATTCTCTTCTTCTGGTCTCATGTGAATGAGCTAGACTTCTGTGGATCACTTTATCCTCTTTATTAGGCCTGTCTCTGCAGAGACCATTTTAATTTAATTCAACTTGATAGCCAAGTCTCAAAATCCCCCTGGCTCTTGAAACAGTACAATCTCCTGGTATTCTATACACAAGTCTTTTTCCAACATCCTCTCACTTCCCTTCAAGGATCCAATTTCTCTAAACTAGATTTTCACTCTGACTGATGCCCCTTCCTGAGTGACTAGAACTCACAGTTAAGCCCTAGAAGAAAGTGCTGGTGCACTGAGAAATGCTACCCTCATCAGAGTATCTAACTCTAGTGAAACTTGCATGCTTGACAGAAAAGCAATCCAAAATGCTTTCCCACAACATAGGCTAAATAAATGTTGCTTGGCAGCCACATCCACTTTAAAAAGTAAACTGGTAACATAGTAAGAAGATGCATTCACTGGCAGACATGAATGTCTTTGTTTTGTCAGATTTGTTAGCTTAATCCTAGAAGAAATATTGCTAAACCCTTGGTCTTGATTGAAGCACTGGGGCTGGCACGGCATTTGGATTCGGAGGGCAGCGCTCCGTACTTCAGAGGTGGGGTGGGTCAGGCTGCCAGTAGTAGTTAAAAACAAAACCAGGTGGAACAACTCTGCAGGAGAAAAAACCTCACACATAATTGTCAATCAAAATAAGTTATGTCTCTGACAGGCCAGCTTCATTTCATAGTAGAGAAACAAAAGTTGAGGAAGACTGTGATGTGCCAGGTCACTGTTAGGTTATGACTCATCATAAGTGTCCTTGTACACAATCCTCTTCTGCATTACACTTCACACCCTGGATATCAGAAAGCCTATGAGAACATCTCTGTTTGTGATCATAGGCCATGTTTCACATGTCCAGGGGATAAATGTGAAACTCATTCAGCAGAAGGATAGTGAGAAAGGTCTAAGTATGAAGGAATAAAGGACAGTTTCCTTCACTCCTCCTGCTTTATGCAAAGACTCCTTATTATCCAAGGCAGCAGTGCAGCAGCATGACATGATGAAACAACCTAGTAGATTAAATGGCATGGAAACTTAAAGAAATATGTTGTATAAGTGAACAAACAAGAGCTCTGATACACAATTTTTTGGGCAAGAGTGGCAAAGAGCCTTTCCAGGAAAACAGTCCCTTGATATTATCCCAAGAGGCTCTGTGTGCCAGGATTGCCCTATTTAGGATGCCTGAATGCCTTGGCCTGTAACCACCCAAAACACCAATGAAGCACAGTCTGTCCACATCCTCCTCTTTAACTTTCAATGGATTGGCAACCTGGCAACAGCCTGGACTCACCCAGTGGAAGTCCTTCTTGGAGCCAGGATTAGCTCTAGTCTGAAACAGCTCCAACACCTTGGTTTCAAATGACTTGGTGATACCGAAGTCACAGTTAGAAGCCAGAAGGAGGATTTCCCAAACACAACATTGATGTCCAAAATTTATTGCTAATGAGCTGTGCTGGGGGGGAAACACTAGGCAATAAATCACCAAATTGAGTACAGAGGAGCTACAACATGGAGTGCATCAATGTCGACAGGTGTTTCAGGCAAAGCTTAAGCTCTGCCTTCTAGAATGAGAATTCACAACAGAATAACATGTTAAACACCCAGAAACAACTGGGAATCATCAGGAAAAGTATGAATTATGGCAAAATGGAATTTATTTCTGGAATACCTACTAAAACATAGAGTAGGTGAGATTTGTAGTTGATTTGTTCATGGCATCATGCAGACCTCTGGTATTTTCTGCCTGTGTAAACTTGTTAAGATCTCACAGTCCTGAAGAGACACACTCTCCCTGGCTACCCATTTATTGTGGGCTGGGCTACTTGTTATGCACAATTTGTTGCTGAAATAAAGTGAATAATGGAAGAAAAATAGCAATAGATTTTGACTCTCCCTTCAGTCTGTAATGAATTATAATGATGTCTTGGATTTACTGCAAACCAGAAACAAAGATTTTGAAGAGAGAACTCTGTTATTCTGGAATGTTCCTGTTTGCTTTTGCAATTCATCAGCAACCATAAAGAACTGGCTCTAATATTAAACTTACACTACTTAAACATTAGTTTAAGAATCAAGATAATTTTTATGCCTTGTATGGATCACTCTTCAATTTCTTTATAAGATGTTCAACTCAAGATAGTTTTCTGGATAAAATTTAGATCATTCACTTAGATTAATTTTTAATTTAATTAATTAATTCTTATGCACTGCACTTCACTTTGAATGACTGCAGGTTGCAAAGTGTCTTTGAAAAAGGATAAAATGGACATGTCATGCAGTAACCAAGAAAATGCAGTCCCTGATTAATATGCAAGTTTGAAAAGTTCAGAAAACATCATCATACTCCATAGGTGCATCCTGTTTTTGGAAAGGTCTCTTTTTGTTTTGTTTGTGTATAAATGTCATTCTACATAAATTTGACTCCAGCAGCTTCTCATAAACTCAAGTCAATGATGATATGTTCAAATATTTGAGTGTTTCCTTTAAAACTAGAGGCAAAGAAAAAATCTCTTCGGTCTGTTGACACTGCTGTGAAGGACCGTGGTGCTTGCACATAGATTTCTTTAAATAATCTGAATATCTTCTTTTCACCATCCCACTGGTAAATCTGGGAGAAGGTATAGTCACTTCCCAAGGCTAGGTAATAATTGTTCTTGAAGGAGAAAGGCTGCAATGTCATGGCTCCTCGGGATGGAAGAGCCTGTATCTCCACAAACTGTTTGCTATTCCATTTCATAACTCTGGAGTCACCAATGAATCTCGTGAGTGTGATGTAAAGGTCATCTTGAATCCTGAAACTCTTCACAGCCAAGACATCTTCCATGTTGGGAATTTCACTGTGTGGGACAAACTTTTTGGAGGCTTTGTTCCACTGGAGTATAATGGGCACCTGGGAACGGCTAGAGAGGATTAAATGTGATTTCCCATCTATATCGAGAAACTCAGCATCAGTGTCCCGGAACCACTCGTGAAGAGACTGATATGAATAAAATCCTTTGTTATTCCACTTGTACACTGTTGACAAACCTGCTTTAGAGCTATCTGCTATGACAAAAAACATTTCACTGTCTATCTCAAAAAGCTCTATATCATTTGGCTTGGAAATGCGAGATTCTTCAATATCCTGGAATTTGACAAACTTTGTCCAGCTTTCATCAAACTTGTAAATGTGTGAGCCACCAAAGAGCTGTGCCACCACCACAAAGACTTGATCACCAACAAGAATGGCTTTACATCCCACTATAGACTGACCTATTGCCCAAAGAAAGAAAACAAAACATGTATTAGCACAGCACAAGCCACCCTTTACACCACAGATATTACCAAATCACTCCTCCCCTTTCTTTAAACCTGCACCATCTCATAATTTTGTCTTCTGCTACATGCCATCAGAGTGTCTTTTCAAGTTTTTGCTTCCCAATAATTGGAGAGAAGACTTGTCCCACCCTGCAGTGTATGTAAGTATGATGTACCATAAAATGCTAATTCCTTTATGCAAAATACTTTTTATTTCTCTGTTTGTTCTAACACATGATCCCTAGTATTCCAAACAATTGTTTAAGATAATTTTTATTATTTAAAAATGACAAGAGTTTTTATCTTGCTGTTCATCAGATATCTGAAATCCTCTTATTCTTGTAATTTCTATCTTTCCATCTTAACTAGAAGAAAGAAATATAGTATATTTTTCTTGATCCAGAAGGGTTAGAGTCAGATTTTTGCTACTGTACATAGAAATATCAATGCATCTAGTGGATATATTACCTGACAGCAGGATGAAAAAGATCAATCTACTCTGTTGTTTGTATTAGGTATTCTTGAGATTTTGTTAAACTAGAAATATTTAGGAATATTGCAATTGCCAGATAGATCAGATCAGGTTACAGTCTGTTTTGAGAATGTCAGGTTACACTGAACAAGAACCACATCAAAAAGTAACGACAATACGATAGGTGTTGTTGGAAGCAGAGAGGAATTCCTCTGTGAAGCAGACAGTTTAAGCAGAACTATAGCTGCACAAGTTCCCCAATTCATCCTTGGTCAATCATTACAAGAGATTTACCCTGGCTCCTCTGCTGGTCCCCTACCCATGGCTTTCAGAGCTGGCTGGGATGATCTGCCACCCTTCCAGTGGAACAGAGGTGTGATGACCTTCCTCACAAATACAGCAAGCTATCTGCAGCACAGGTATGAATGGTCGAGCTGATCATCCGGTCTCCTTCTGATCTAACTTAGTCAAAACACAAACTCTAGAAAAACTTTCACCTGTCTCCTATCTCCTTCTGCAGAGGACAGCAATACTTTTCTCTTCGTGTTCACTGTAAAGGCAACCTTGACAACTAGCTCAGCTCCATAAGCCCATGTTGTAAAGGGCTAAATTTAGACATCCAAATGCCAAGCATATGGTAAGTAGTGAAATTCTCTGTGGAGCTGGCTCCAGAGCTCTACAGAACACTCTTCAGGCTCTGCAGGAGGCTCTTTATGTGCCTGTGTCCCCTGGCAAAATTCTCAGGCTTATGTACGTTTCCGAGTCCAGAGTTCAAGCTCAGACCTTCCAGAAGCAAACTCTGGGTGTGGAGCTAGGACATAAGTCCCTGGCAGAGATGTCTCCTAATCAAGTCATTCAGAGGAAGGTGAAATACACCTGGAAGGCAGCTATCTTTGCAAATGAGTCAAACTCTCAATTTCATTTTCAGAGTTTTTTAGAGCTCAGCCATCTCTCTCTGGGTTGTTGACTTCTCAGTTCACATCCCTGGTACATATTTTACCTTAATCTACAAAAACACAATGAAACCTAAAAAAGCAACATTTTTCATTTCCAAAATTTCCTGACAGAGGGGCAGCTTCTTGTAAACTTATGTTAGTGACACACACAGCTGATCTCAGAAGGTAAGTGCTTGCTGCCTTTGTAGAATTCCACAGCAGAGGAGGACGCAGCATACTCTCCCAAAATATAAGGTCAAAAATAATCAATCACACACAACAAGGAACAGGAGGGAAAGATGTTCCATTGATAATTTAGCTCCTGAGTCTTCAAAACCTCTGGCTTGGAGTATCTGGGAAATCAGGCAGCAGGTAACAGCTTTGGAGACACTGCTGTCATGGTGTGACTGAGCACCAAAACTGTTGGTTAGGGACAGGACATTTGTTAGAAAATCAGCATTAGAACATCACCTGATGTCCACACAGCCTTTTTGTTTGATCAGTAAGCTGGCCAAAATGTTAATTGAGCATGTTGTAAATTGAAAATAAATGAAGCTTTACAGTATATCTCTTTTGGTAACAGTCATGGCTTAAATATTTCTGTCCTTTTCAAGTGGCTGCTTGGTCAGCTCATCCTAAAAGCATCCTTCAGACCTGTTTCCTCCTACATGCAATAGATTCTTTTTATATTCTGTTTTGCAGGCACTTTGGCAAGATCAAGTTCTCCTTCAGCTTCTGGTTTAACTTGCTGTGTGATTGCAGTAAGTGCTAAGCTGTGCCATGGTGTGACATTCATGGCAAGTGTTTGTGCCTTCAGAAAAATTTACAAGATTGGACAACAGAAGCCTAGTTTGTGTGCTACAGTAACGTTTTTGTGTGCTACAAAGGTTAAAAGATGCATTACTCCGTGACATCACTCATGTCCAAACATCACTCACTTCAATCAACCAAATTCAACAGAGATTCAGGACAAAACCCAACCAACTTTTCCCACCTACAAATCTTGTCCTTGTGAAATGCCAACAGCTCACCAGTGACTGGAATCCCAGTGTTCATATATACCTGTGATATTGTCGTAGCTCCTGAAATTCATTTCAATATGATCCCACTCCAGCACCATGCAGTTCTCCATGCTGGGCTGTGCAATAGCTACAAACACATCATTCTTTGAGTTGAATGTATCCACTGAAACGGACTGGTAGGGCAAAATCTGGTGGACAACAAAATCTAAAAACATACATTTACAACAGTTAGGATACATCCTTGCTGGAAACACAGAGTAAGAGGTCACTGATTAGAATGATGTACACGGAAAAATGAGTGAAATACTCTGGCTTTTGTATAACGTATCATGGAAGGAAGTATCAGTGCTCATGTTAGGCATGCAGCAACAGAGAAAGTGTCTCCTGCTTTATGTATCGTGAACTGTTCTCTGGAAATGTATTTGTCAAGTAGATAAAATATGTAAATAGTGCAATAATTCAGATTTTTCATCTAGGCTGGCTACTATGAGTGAAATAGAGAGAGAAATCTCTTTCCCCACAGCTGGAAGTTGCTTTTCCGTCAAGTGAAATGGCCTTGCTAGAATCACATTCAAGCTGAGAGACAGCAACTACCAGCTGAAGTCCAATAACTTCTTAAGTCATGCAAATTTAATCACTAGCAATTTGTGTTATGCTAAACCAGGCAGAAAGTGAAATGATATCTGAAGTTTGCCTGGGGATAACCCCATTTTGCCTAGACCATAGACAAAATGGTGTAATCAAAAACTCAGTTAACATAATGTTTTATGGGGCATTATAATGTAGTTTAGACATAAAATACAACCAACCTGAAAATTACTATCCAGTGGAAAACTTATCCTAGACAGTAAGACTGAGAAATTGGAGCAACCTGTAAAGATTAGGAGTGTAACTCTAGAATTAAAAACTTTTTTTCCTCGAAAATTAAGTGCTTTTGTAGACTTAATTTGAAAATTCACCCTGGGGTATGTCAGCAGTCACTACAGAGCCAGTCTGGGACAAAGTGAGAAGACTTGGGTCTGAATTTGACATTTGACCAGACAGCTGTGCAAGATCTCTATAGTCAGGAAAAAAACATGGTGTAGCAGAGCTGACAAAGCACTCAGGTCTAAAATGTGGTAGAAGGCCTGCATTGAAGTAATGTATGGATGTAGATATGTAGAAAAGGAAAGGCATCTTCCCTATGATGGCATTTCTGTGCAGAACCATGCACTGCTCTGTTTTAAGCTCCATTTGCTACACGCCTTCACCATGCACTCCTATGCTGGAAGGGCCTGAGCATCCAGGGATTTTGGTGAAATGGTAATTAAGTCCTCACTCGAGTCCCTTATTTTGGTGCATTATGAAATAATTGCTTCTGAATGAAGAACTCTCTGTTTCTGCATGCTTGAAAGCCTTGCCCTTGAGGAGTTACACTTGTGGAGAATAAAGATAGATGACTACCATTAAACAAACAGAGCAGATTCCACAGCTGTGAAAGAAATGACAGTCTTCATTCTTCGAGGGACTATTATAAATAGAGCTTGGGCTTGGTTCATAAATGCTGGTAGGCAAACAAGAAAGTTATCTTCATTCTCACTGGGAAACTGAAAGGGCTGGAGAAAACTGACAACAAAGTATGCAGAAAGTAAAAGTAACTGACCAGTTATAAAAGGTAGCTAAAGGATGGAGGAATAGCAGATACAGCCACAGAAAATAAAAATATTTTTTAAATCTTGAGGAAAAATACCCAAAAAACTAATCCTGAAGAAACATCTCTTGAAATCTGAACATTTGTGGAACATTTCAGGGGAATCTGTAAACTGAAACAAACCAGTCTCTATGTGAAAATGTGTAAGGAAATAATTCGTAATCAGTAAAAGGCAAAAAATGTTGGGTTTAGTGCCAGCTGGGAATACCAGACTGTAATGTAGAACAGGGTTACACAGTGAAAGTAGCTGCCACATCAGGGCTGCAAAAAATTTAGGCCTTGGGGCATGATTTTGTTCTACATATCTTGCTGTAATGCTAGAAAGAGCTAATACAGTAAATACAGGACTACGGAAGGAGCCCTTTTCCAACGTCTTTCTCTTTTAAGCTGGAGCCCCTCAATGGAAGAGGGCAGAGGACACAGCCCACGCTCTCTGTCTCTCCCTCCCACCCCATACACAGTTTTGCTCTCTATGTCTCAAAACACCTGGTTTTCATGCTGTTTTCTGCTGGCTGAGAGTGGGGGTGTCCCCCTGACTTGCAGTCACTTATTCCATCTCTGCTCCCTCTGTGGTTGAACTGGCATCATGGTGTCATGGGTGATGGACCCAACACTTTTGTTGGGCTGATTTTCCTTCTGTCAGCCCTTGCTCAGGCTGATCCCAGCACACAGGAGAGGGGGAGAGTGCAGGGAACATTATAGGTCACTAAGGAAAAATAAGTGATGGTCTGTTTGTGCAGCTGCTCCGAAACTGTATCCTGTGATTCAACCCTCCTCACATCACTTCTTCCCTGCAGTGGATACTTCTACTCCAGGTGAGGCTACCCAGGACCTGGGTGTGCCAGCAGGGAGTGTTAACCATCCTTTCTCTTCCACTACAGATTTCCAGCACAGGAGCAAGAATGGAGCATTCCCTATAAATTTGCAAACTACCTCCCTTCCAGACAGCAGGGAAAGAGAAGACCACCTCCAGAAAACAATCCCAGCTAGGTAAAGAAAGGGGAAAACAAATTTCCAAAGCCTCAGAGATGATCCCTGCTGGCAGGTCTGGGCAAAGCAGATCCCAGACATGCACATGGCCTGGCTCCAGTGGCTCTGGGAGCCCAAGGCCTGTTTTTCAGTCTCCTGAAAGTGAGTTACATGTTCCCCTGTGGTGCTCACAGCCACAGCACAGCCCCCTCACACACTGTTGAGGAAGAAAGACAAGAAATGAAGTGAAATGGCTTAACCTGCTTCCATGATGCAAGCACTGAGAAATGGAAAAGACAGATGCTATCATAAAAATGGTTAAAATACAGGTCGCCAATACTGTCAATCACTTTCTCTGTGAAGAAACAACGGGGCCATTTTGGTTTTTGCCTTTTTATTTTAAATTTGGGAGCACATCTTTCCATCTCTCTGGTTACCACTGTAGCAGTTCAGCTGATGCAATGAGCTGACTGGGCCAACGAGACACGTTTTACACCCAGCAAACTGCTTTGTTACTACATCCTGCATCCAGTCATGCTTGACACAGAGTACTAGAGACCAGAAATGATGGAAAGCCTGATCCCACCCAGCAAAGGAGGGAAATACTATGCTAAAGACTAACATGAATGAAAGAAGTTTGCAGAGCCCTGCCCACCACTGACTACACCTATGGGGTATATTGCTTTACTTAGAATACAGTATGTATTCGAAACTTGTCCTCAAGGAAGGAATATGGGCATATTTACACTCCCTTTGGGGTGGCAATGGCAGAGAAGGAAAAAGCAGCAGTGGTCTGACACCACAGAACACCAAGGTCATACAGAACAGAGTATGACAGCTACCTGCTGTGATGTGGGAGCTCTTCTCTGAGGGAATTTGAAAAAATATTCAGCTGGGTAATCCTTGCCCCATGGAACACCTTCAGTGCCTAAAAACCCTGCAGCACATAAAATTAAATTTATGCTTGGTGTAATTTCACTTACAGCAGAAAAAGGGACAATGTTAAAAGTGAATTTTGCCTGGAGCAGCTTTACAGTGTCTAGGTGCAAAACAAGTGACAGAGGGCTGGTAGGTCAGGATAGGTTTGAGGACCAGGTAAGGATTTCTCTTGTGCACTGTTAGTGCTACACAACTGCTTAAACCAGACTGCAATGAAATAAAGCCTGTTTTTACTTGGCATTGCTGCATCTCAGTGATTCGGCAGACGTAGGAACGTAAATTTGGTACTGTTCTAGACTTCATTGCTCTCCTGTGTTTGACATCCTTCCATGCAGCAGGTAATTGCACTTTACCTCTGCTGCTCTTCTGACATAATTTTGAATTCTAAGTTCATTCTCTTATCCTTCACATATTGCCATCAAAGCACCTTACATACCTGTTTCTGAAATTTCATTTTACATTGCTAGTAATCACCTTTTTTCTTGTCTTTTAATAATAATGACTGACTTGATGACAGATGAGAACTTGCACACCTTTGATATTACTGTCTAGAAAAAAGGCAGAGCACTGACATCCTATTAAAAAAAGATGAAAAACAATACCTGCAGCTGATACTTTCAGTTATATGATGTGACTACATTTAAAGATAGAAAACTGCAGCAGTTTGGGCATAAAATATAAGCATAACCACATGCAAATTTCTCTTTACTCCCTTCAGCATGCGTTACATTACCTTAAAAATAAAAATCAATATCCTAGGCAAGACAGTAGTCAGAATATTATTGGACTTTTCTCTTCAACTTAACGGAGTTCCATGAAAAACTTCTGGCACTATTGCCACCACCTTTGATACTAATAAATCATGATTTATCAAATAAAGATAACAGCTATAGCCACATTTTTGAACTTATTTTCATTGCTTTCTGTGAAATACAGAGATTTTGGGAAGCTCATCTGCCATAACTATATGGCTTTATTCCCGATAACAGAAAGCATCCTGTGATGAAAATTAAGCCACAAATTGAGTCATAATCAAGTCTTTTGGAATATGAATAGATAGAGCTCTTCTCCTATTATCACTTAATCCAAATAAAAACTCAGTACTTACTTTGGCTTCTAAATGTAATTTTCCCATTCTGTACTTGTTCTAGTACTTGGAAGTGCTTTGTATGTAACCCTTTCCTCCCCCCAGGTCACGCTCATAGAAGTGAAAGGGTATCAGCTAAATTTCTGATATTTAACCATTTGTAGTGTGCTTAGAAATATACATTCTGAATACCTGTAGTGGTGCATTCATAATCAAAACTTGTCACATCATTTAACTTCTTATCCTGATATTCTGCTGGACCAATACACAGGACATCAGAAACAGTGGAATTTGTCATCTTTAACCACAAAAACAACCACTTGGCTTTGCAGTCACACTCAAATTTATTTCCCCTTAAATCTCTAAAAAAACACACAGAAATAAACATATTTGAAAAGGTTGATAGCAATATGAGTACTACAGAAGTGTCATCACCTTGACATGCTGAATTTCAAAATATCTGAGTATCCTTGAATTGTTCTGAACTGAAAACAGGAAATTTTCTTAAGTTTTAGTTGGACTCCTTTGTTATGAGCTCTCTTTCACTGAGTGTTTTGAAAAACCATTGCAGTCTATGGTCATATAAAATCACAGTAATGGAGCACTGTGATTCATGTGTAAAGTTACTGTTTTTGTAAGTTTTCATAGGGTGAGGACTGTAATAGAATACATCCTGGCACTCAGGTTGTCTTCTGCAGGCCTCCTTTGCACCATTTACCACTGACTCAGATAATTTCCATTCTTTCACTAAACTGTTCCACCACTGCTGGTAGACAGAGCAGCTTTGCAGATGTAAAATACAGAGGTAAGACTTGTATTTTTTGAGTCGCTGCTGATGTAGAATCAATTTAACTTCTTCCTGCTAATCTAAGTGCAATTTCAGCACTGTACTTGTTCTTTGATCCTTTGGCAATTTCTGTGGTTTACAATTTTACTTCGCTGTTTGGAAGAGCCAGGCCAAAAATACACAGGGAAATACTGACAGAATATCAGCAATGTGCTACAACTGCACAGAAACAAGGAAAAGAAACTTTTTTTTTTTTTTTTAACTAATCCCTTGTACTAAAATAGTCTCAGGGAATGTGAAACAATAATAGCAAAATATATTCAGAGAAATTGTAGTTTTAAAATTAATTTTCTCCCTTTCTCTAAAAAATTTACATGAGACATCAGAAAGAAGTACAGTAACACAAGCTACATACAGCATCACGAGAAGCAACAGTGATTTAAGAAATAGTAGTTACTTTAGAAGAGTCTATCAAGCAAACAATTATAAAATGGAAAAAGCTAGAACAAAAGAAATTCACTATTTTTTTCTGTGTAGACACAAGATACCACACCACAACACCCAGAACCTAAAACTGAGAGCAAAAGTGACAAAAGAAGTAGAAAGATTCTTATTACTCACAGTTCAATTAAAGAATCTAAATCGCTGAAGACATCCCTTGGCAGAGCTTTGAGATGGTTATTGGCCAAAGAACTAGAAAAGAAAGTTAGAGCTTAATATCATTGCTACCTCTTATCTTGCAATTCTTACCAAATCTGAGCTCACTTGCAGGTTGTTAATTATCCAGTACTGTCCAGCCACTGGCATTGTTAGAAGTTACCAGGAACATGTATTAATTATTCTCATTCAAGAATAGAGATTGCTTGAAGTTCACATAAAAGTAAAATATTTAAAGATTTTTTTTTGCCCAGGTGCAAATGTAACCCAGAGAGCAGTCACTGAGCACACTGAAAAGAGGCAGGAATGCTAATCAGGAGTAGGCAGTGCAGTCCAGGGGTTCCAGTGGCATCCCAGACCCAGCTGTGCCCAACGTGGGGCAGTGCTGCCCAGGCAAGAATTGCTCTAAGGCTGGTTCTTAAGTTATAGAAGGTACATTGTTGACAGCAGGAGGAAGCTGACACAGAAAGGAGAGGAATTTTCTGTGTAGCAGGAAAACTAGCGTTGTCAGGAGAGTTTTGTTCTACTAGAAATTACTCTATCAAGTGTCAAATAACTTACAGGTGAGTCAGGTCACGAAGGCCACGAAATGCATTCCTTGAAATAGTTTCAATTTTGTTTCCTTCAATAAATCTAGACAAAAAAAAAAAAAATTTTAAATACTTTAAGTAACATTATTATTAGCATCACAGTTGTTTAAGCTATGGTTGCCAGATGCAGCATATTTCTGGGCAGCTCCTTCAGACTGAATGGTGGGAAGTCTCAGTAGAGCTGTTCATGTTCCCTTTTCCCCTTTCCTTGGGCAGACAGCAAGGAACAATGCAAGTACCTGGCAGCACAAGGGATGGCACATGACACAAATGTCCAGCAGAAATGGAACAAAGTGAACTAGGGAAAAATATTATTCCTCTCTTGGAAATCCTCTCAGAATGTGTTGTGTGAGGCAAGAGACCTGCATAGGAGAGCCTCATGGGGTAGACCAGCTTCTGAAGTCCTACCCTCCCCTGTCATAAATCAGCAGCATTTTCAAAGCAGCAGGCAGTGCAGCAGTGCCAGGGCTGCTCCTGCTGCAGACCTGCTCTGATGGGGAGCTCCCGTGGCTGCACACCCACACAGTGCCCCCTCCATACCCCCACAGCCCTGACTTGAACTGCGCACGTTTGATGTCTGCACAAAGGCAAGACCACAGCCTTGGTTTAGTTCTGGCTGCCACAGTTCAGCCCTGTCCAGCTGGGACATCACCTCTGCAGGGGTGCACTCCAGTCACAGCCCCGTGCACTGGGGAATAATGACAAGCACATATCGCATATCGATTCCAGCAGCACACTGTTCCTCCTGACTGCACGTCAGCATTTAAAGAAAGAGCTGATATTTGAGCATCTTGACCCCTGAGCACTTGAGGACGCATCCCTAAATACACCATCATCCCTGCAAAATGATTGCAGCCAGGTGGCCATCAAGATATTGCGTGGTACAGCTATACCTGGATGAAGACAACTGTATGCTGACTTTGTAAAAGGCTTGTGAGATAAAAGTGCCTCCCTTATTCCTAGGCAGCTCTGTTTGCCCCCCAGAGAAGTTAGAGGGAAAATTCTATGAGACAAGGTCCCTTCTCAACAAAGTGAAGATGGGAATGCAGGAGATGACAGGCGCTCTTGGTTCTGCAGTTTAGGTATAGGAAAAATCCTTCATGAAGTGACTGGGATCCTGACTGCAGGCAAAGGGTGTAAATAAGAAAGTCTTGTGTCTACATGGGAGATGTCAGAGGCTAGTCAGCCTTTTTGGGGCTGTATGGAGCCACAAATTCAACACACAAAAGCAGAGAGCCACCCTGCCTCCTGACACCCTCACTGGCAGCTGGCATCCCTGCACAGCACCAAGGATATCCATGAGGTCATGGACAGTGGTCCATGCAAATAAACAAGGATGCACTGGAACAAGCTGGAAATCAAGAATTTGCCAGATTCTTGAATCACCAAGCCAGGCCTCCAAGAGACACTACTCTGGGAATTCCAGTCTGTTCACCAGCAAAGCTCCCATCTTTCTCAGACCTGTCTTACTCAGACTCAATACACAGAGTCAGTTTAAGGGTGCATTGAATGCCATTGTGAGTGCTGCATGTACAGCAGGACACAGCTGGAGCTATGTTATCTGTAGATAGGTATCAGCTGTGGGTGCTCCCCAGCTGTTCTTTGGCCAGAGACTTTGGCATTGTACACACAGACTCTTATCATTCCTGTTTGTCAGTGAGGTTTCCTTCTTCTCTACAAAGTCTGGTCTCTGGTAACTAAGAGACATGACTTATGGAAGCTGTACTGGTTTTACTGGCCACATTGCCAAAAGGATAAACCACAGAGGAAAGCCACTCACAGCCAGTTCCCAAAAGACGAAGGATTGATTTGCTGGGAAGAGGAAAAATCTATAGGATTGGCAGAAAAGGCAACCACAACCATTAACTGCGACCACTTGTTCAACTGCCAAAAGAATTTGAAAATGTAAGGCTTTACCAGCCTTCACCCTGCTCCCTGGCTTGTTTCCCCTGGTGGTCAGGGACTGAGCTTTGCCCTTTGACCATCTGAGGAGAGCAGGGTGTTTCATTCAGACAGGGATCTGGATGCAGTGACCAGTACAACTACCAGGATGTATGGTATGCTGCTGGGAGAAGCCCATCAGCACTTAAAAGCAGGCCACTAATGGTACAATGGAAAATGTTTTTCTTCCTTTTTACAAACTACTGCAAGTAATTTTTTTTTCCTGTAGACACAGGGAAAAGAGAATACTTAGATAACTTGCTATCTCTGAAAAATCCAGATGTAGCTGAATCATGGATTTTAGTATATAACATTTACAATTAGCTGCAAATTCCATTGTTGGCTGCTCCTCATGTACCAGACTATTAACCCTGAATACATCACACCATATACCCCACCATAATATCTATCTGCCTTAAAGATTTTAGTCAGAGTCAGTTTTATGAGCATAGGTTTTCCTGTAGAAAAGGACAAATGTTTTCCACAGCTACATTTCAGCTTGGAAAGGTGGGTGGAATGAGGATTTTTTCAGATTTTATTCTTAGTTTCAAACACACCAGCTCATATTGAGTAACACAGAGAAATGCCATTCTTTGGAGTGTAGAGGGAGGACAACCCTTGTACAAGGGCTAATACTTCTTTTAAAAGAAAAAAAGGTGAACTAAAACCAAAAGCAAACAAACAAAAGAAAAAGGACCAGAAAAAGAGAGGAATGTAAAAATCAACTAGGTGAATGATATAAACAAAAGGAGAGTTAAATAATTTTAAATAATAATATCAATAATTACAATAATTTATATTTTATTAAATTTATGTTTATTTATTTATGTATTTATAATTAATTAGATAAAGATAAATTTTATGGACATTAAATAGGTATCAGAAAAAAAGGCAAAGTAGGAGACAAAAGCTGGGAGAAGAGAAGCAGAAGCGGGGTTGTTCTGGGCGGTACACCAGTATTCTGCAGTTCCTACTCAGGCCACCCTTAGGTCAGGACAGGTTGCTCCACCTCTTGCCTGAGGTTCAAATCCCCTTTACAGGGGTGGCACTGTTCTGGAAAGCCAAGACAAGGTCTTGCTAAGCAATGCCTTTTTGGTGTGTTGTGGTTGCACAGAGACACCTTGCATTCACGGCATCTTTTAAAAATGCACTGTAACATCTGAAAAAATCATCAGGCACCATAAAAAATATTTGCACAGGAGTGGAACATAAATCCTTCAACTTCCCTGCTCTTTGGAATCACAGTAAAGACCAAGACTCTGCAGCAGGAGTCTTGGCAACTTATCAAACTTATCTTTATTTATAAAGGACATAAAATACCAAACTTACAGGTATTCTAGATGGAAGAGACCAGCAAAGGCATCATCTCGTATAACAGTGAAGGAGTTGGAGTTCAGCAAGCTGAAAATGGAGAGCAGACATTAGGAAAGCACATTAAAACTTGACACACTGGGTTATGCCTGTTGTGTTTATTGCCCATGACCAAACTAATCTTACAGACTTGAGCCCATATCATCCCACCAATGCAGCACACATAAAATACTGTGGAATGGTCTATTGAAAAAAAATTAAAGGCATTACATGATGGTAGTTAATGTCCACTACTCCCCAGGAAAAATGTGCCATTGACCTTGACTAAATGTAACCTGGTCTTCAACCCTATGGTCCAGTGAGCAGAACAAGCCATCATTAGATGGCAGGTCTGCTGAGTGTGGGCCCCATCTGCTCACCACCCCTCCAGCCCCACTGGTAACCTTTAAGACTCCACCTCAGCATCAATCCAAAGCTCCCAAGCACCAGCTCTCATTTACACAGTCACAGTGGGCCAGTGCTCACTCATTCCACGCTCCCGGGGGAATGCTCCAAACCTGACCTGCAGTGTGGGAGGACAGCAGGCAGTTTGTCTGCTGGAAACACAGACGTACCCAAACCACCCAGGAGAGAATCCTGCTATCTTTATGAAGGAAAGTGCCGTGTCCACAGGCAGTGACAAAGAGTTGCAGTGCTGCCTCCTCCAGGCACTGCCGTGCCCTACTCCTGTGTGAACTTCAGGGACAAAGCATGTTAGAGCTGCACCAGAGAGGCTGTCACATAAGACAGCCAGGGAGAAGGAGGTTATGGAGGCTTTGCCAGTGAAGTTCATTCCTTGCTGTACTAAAGCACAACAGCAGACAATCTCCAAATGTTGATGCTCAAAGGCAGGGCAATCTCCATCCAAGAAAATAGCAAAACTTCTAATTTGGCCTAAAAATGAACACTACTCAAAAGAAATAATTTTTGGAAAATCTCAGAATTTCCCCCTATGAATGAATATGTCTGCACTAATTGCTTTATTAGAGCAACTGATTAATCTTCCTTTTTTATGGTTTTAGGCATTTTACTAAAATTAATTTAGAAGAATAATGAACATGAAATGCAAACTTTTCCTGTGATCCCTGGATATTATGCTAATACTAGACAAATGCTTCTTAAATTATCCCAAAGAAATCTGACAAAGATGAAGACCACCATCAAAAATAATTCCTTGCATTACTATTTTACTATGATTACTGCCACAGAAAACACTGTCCTGAGGTGCTTATGGGCTCAATTATGCATGCAGCTCCTTGTCATTTAATCATTATTTTTTCGCATGTTTTGAGGAAAAAGTCACAAATAACACTTACAGCAACAATTACAATTACAGCAACAGAATTTGTGAGTGCCCAAGGTGGTGATGGTAGTGACAAACCCCTCTTGTTCCCACATGACTTACTAGGTAAAGTGACATGAGCAACTTCTGCCTTCCTCAGCAACCCACCTCTGCCCCATCACCCTACACACCTCAACATCTCCAGGAAATCTACTGCAGCTAAGGAAAAGGCACAATCTTTGTCTGCTCTTTCTCCCTCTTCTTAGTACCACCATCCAAACCAAGCCAGATTTCCCCTTCCCCAGCTCTTATTTTCCACCCACACTTTCTCACCCATGGATTCCTCCCTTTCCATCCCAGATGGCACAGGTTCACTGTTTGCTACCATTTATTGGTGGCAAGGTCCTTGTGACTTCTGCTGGGGACTCAGTGCCAACCCCCAACTCTCACAGAAACTTGATTTTGGGACCAGTTTCACATTAAAGGAGGTGAAGGCTTCCACCCTTTGCTTTGCCCACTTCCCCACAGCATTTTACATGGAGTGCTGCTCCTCCCAGTAGGAAGACAGGCCTTTGAGTCAAAGGAGGCGGCGTGCCCAAGGACAGGAGCCTCCCCATCAGCTACCAGATGCCTTTAGAGGCTACCTCTTGCTAAGACCAGTTTTAATACCTAGGTCTGTGGCAAGCGTTCAGCCTGGCTTTCTGGCAGGCTTTGGATACTTTTGCTGAATTTTTCTTTGCAGTGTGTCTCTGCCTGGGGGGGCCAGTCAGTCCTTATGGGGTAGAGGCGTGGAGAGCCTGGCTGGTATCAGGTGTTTCAGACAGGCTGCACTGGGCTAGACAGGATGCAGGCAGCTGCTCAGCTTTGCTGCAGACTGCCAGGGAAGTGAGTATCCAGGCTCCCTAGGGGGGTTGTACCGCAGTCTCTGTATCTTCCCTGCTGCCTCCCAGGACAGCTAAATTAAGCAAGTTTAGGTAAGCTCCTGAAGAAGGAAGCACACACCTAACTGCAGCATGGGCACGAGCAAGCAGCTTGCCTGGGGTCAGGAAGCAGGGATGGCTGCTAAGTGCTGGGAGCAAGACCAGTGCCTCCTGGGTCAGAGGACTGCTGGGTCAGAAGGCATCTAAGGGGCCACCCTCCAAGCTGCATGCTGAAGCACAGAGTCATGCTGCAGACACCACCAGCACTTCACACACAGAGGATTCCCTCTGAAGTGTGTCCTGGCAGCCTCTGCTCACCCCATCATTCCCACTACGTCACAAAGCCAGTGCCAGACTCCTGGGCACAAAGTGAGCAGGAGTGAGAGCCACCACTCTGGGGAACAAAACTCAGCCTTAAACTTACTAAAGCTGAAGTTTCAAAAAAGAGAAACTTAGGACATCATAAAACGTTTTTCCCTCCTTTTGTAACTAAATGCACATTTTATGATGTGGTTTCCGAGCAGAAAATACATCCTTGAGCAGAAATGTTATGAAACAGCAACTACATTGGGGGACTGTGCAAGCTGTCTTCTCCCGTTTTCTCCCTTTCTACAAGGAAAAGGGAACTCTATTTAGGAAAAACTGAGAGGCTCTCTGCTTAACGGGACCTTATTTAGGAGGAACGAGCGAAGTGCTGCTTGGCCGTGCTCCTTCCCAGTGCCATACTTACAGCAGCTGCAGGGAGGGCAGGTGGGAAAACATCCTGTCCTTGACTTCGGAGAAGGTCCCGTTGACCAGGCTCCTGCAAAAAGAGATGCCACCCATCAGGCGGGACCGCCCCGCATGCCTCCGCCACCCTCCCGCCGGTGCCGACGCGCACATCCCCGCACTCACAGGGAGCCCAGGCCGGCGGGCAGGCTGCGCGGCGGCCCCGCCGCCCCCACGCACAGCGCTGACTCTCGCCAGCAGCTGCAGGGCGGCCCGCAGCGCGGCGGCCTGCGCGGGCGGCGGGCTGTCGGCAGCGCCAGCAGGTGCGCGGCGCAAGAGAGCGGGCAGGAAGCCTCACGGCACTCGCCATCCCGGCAACCGCCGCTGCCCGCCGCCGCGATCCCACCGCCGCCTCCCGCGCCACTGACATCCAGCGCGGCGCCGCCTCTCCAGCTCTCGATCGCCGTGACGCGAGGAGAGGGGGGGGGTGTCACGACCGCGGGCAGGGGCGAGGCGAGGCGTCGGCGGGGCACCGAGTCGCCCTCCGCTCCCCGAGGACAAAGCCGAAAGCCCCCGCTGGATGCGAGGGAGTGGTGGGCCTCCCCCTCTGGCAGTCCAACAAGGGAAACGAGGGGAATCTTGTATTGCTGCAAGACGTCCAGTCGCTCT
>CM031860.1:48197260-48280656 GCA_018697195.1 Certhia americana | reverse complement strand
AAAGCCCCGCGGGAGGCGGAGGGAGTGGGTGGCCCCCGCTGGCAGTCCCCGCCGGTAGCTGCAGGGTGATGCTAAACCCAGAAAATCGGGGGGAGCATTGAGATGCCGGAGCGTGTCCAGAGAAGGGCAACCCCCGGTGAAGGGTTTGGAGCACAAGTTCTACGAGGAGAGGCTGAGGGAGCTGGGAGTGTTTAGCCCGGAGAAAAGGAGGTTCGGGGGGGATTTATTGATCTTTACAACTAACTGAAAGGAGAGTGTAGTGCGATGGATGGAGTCTCTCTAGCCAGGTAATAAGTGATAGGACAAGAGGAAACGGCCTCAAGTTGCACCAGAGGAGGTTTAGATTGGCTACCAGGCAAAGTTTCTTCACTGGAAGTGTTTTCAGGCATTATAAGAGGCTGTCTGGGGAAGCATTAGAATCACCATCCCTGGACGTGCTCAAAAAATCACAGAATTGTGGAATGGTCTGGGTTGGAAGAGATCTCAAACATCTTCTAGTGCTGAACCCCCTGCCATGGGCAGCTTTCACTAGACTAGGTTTCTCAGAGGACTACACAACCTGACCTTAGACACTTCCAGGGATGGGGCACCCACAACTTCTCTGGGCAGCCTAATGTGTAGGTGTGGTGCTTAAGGACATGGTTTAGTGGTGGACCTGGCAGTATTTAGTGGTTAGACTTGATGATCTTAGACGTCTTGTCTAACCATAATGACTCTATGGTTGTAAGACCAACTCAAGGGATGTCTAGATCATGAAAGAAGAAAATGGATGATGGCATCACACAATTCCTGTTACTTTCCAGTAGTATGTGTTTGTTAAGTATGCATTAATTGAATCATGTTGTATGTGAATGCTTGAAGGGTTTCAGAACTGCATGTAAACCACATTTGTGGCGATATGAATGAGGCACATCATGCATGTCAAGAATTACTTGAATAAAAGAATTACTCTTGTACATTTGTGTTACAAGTTACTTTTCTTGTAACATCAAAGAATTACTTTTTGTAACTCTTGTAACCTTCAGTATCCTCTGTGTCCAAGCCTCTCTTCTCAGTTTGCATGAGCCAGTCACAAAATTCCCATTTCCACTGCTGCAGTTTGTGCCTGCTGCCCCTCCCCATTGCCCACACAGTCCAGCACAGCCTCCTGTTAGGTGGCTGAAAACAGCAGTCAGACTCCCCTTCTTTGTGCTGAGCAGACCCAGGTCTCCATCTCCACCCATTTACAATTCCTGCAGCAGGCAAAAAATTCAAAAAGTGTGAGCAACACCTGAGCTAGCAGTTTAATTAATTTATCATCTGATTAAGCAGAAACAAGACAGAGCAATTGTTTGAGGTCAGTGTTAGTCCCCATTTTCTTTGCCTCGTTTAATCTTTTCAGTGATTTTAATGGTTTGTGTAATACGTCTCTTTGCAGGAGCTGTTATGCACCACATCTGCATCTTAATTCTACAGCCACAATAATCTAAGGATGTTTATTTCATTGGCAAGCAGACAGAAATTGTTGTGAACCGTTAAAAGCTGTTGGATTTCTTGTCATTCACTTTCAGCTGGGTCACTGGTGCTTTATCCTGATGTCATTGAAAGTGCCAGAAAAAAAGAGTATTGAAATTTATTATAACATTGTCAGAAATCAAAAGGTTTTTACTCACAGTATCCTTCTGGAAAAAGTATCTTGCATGCAGCCAGCTAGAAAAGTCCACAATAGACAGGTGAGCAGCTGACTGACAGGTTGGACTTGAAGTGTTACAGTCAATGGGGTTCACCAGACTATCAGCCAGTCACCAGTGGGGTTCCATAGGGCTCCATTTTAGGGCCAGAGCTCTGTAAGGTTCTAATAAATTATCTGAATATGGGAAATGAATGCACATTAAGTAAGTTTGCCAATGATACTAAACTAGGAGGAGCTGTGGACTCCCTCCAGGGTAAAGCGTCCCTGCAGAGAGATGTGGGTAAGAATAGAGGGCTGGGCAGTCACAAAGCATATGAAATTTGACAAGAGCAAGTGAGAGATTCTTCACCTTGGACAAGTGATCCTGCTTATACTTACAAATCAGAGTATGACAGCCTGGAGAACAGCCTGTGGAAAGAGATCTGAGGATCCTGGTCAGTGAAAAGTTGTATATGAGCCAGCAGTGCCCTGGCAGCCAGGAGAGCCAAGGGTGTCCTGGGGTGCATCAGGCACAGCATCACCAGCTGGGCAACGGAGGGGATTGTCCTGCTCTGCCCTGAGCTGGGGTGGCCTCACCTCGAGTGCTGGAGGCAGTGTTGGGCACCACAGTGTAAGAAAGGATAAAAAGCTGAGGCTGTGTCCAAAGAAGGGTAACCAGGATGGTGAAAGATCTTGAGGGCAAGACTTAATGAGGAGTGGCTGTGGCTGCTGGGTTTGTTTGGCATGCAGAAGAGAAGGCTGACCAGTGACCTGAGTAGGGCCTACAACTTCCTCAAAGTGTCAGCAAAGGGGAAGATGCTGAACTATCTCTGGTGATCAGTGAGAGGACACAAGAATATGGAATGAAGCTGCATCAAGGGACGTTCAGGTTGGCCATTAGGAAAAGGGTATTGACTGAGAGGGTGGCCAGTCACTTCTCTCCAGGGAAGATGTCATGCCTTCAAGCCTGATAGAGTCAAGAAAAATAGATCTGGAAGCCACTTAGTTGTATGGTTGTGTTTTAGGTAATCCTATGAGAAACAGGGAGTTGGACTTGGTGGTCCTTATTGGTTCCTTCCAACCTGAGTTATTCTATGAAAAAGACACAACAGTGACTTCCCAAAACAGCAACAAAGTAATGATGTTCCCATGAATCGGACAAGACATTTTTGCATGAAATGTGACTGCTGTGGCCACCCAGGGATGACACTTTGGGAAGCTTTGGATACATTCACCCTTTCCAAGCGGCACTCAGCATCCTGTCAGGAAACGTGGCTTTGGGGTTCAGAATTGCTACGGGGTTTTAAGTGTCTACAAATGCCATATTGGTATGTAAAGCACCTTCTCTAAAAGACACAAAGCTGGGACCCCAATTCCACAACTCAGTCCTTCAACTTTCACTCATGTTAAGCTGTGTCCTGCAGACATCTAAAAATCCCATGACACTTCAAAATGGAAAACTATTTGCCTGTTACCGCTGCCCACAATTTATTTTGCAGACAAGGTGTCTTCTGATTTAACTTACTTAAATGCAATTTATTTGATAATCCTCTCTAACTCCCCATGGTAAAGGAAGAAGGATTTTCTCCTGCTGTCTCCATCTGGGGTGTTCTGTGCAGCCTCATCTGCAGCATCCCTGCTGCCCTCATTGAGGGGCTGCCAGGCACAGACCACCCTTGCTGGTGGTCTTCAAAGTGTCAAGGGGGGTTCCTCATGAGTTGGAGAAGGATGAGGTGAAATGAGAGGCAGCTGCAGCAGAGTCAGGAAGGTACCAGTGTGAATAGTGTGAGCTTTATCAGAGGCTGAGGAGAGAGCCTGGAGCACCAGCAGGACACAGCAGATGGCCCTGTCCTGCTGAAACTAAAAATGAGTGATTGTTTTGGAAAATTCACATGACAGAAAACAGGCATTTGAGGGGTTAAAAATGCAAACATGAATATAGATAAGCACACATAAATTTCCTTAAAAGAATATTTAAAAAATCGTTTGGTTTAAAAAGTGATGCTTATTTTATCCTTGCAGCAGTATAAAAATGCAGTGGTATAAAAATGAAATCTTCTCTCTTTTTTGAGAAGAAAATAGAAAATTGAATTTCATGTTGAAGTAGAATATCAAAGAATGAGAAATAATACTAAAATGTGCATTTTGCTGCTTTCCTTTAAATTCCAGCTCATAGGCTCAGGTGATTTTTTATGTAGACTTACAGGAGCATCTATTTAAGTCATGCCACAAATAAATGCAGTCAGCTGCATATGAAAGATTGTGCTATTCAATACCCATAGATAAAATGGCATTTCAGATGGCTAAAGAAGAACTCAGACAGCATGTCAGCAGGCATGATATAAAAACCTGAACAGAAAGGAGAGGTGCAAAGGCTGTGCCCTGCCTTTAAAGGAGTCACTGTAACTGAGAGTGCAGGGGAACATGAGGATCCCCTGGGACTCATGTGTACCCCACTGCAGACCTGCATGGGGTCTTCCAATTGGATGTTAAGTGGAAAACACTCTGATTCCCAAGTGAGTATGGTTGAGACATCTTGACACTTTGATGTACGACATTATCATGTCTTCTAACACAACAGCTCTTTTTCTTTTCCAAAATTTTGGATCTTTATCTTGAATTGCAAAGAGAAAATAAATCAGAAGAGCATTTAGGTGCACATAAATATTAAAATAAATATCTTGATGTGAAAGTCGTCAGCTTTGTTTCTTCAGGATCAGGAAGGTATTTCTCACATGTTCTCATTTTCACTTTTCAATCCCTTTTTCATAAACCCCTGCTTTATTGAGTAAGTATTAACACAGAGTCTTTGACTGTATTTTTTCCCATAACTTGGTGGAAGTGGAGAGTTGTAGATAGAAGGTTGCTGATCAGGTCACCCCATGTGAAATGGGAGCATGGAAGGGAAAAACACACCAACCTTTTGTCTGAGAAAATTTAATTTCTAGGGTAGTTTGCAAATAAAAATGAATTTTGTTGGATCACAACACACCACCTCTCCAGAGTAAGAAATTAGAAAAGAAATTGTGGATGAGAGTAAAGTATGTCAGTGGAAGTGTTCCCACTATGAAGACCCTTAATTGCTTGTGACCCTGCTGTGGGAGAAGGTATGGGAAAATTAATGCTTTGAGCAATATTCATCTTGCTGAGTGTTTTCCTTTCTTTCTTCACTCATGGTTGATGTGACCTTTTTGGACTCCAACTGCTAGAGGAGATGTACTGCAACATGCAGAGCATGTTATTATTATCTTGAATTTTCTCCAGCTCTCAGACCAAATGTTTAGCCTGCTTGGTCAGGATTAAATGTCCTTTGCTCTTGACTTCTGAAGATTTCTGGTCCAGATTGCACACCTGGTATGTTATTGCAGTTTTCCTTTAAAGATGCACAGAAGCAATTTACTTTGTTGAAATGTAGCACTACAGGACAGGCTTTTATGAAAACTATTTAAAAAAATATTCTCAGAAATAAAAAAACCCAAAAAAAACCAGGTTGGCAAATCCTACTTTTGGAGAGCTAGCATGTTCTCTGCACTGACACTGTGCTCCCCAACCCCAGTCTCTTACATTGGTGGTGTGCTGTGGGCCCTGTGTGGTGAAGGTGTTTATTCACATTTACACCAGAAAAAGAAGACTTGCTCATGTGTGCTGCCCTTGTTTTCATGTTTTTTAAAAGTCCCTTAGGCCAAGATTCATGATGGCTCCCAATCCTCAGATCTGGAAAGGAATCACTGTGGAAAGAGGAATAGGCAGAACAAGTTGAGGTGCCCCAAAGATTTTCACACATAACCTCAACTACCACCCTACCCTGCAATGAGACTTTTTGAGATGAAGTATTAATAATACATTAGCACCATAGGAATAAAAGGAATAAAAACTTAATAAACATAACAACCCACATGCCTTCCTTTTTCCTTCACTTGTGAGTCTCTGAGAGACCAAGAAAATCTCAGTTTCTTGAAGAGCAAAATTAATGGAATCTGAACTAAGGTTGTGTACCCGCATCCCCATGCACCTTCCCTCCCTGCGTCCTCACCCACTCAGGGTGTGCACTTCCTCACTATGGCAGTTTCAGTGATCTCATGCAATGGCTGCCCACCTTCCAACTGAGCCCCATCCCTCTGCCTGTCAGGTGGGCAAGAATTTAGAAGTAGCTCCAGCTGGCACAGTACCCTGGGTGTGCCAAGCCCAGCTGCTGCCAAGTGCTGTACTGCAAAGTCTGAGCAGAAGGAGGGGCAGCTGAATGCTCCTTGCCTGTCCCTCATCCTTTCTTCCCACCAGCTCCCTGGGCTGGAGCTCAGGATGTCTGTCCTCCATCCTTCTTTCCAAACTGGTTTCAACTCAGTGAGTCCAAAGCTATCAAAGGGTCCTGACAAACAGGCACAAATGCAAATAGAGGCAGTAAGAGAAGTCTCATTCCTTTAGGACATCAGGCAAAAGAAAAAGACCATAGAAAGGAGGAGAATTCTATGAGAAAAAGAGATCTTGTTATTTCTGGGATGGCTGCATTTCACTGTTTTGCTGTATGAAATTTGATATGAAACTTGACTACTTAACTTCCCAGAAAATCAACAAGGGATTTTAATTTTTCTCTTTCCACCTTAAACTAAAGAAGAAAATATTTCTAATTTATACTTGTAAATGAAAGAAAAATGCATCCTTTATATTTTTAAGGACAGAAAGATTGGCACTGGCTACAGAACAAGTGGTCCAATTCTGTGTGAGTTATACCCTTTGAATTCAGTGAAACAGAATTACTGTATTTTCTTCCATGTTTGAAAAAATCTTAGATAATCTGCAGCCCCTCAAAAACATAGACACATGAAAATAAATCCTTAGATACCCCATAATTTCAGATAACCCACAGAGACAGGGAGGCCCTGGAAAAAGGAAAGCAGGCTTTGTGGGAATCATGGCAAAGGACTATTAAAAAGAAGGGTAGATTTTGCCTTGTATATATCTGTTTATGGACAAATAGTACAGCCAGGTAATAAATTCTATCAATTGCCATTTGATCAACTGCAGTTCCTTGACCATTTCACCTCAATGGCGCTTATTGATTTCATGTGCACTGAACTACTTCCAACCTTGCCACTCAAACAAGATTGCTGGGTACAGCACCTTTACAGAACTGACAATCACTGCATTTTGGAAGAGGACAAACCTTCTGCAGTCCCAATTTCCCTGAAAATGACCCCATATTGACTCCTGCACATTAGAGATGAACCTAAAGATAATGTCCATCAAATGATATTGAGGGTTTTAAACACCAGTCAGACTTGATCTGACACAGCTTTAGTCTCTCTAAAAAGTGTTATGATATTTTCTGCATTTCAAGAAAGTCAAATCTCATTTCAGCAAATGAGGACAGGCAGAACAGTCTAAGATCACCCAAAGAGATGCAGAACAGCTTGGGTATATTGACAACACAGCATTTGGTGCCATCTTTGCTAGATTATTCTCTTCTTTCTCCTGATTTCTAGGTTTCAGTCTGTTGTGCAGCCTGGGCATGCTGAATGCCGCTGTAATTGTGAAAGGGCAGTGCTGACGAAAGGTTTTGGGGGCCTAGTCAAGCTCAGCCTGTTCCTTTCTCTTCCATGTCCTACTCCATTTCCACCACAGTGTTTATACTCTGAAATACTTGTAGAGATTTGTGCTCCCCTGTCAGCTCTTTCCTCATAAAGCAACTACCTGAAGGTGGGTTGATCCTTGCTGAATGCTCTCCCACTTCTCCTGCCAGCATGGAGAGCACTAGGAAAGAAGTGTCCCTCTCTTGCTGTTTATACCCATTTCCATCTAAGAGTCCCTCCCTTCATTTTCTTTTATGCCAGTCACACAAAAATAATGTGTGTTAACCTCTGTGTTACAGGGGGAAAGTAGTATTTTACTAATTATGTTCTGGTTTTAATGATGTTACATTATGTTAGAATATTTTAGAATATTTTATGATTATAAAATATATTTTTATTTTATTACAACATACAACCTATTCCAGTGCACTGAAAAGCCTATCCCAACGTACCAGAGCAAAGAAGGCAGGTTTGAAACCCCAGGTACTAAGTAGATCGTGTAAAATCACGGTGTGTAGACCTTTAACTTACAATAATCATAACATCATTGCCCACCTTGGAAAACTGTCACTGTCTACAGTTTAAGTAAAAATTGCCAGGTGCATTTGGGACATTACAAACACTCCTAATAATAACAAGAACAGGCATATTCATGTGTGTATTTTAGCAATTAAAGAAGTGGAACACTCATGGGAAGTGCTGAGGACCTCAGTGCTTACACTGCCATTCCCCTCTCAAGGCAAGACAAAGTCCTTACTCAAGATTTGAGTGACAAAAAGATCAGACTGACCTGGATGATAACTTCAGGTGTGTAATTCCAACTGCACTTTTCTGTCCCCCCTCTGCCCATGGCTGATTACTTAACTTGGGGAAAGCTTCCTGATGTTACCCAATGTCTTGTGAAAACAGTTTGTGCTTTTCACTCAAAATGTTTTTGACAAAATTTGAATCTTTCCTCTTGGTTCTACTAGGAGGTCCCTTCCCCAGCAAAGTTAACCTGTCATCTTGGTTCACCCCACTACAAAATGCATCAGAAGTGCAGAGGGTGGGAGGAGGAGGAGACTAGCAGAGAACGAGGATTGAGTCAGAAATCTCAGAAGAACTTGGACCTTAGGTGGGACCTGATGGGCTGCATCCAAGGTTGCTCACTCTGTTGGCTGCTGCCCATGTAAGGTCACTCTCTGTCACCCTTGAGAGGTCTTGAGGAGAAGGAGAGGTCCCTAAAATCTGGAGGAGAGCAAATTTTGCACCTGTCTTCAGAAAAAAACAAAAGCATAACCTGGAGAGCACAAGCCAGTTATCCTAACTTTGGTAGCTTACAAAATCATGGAGTTCTCCAGGAACAGTTTTCTTCAATGGATGGTATGTACCTGAACATTAACAAGACTTTTTACACTCTCTCCTGAGATATTCTTGCATCCAGGTGAGTCTGGATGGGTGGGTCACTGGTGCCTAAAAGCTGCTTGGATGATGGCTTGGATGGGCTCCAAGGGTAGAGCTAGTGAATCGTCCTGTACCTGGAGGCCAGGAATAAGTGGAGTGCAGCAGGCATGTGTTCTGGGACCTGTCGGGTTTCACATCCTCATCAATGAGGCCATGAGTGCACTCTCATCAAATTTACACCAAATGGCTGCACCATTCAGTAAATGGAATGGCAGGTCTGCCATCCAGATGGACCTGGACACACTGAAGGATTTGGACAGCAGGAATGTCCTGAATGCCACATCCTGTACTTTGGAAGGAGCAATCCCTTGTAGGGACACAACTGGTGCCCAGCTGGTTGGGAAGCAGCTCTGCCAAGATGAACCTGGGGATGTCAGTGGGTACAAATGGCAGCAAATATGTCCAGGGGTTACCAGGGCTGTATTAATGAGAGTGTGGCCAGGAGGTCAAGGGAGTAGCCCCTTTACTCATCAGTAGAGAGACTATGTCTGCAGTCCTGTGCCCAGTTTTGATCCTTTCAAATAAAAGGGAAAGGATGATGAGCTGGGGTGAGTTTGGCAAGAGCCCACAGGCTGGTTGGATACTGGATTGCTCCCGTCTGAGGACAGGCTGAGGAAACTGGACTTGTCCAGCCTGGAGAAGAGATGGCATTGGAGGCACCTAACAGCAGCTACCCAGCATCTATAGGGAGACCATCAAGGAGGATGGCCAGGGTTTCAACCCACGGAGACACATGGTAGGAGAATGAGAGACAACAGATGATGAAACAAGAGAGGTTCAGATCAAATGTGTTGAGAAAGATTTTCCCCACGAGGACAATTAGAGAGTGGGGCAGCTGCCCTGAGAGGCTGTGCCATCTCCACCCTTGGGGGTCTCAAGAAACAACAGTATCAAGCCTTGAGAAACCAGGTCTAAATTCAGACCTGGCCCTGCTCTGAGCTGAGGTAGGACCAGTGATCTCCTGAGGATCCTTTCAATGTGAATCATCCTGTGATCACAGGAGTCTGTGGTAATGGAGCCTTGTTTATAGACTCCATAAACAAGGATCCTGGTTGTAGATGGTCTCACTGAAAATAAGAGAGACAATTTTGAGGTTTTTTCCTCCCCCTATATTTAAATTGTCATTAAAAATGATGGATTATTTCAGGAGGGTTTTTTTTTGCATCATCCAGATATATTCATGTATACGCACATCCATATATATAGAAACAGAGATCGTCTGTGCATTTTCCTCTGTGTATTTATCCACTAAATGCATGTTTTATAATCCTCAGTGTTTTGCAAGGCTACAGGGTAATCTGCTTCATTCAATAGTTACTCTTGCTCAGGAAATGCACAACAGCCACAAATGCTCCACAGCTTGGTTGCTGGGTAAACTGTAGCTCATTTGTATTCAGCACACTGTGTAAAAGTGATAAGAAGCCAAATACTCCTAGGAAACAGCACAAATGAAATACAGCACGCAGGAGGCAAAGTATTTATAGAAACAAAATATCAGCATTTTCCACACATTTACACAAAGCAATTTTGGTCTTTTCATAGGAAAAAAAGAACATCTCTGGCACTCATTTACTCATTTCCCTGCAGTCATATATTTTGGCCAAAAAGCACTGACTACATGGAAAACCTTCAGGTCATAGCAAATTAAAGATCAATGACAACCTAAAATAGATGCTGTCATATTTTCACTCCTAACATGTCTTTGCAATAAGAGCATTGTTTTAGCAAGTAAATAACGTGACATTTCTGCTTGAATGGGATTTTAGCATTGTGGCTGAACCCTGTCCGCAGATCCCCAGCCTGTTATGAGAGAAGGAATTATATCTATGTTTAACTCCTTGAGACCTCTGAATTGATTCATTGAAGCCCATTAAGTGCAAAAGAGAGGCTGCCCATTGGAAAAGCAGCTGACCACATCTCCCTTTGTGTGCACTTCTCATCCAGAGGTTCTGTTTGGGGTGAGGAAGCCTTTCTGTGTCCAGGTGTGATGCCCACTGCAGCCATTGAGACAAGCCCCCTGTGCCACCAGGGATGAAATGTTTCAGGTGTGCTCAAGGGGAGCGAGGGAAGGACTCACCCTGCCCGTGTCAAACTGGCTATACTGGCAGAGGGAGAAGCAGGTCAGGCCAGGCCCCTATTTTCCAGCAGTGCCTGGTGTTGCTGCACAATCCCCTCAGGCCCTTGAGCACAGCACCCGTGCCTCTGGCACCCAGCTGACAGAGCAACTTGTCCTCTGAGTGAAGAGAACTGTTTTCAAAATGTAGGTAATTGATTCTTGAGTTCAATTGATTCTTGATCGGTGATGTTTTGAGACTGATTGCTATGTGTCATCAGCCCTCCTGTCTCTCATATAGTCTTATGAGTACTATTAAGACCATGCAGCAGCTCTTATGGACTGGAGCAAAAATACAGTTATTTAGTAATTCCAGGGTAAAGTAATAGAATAGATAACAATTTTTGCATTAAGCTTAGAGAATAAACACCTGTGCAATTTCAATAAACACCTGTGCACCTAACTAATTTAAGTATTATTTCCATTTGGCTAACACATGAGTGAAGGTTGGGACCCCACCAGCTGTACCTTCTCCTAAGATCCCTTCGCTTTAATAATTTCCGATTTGTGGATTTTGGGGATATGGATTTGGAAATTCATGGAAAATATATGACAAAATCCCATCTGAAGTGCGAATTTAGCTTTTATTGATCTTTTATTGTTGGAGTTTTCATTAGGAACATTGAGAAACAGGAAAAACAAGAAAAAATGCTGAAACTGTAGTACAAAATAAAGAAATAAAACAGTGGAAAAAAGCATCTGAACTTGGAAACAGCAGAAAGACCTAAAAATGTCTTTTTGTTGCCATTATGTACAACTGAGTCAAAAATATTTTAGACAGAAATTGTCTTATCTATTAACAGAGGAAACACTAAATTTAATGGTACTAACTAATCATTTGCACATCTTTATTTTAGCCTTTGTTGTCTTCACTCTCTAGCAACATTAAATAAGCAACTAAATATGTAGTGGTCAGTACAGGCCAGTGATTTATGAAGAGAAAAACAAGGCTTGGACATCTGGCACACTGGAGGGTGTGCAGCAGGAACCACAATGTGCTGGTTGGGGCCTCATAGTTCAACAAAGTATTTTCTTGAGTCTATTTTTGTCTATATCTACATGCACAATGTCTGTAGGTAAAACAAAGACATTCACAAAATGTATTCCTGCAGAACAGGTTTCCTGCTCTATACCAGCCTGCAATGGTTCAAATATGTTCCTACCTGGCAGAGGATTGACAATATGTACCACTCTAGACAAGCCTGAACAAAATGGAATAAACTGGGGAAAAAAGTATGCAGTTACAAATTGTATAGAAAGCTGATCCTGAAGCAGCTGCAAAGCAGCAAATCTAAATCTCTTCCTGGCCAAAACTGTGGAGGCTTTGCAAGTTATACTGTTTAGAAGAAATTGATGCTAAGTTGTTTCTAACAAAATTTCTGAGCCCTATTCCTTTGGGCACTGGAGGGATTAAGAAAACAAAGAGAGTTTCTGGGCTTCTAGCAAGCTTCTTCCAGGCAGCCTATTTCCACAGCTGCCTTTCTGGTCTTTTTCTTAGGATCATACTTATTTTAAGTAGGTCTGTCTCCCTGCTCAGTTCTGTGTTTTACTCTTTCCTTACACCTATAGCCAAGGATCAGGAAAGTTCCTTTTCACATATTTGGTTTCTTCAGTGAATTTACATATGTCATACATTGTATCTGGTGCTGATACTAAGTGAAAGATGTTTTCTGCACCAATTTCTGTAAAGAGCTAGGTTTGCATGAAACCTAACAGAGATGTAAATGAATATTCATGCTCAGCACATTTGTTTCACCCTTCTAGATGCCTACTGATTTACTGACATCTTAAAAATGAATGTGTAGGCTAATTATGCTTTGGATCATGTGGCTAAACTGATTCGGTTTCTCCAGAGCTGTAACGAGAATGTCAATGTTTCCCAGTGTGTACCCAAACAATATCTCTTTTCCTCATATCAGATTTCTATTTCCCATGCTAGGATCTTTTTTATTTTTCAATACTCATAAATCATACTCATGCAACAAAACAATTCCTTTTATTGTGGAGTCTCCTACAGGGTCAGCAAGATCTTATCTAGAGCAATGCATTTAGCACACATGCTAGAAGCTGCAGTTTAAGAGTTGTACTTTTCAGTTAAACTCAAAAAGACAGGCTGGGAATGTAAGGTAATACCTCTCTGCACAGGGTGTAGGTGCAGAGCACTGAAACTTCAGTAACATATCAGATGGACCTTGGAGGGCACAGACACTTCCTTCCCACAGGCAGGAGCATGGATCAGTAACAACAACTAACTCAGGGTAGGCTGGAGGGAAAAAAAAGAAAAACTGACTTAGAGATGTAAGATTGATGATAGAGGCATCCCTTCCTGTGCCTTGTCTGAAGTCAGACAGGCTGCATAGCTTGGGAATTTGGGCATCATCTACAGAATATGGTTTTCAACAGTGAGGCAGCTGCCTGTCAAATAACTCCATTGTTGCCCAGCTCTGGTGGATCCTAAGGTGAAAAGGTGTCCATGTCCAAAACTGCCCAAAACCTAGAGTTCCAGATCAGGCATACTTAAATTCAAAGGTGATGCAGAAATGGGGTATTTATTGGCCTCTGCCCCCATGAAAGTATTTGAACACTCTATATTCTTAATGCACCTTAACATTAAAAGGGATCAAGACCTTCACAAAATGCAGCTCCAGACACTATTTTTAAAATACCATAATAAACACTGTGTTCCTCCCTCACACAATACTTTTCTGGTCATCATTCAATGAGGAAATGACAAATCTATTCTCAGTTTTGCCCCAAAAGATTCTCTAAGCCTTGAGGAAAGAGTTGTACCCTGAGGCTTAGAGTCTCGTCCTCCCTGGAGGAGAAGAAATGTACTTCATCCTTCCAGGTGTGACAAACAGAAAAAAAAAATCCCCTCAACATTCATTAGGCTGAGCAGAAGTTAAAAATAACTTGACAAGCTTTGGCCTCCTAACTCAGGAGGTAAAGAACAATGTTCCAAGGATGCCATTGCTCTCCAAGTGTATGGCACAGATTCCCCAGCTGAGGCCCAGCCAGGAACCTTCCATGGTTGATTGCACCTCCAAGAGAAGCACTACAGCCTTTTGCACATGTTAGAGGTTTCAGAGTATCTACACCTTTAAGGTCAGAAGGACTTCTGGCAGTTACATCATATATACTCCAGGGGCTATGGATGACATTCAAAAGGGTCAGAGAGCACAGAATTGCGTGAAAGACTTAGGGGTGATGGTTGATGAAAATCTTAACATGAGCCAGCAATGTGCACTTGCAGGCTAGAAACCCAAGAGAATCCTGGGCTGTATCAAAAGGAGAGTGGCAGCAGGTCAAAGGAGGTGATTCTCCCCCTCCATTCTGCTCTTGTGAGACCCCACCTGGAGTACTGTGTAGACTTCTGGTGCTGCCAACATAAGGAGAACATGGAACTGCTGGAGCAAGTTCAGAGGAGGACCATGGAGTTGGTAAGAGGACCAGAGCACCTCCCCTGTGGTGACAGACTGTGAAGGTTTGAGCTGTTCAGCTTGGAAAAGGTTGTCTGGAGACCTCATAACAACCTTCCAGTGTCTGAATGGACCCACAGGGAAGCCTCAGGGACTTTTCATCAGAAACTGTAGTGACAGGACAAGAAATAATGGGAACAAATTGAAAGAGAGGAAATTTAGGTTAGATACTAGGAAGATATTCTTTACTGTGACTGTGGTGAGACACTGGAACAGGTTGCCCAGGGAGGTTGTGGGTGCCCCAACCCTGGCAGTGTGCAAGGCCAGGTTGGATAAGACCTTGAGCAACTCAGTCTAGTGGGAAATATCCCTGCCCCTTGCAGAGGGGGCTTGGGGCTAGAGGATCTTCAAGGCCCATGCTAACCCCTTAGCATTCTATGATTCTTAAATTCTATGATCTGAAGTACTCATGTTTGGTTTTTTTTTTCCTGGCAAATAGGAACCAAACCTCTGGGGATGCAGTCTCTAACCAAAAGCGTTCTGTCCCAGATATACCCTCTAAGAGTCATCAAGAAGGAGCTGAGGGACATGGACAGACCATACTGTACTGCAGGAGTGCTGGAATTGGCAGCTTTCCTCCTCTTACAGGGTATGCCCTGCTGCAGACCCAGACTGTCAGAAGTACCCCAGTTGGCATTTGCTTAGAGTTAACTCTATTGCTTTTTATAGGCAGCACTAGAAAAAAAAGTCTTACCAAAGGTATTACAAATGCAAATAAACCCCCTAAGTATCACAGCTATATGAGGAGGTGTGTTGGTCTCTGATGTGGAGGCTTGGCTCACGTGGTCCCACTGGTCCAGCTGTCACTGGCACTTCCCAGCTCCTGCACAGGGCTCAGGACAACATAAAGTGCAGTGCTGACAAATGGATAGTGACACGCCTGGCTCTCCCCATCAGTGCAAATCTAATGGCATGGCTTCCATCAGGAGAATCATCACTACAATAACTGCAAGCTGGAGTTACAGGATATTGCCCTAAAACCGTCACTGAAAGCAGAATGCACCTATCAGTTTGAATTCTGAATCAACGAGCAAAAAGAATATCCTTGCTTAAGATGAAAGACTGATATTACCAGAGCCGCTCTACACCATTTGACAGATTTTGCTTTATATTTATATGACCTTTTCCTTTCTTTAAATGTTTGCTTCTGCATTCAAAAGCAGAATTTTACAGAAGTTCTATTAAAGATGACTTTGAGTGAAAATGATTCATTTGTTTTGGAGCACTGTTAAGACCCATTTTCAGAAAGAATGGAAAAATACAATCATGACAAAAGAACTTTGAATGAAGACAAAGGTAAGCTCTTTGGGAGTGAGGCCAAAGCTCTGGGCGTGGGAATCACGTTCCCAGAAGTTCCTGCCTGACAGCTGGCTGCAAAAGACTGGAGCATGGGGAAAAACCAAAGACTAGTGTGCAAGAGCAACTAAAGGTCAGAGCAGCAAAGAAGGAATACGAAAATATGAGATCAATCTGTCGGGAATTGTGTATTTAACAATGAGAGGCTTTGAGAAAGATCTGTTGGGAAGATGGGGCATGCAGGAGAATTTGCTTGAGAGACAGACAGGAAGAATCTTGCATTGAATTAGGAAAGAGTTGCACCATCTATTGGTGACCATTTGGGGTGGCAAAATGCTGGCATATTCCCAACTACAATTACACAGATAAAGGAGAAAAGCTGCTGCTACTATGATGTCTTTTTTTCTAATGGACACCTGAAATATTTATAAATACGGGAATCTTAGTTGCACTTCTTGTGGCATAGTTGATGTCAATTCTCAATAATGCCCTAAGCACTCAAAAAAAAAATACATAGGTTTGAGCATAATAAGACATGATTCTGCCAGCATTACCATCTGACCTCATTTCAATTAAAATAAGAGAAAATCCATAGAAAAACGTTTCCCCTGTGTCTCACACTTACCAATATTTAAAATGCAAGCAAAACTCTCCATATGCACTAACAAGCAGCAGAGTGGAATAGACTACAAGATAAATATCTGTAATAAAGAACTTGGTGCCTTCTCTCCAAAGTGTCTAATCAATCAAAATGTATTTTGCTCTGCATATTTGCCTATTATATTTGCTGACCTGTGTGAGTAAAGCTTATAAATATTGACAGTCTTGTGCTTTTTGGAAAAGAAGGTTTCAAGTAGGGAGCCATCCATCATAGCATCAGTGCTCTTAGCAGCTGTTTAGAAATAAACTAGGACTTCGTGGGTTGTTCTAGGGGTCCTCAGTTAGCACTTATCATTGCTGTAGGAGTGATCACTGGATGGTTACCCCCAGTAAAGGGGTTTCTATCTCAGCACATGTAGCTTGGACATGCTGCATATAATTTGTCTATTCCCTGTGCCCATCATCTTTTGTTTTCCTTTTTCTTGTGTTTGTTTGAGGTTTTCGTTTGGGTGTTTTTTTTTTTACTTTGATTGCCAGACTGATAGAAACCTCCACTCACAGGAAGCAGACTTGTGTGCAGTTCAGACAGGTTAAACACTAGTGGGAAAAGCTTATGTGAAGAGACTTGATTAAGGTCCATCAGGAGCTGCTGTTGATGCCCAGGCTGAGGCCAAGTACCAGCAAGAGCCTCAGCTTTCCCTGAAGTTCATTTGCTGTTTGTCAGCAGCTGGTAGGATCAGGCCACATTCCTGCAAGCTCTATTAACATATAATTGGATATGTTCAACTGTGTTCCCAAGGAGCAATGTTTTATCTCTTGCCTTAGTTATCTTTCACTCATTTAACAGCTGGTTAAATGACAGGTACAGGCAAGAGGGAGCAATCCTGCTGGGGCCTGCCTGTGCTCAGCCCAGCTGCACAGCAGAGATCAGTGACCCACCAATGCTCCCGCCCTTGCACCAACACGAGCTGGCCTGTGTCACAGAGGCCACAGCTCGTGCCTCTGCCTACTGCATCTGCTTGTTACTTTGGAGGAAAAGCAGCTTAATTTCTTTCTGTTTGACATTTCTGAATGCAGTGGTAAATTCCATCTACTATAATATTATATAACTACAATACAGTAATGTATAAAGCCATAATATAACTATAATGTTCACTAATATAACTAAATTATTATCTGGATTTTGGAGGAAAAAAAAACAACTTGGAAAGGTATTTATATACTGAAAGTTTTTTTGAAAAATGTGAAATCTCAAGGGAAATTTTGTGTAGGTATGGATGAATTGTGGCTTAGATGACCAGGACTTATGGCACCTATATTTTAATGATTCAAACTACTATCTCAGTAGGATTCTTTTAAAAAGTACGTCTTAGAAATGACTGGTTTGGATAATGTTTGCCTTTGTTGAGACTTAGCAGTAAAATTGAAAGCAGACCTCAGCCACAACCTAAGTTTGGACAAAAATTATAAACTCTTTGGAAAACAACCCAAATCTCTGCATATAGATGCAGCATATGATGCTTCTGTTCTGTGCTCTGTGTGTTAAAAATAAAAGATCTACTCTGAGGTAGAACCAGAAAAAGAAAGAATGTTTCAAACTAACTGATAACACTGAAATTTTTCCTGATAAAAATCTTATTTTAGACACCTTGTTTTCTGGAAGTAACAACATAAAAAACAATAACATTTTATAATGTGGAAAAGGTATTTGCTTAATTTTCAGCAACTTGTATTATATTTTCCTAAAACCATAGACTTCAAAGGTAGTATTGATAGCATGCAAGAGTCTATGTAACTATAATTGCCAAGATATTATTTTTAATTACTTGAAGCATCTGTTCATAGTCCTGAAAACTGACATTTTCTGGCAGTGCATATTCAATAAACCGATGGCAACAGAAATGGCGATGGCTCAGTGTCTCTTCACTGCTCGTCCATCCCTCTGGAAGGAAATCAGAAATCTTTTCTAAGCTCCTTTTACCTTAGGCCATTTCAAATTCTTGAAGGAGCTACCTAGTCAAATCCAGTAGCCCGCAACTTGGGAGCTGCTGATTTTACTCCCATATATTGCCATAATGTGGTATTTAGTCATGTGGATCCTACACCAAACATTATTCAGGCAAAAATGAATTTATCCTTGTTTAAGCAGAAAACAATTTGAAATGGAAGATTTGAAGCAGTCTGCACATGAAAGAGAGAGAGAGGCAAGGACAGGGATGGCATGTGTCCTGAGCTACCCATCTTGTACCTCACGCTTACACCTGCTGCTTTGGGCTTCTGAGACAGAGCTAAAGGGCATAACTGGCACAGCTACATGAAAGGCAATTGGCCTTCTGAGGGGATCCTGCTGTCTTGTCCTTGTTACCTATAAAATGGGAAACATACTTACTCAGCTCCATCTCACAGACTGATGGAAAAATCCATGTTTTCCATTTCAGGCTTTGTGGACCTCAGGCAAAAATAAAAGATACATGCAAGTGTTGAACAACCAAAATCATAAAATAAAAAATGAAATTGAATTTTTAAATGAAAATTTTGGGGGGGTGTTTGTGCATGCAGAGGCTTCTCTGAGATAAGCTCTCCCCTTTTTATGCCACTGTGAGTTTCTGATGGTCTTTTTGAAAGGCCTTGAACAAGTCCCTCATGACATATGTGCTCTTAGTCTGGACCAGTGACATGATCAGTTTTCTGAGTCAGTGTCATCCCTATACTTTCACAACACAGTACTTGCAGTGCCATGTCTTACTGAGACTCACAGATTCCTAAATACAAATGCCTGTTACTGTAGAGTAAGGCAGAAAAACAGGAGCAATTACAATCTCTGCACAGCCCTGCCATACAGGACACACCACCAGGATATACTCGAGCATGGGACCATATAGCAATACCCGAAATGCAGGATTTCTGCCAAAGAAACCTGTTTCTCTCCAGCCAGCATAGTGGTGAGGAAGAGAGAATGGAGCTACAGCACTGCCCTGTACATGAAAATATTATCAGCCCTGCCTGCAGTGTAGTAACAACAAAACTGGGGCAAGCAGTGGGGAGAGGAAAGTTGAAGGCATCTTACAATTTAATAAACTCATGCCCCATCTATAAAAGAGCAAAAGCAAATGCAAAAAACTTGCAGACCTGCCTACACAAAGGACTGGAGAAAAGCCTAAAGTAGGGCTAATCCCTTCACACATCTTCTACTCCTCACTGAGTTTAAGATCCATTTAAACCTTATCCAAACAATTCTAATCAGCACTTTATGGACATCAGCTGTAGCCATGGCACTGACAGCAACAGTCACATTAGCCCTGGAGGCAGCACCACCTGTGTTTCCTCCTCTGACAGACCCCACCTTGATTGAAGGTGGAACGCAGCAGAAGGTGGGATGGAGTCACAGAATTTCAAAGCAGCAGCATGCAGAAAACCAAATCTGTAAGGTAAAAAGCAGGACACACAACCACTGTAAGAAAAAGGCATGGGCCTGGTAAACTGAAATAGGAGGAGCAATCACAGAATTTCTGAATGGGTAAGGCTGGTAAGGTTATTTGGACCAAACTCTCTGCTCAAGCAGGGCCATCCTAGAGCACATGGCACAGGATTGTCCAAATGGTTCTTGAGCATCTCCATGGAAGGTGTCTCCACAACTTCTTTGGGCAACCTGTTCCAGCACCTCGTCACTCACACGACGAAGAAGTTCTTCCTCGTATTAATGAGGTCCCCTCTCATTTATCTCTTAGGGTTGAACAGGCCCAGCTCCTTCATCCTGTCCTCATAACAGAGGTGTTCCCATCCCTTAATCACTCCCATAGACCTCTGCTTCCAGTTCCAGGAGCTCCATGTCTCTCTTGTGCTGAGGAGCCCAGAACTGGACACAGCTCTCCAGATGGATCTCACCAGGGCTGAGTAGAGGAGCAGGATCACCTCCCTCAACCTGCAGTCAATGCTCTCCCTAACACACCCCAGCGTACCATTGGCCCTCTTGGCCACAATGGGACTACTGGCTCATGGACACTTGGTGTCCACCAGGTCCTTCTTCAGAGAGCTGCTTTCAGCAGTTTGGCCCCCAGCTTGTGCTGGTCCCTGGGGTTATTCTTCCCCAGGTGCAGGATCCTGCATTTGTCATTGTGAAATTTCAGATGATTCCTTTTTGCCCATCTCTCCAACCTGCCCAGGTCCTTCTGAAGGGCTGCACATCACTCAGGGGGATCAGTCCAAAGCTTCTCCCAGCTTGGTGTCACCCATGAATTTGCTGAGGAGGCATCTGGACCCTCGTCCATTTATTCACTGATGAATAAATTAAACAGTCCTGGTCCCAGTATTGAACCTTGGGGGACACCACTCCTGACAGGCCTCCAACTGGAGCCCATGCCACTGATTATGACCCTCTGGGATCTGCTGTTAAGCCAGTTCTCAATCCATCAGGAAGGAGGCACTGTTAGAAGAGTGGGAAGATTTATCATTAAAAACCCCCTCTGCTCTTCCCAATGTATTTTGAGAACACATGCACATTCATTGTGCATGTGCAGCTTATCTCTATAGCTCAGAGAAGAGAATAGATCAGCTCTCCACTGTCACCTTGACTGACAGACAGCTGTTGCTGTGGCAGAGTGACAGCTGAAAAGCCATGTGATTGATTCCAACGCTGTCTTGCTTGACTGCAGCTAACAAGAGGCTTTCGTTCACTCTGCCTTTATTGAAGTGATTTCTTCTAATTGTCTATTTAACACATTAAAAAGTACTGGGAGATACAGGTCAGTGCTCCAGTAAGCCGATGTTCAGGCGATATTTTCCAGGTACAAATGAAGATTTGCTTATGCTCAACACAAAGGCTGAAGAGAAAAAAAATTAATGATCTTATCAGGTAAAGCAGGTGTTGTGGTCACACCACCAAGGTCACTAGCATTAACAAAACACTTTGAAAACAGAGCTGTGGTGTGTTCCCAGCAAGGTGCTGGAGTGTTGTAGAGATAATGTACTCAGCCTCGAGGGGAAAAAATATGATGCGCTAACACTCGCTAACAGCTGTTAATGGCAGAGAATTGTGGACAGGAGAAGGATGTTTGACCTACCAGTCCTTTGGAAGAAGATGCAAACAATTGGCTTGATTCCCCACTGCCTTGCCCCTACTATGGACTTCTATGCTTATGCCAAGTAAATGCAGCATATATGCTAAACACTCCCACAGCAAAAGAGCAGAGTTTTGCCACCACTTGCATGGATGTAAAAACCTGCAAGGTAGAGGAAAATTAGGGTGTGCAAATGCAGGGAGAGGGTTTTATGGAAGAACAAAGCAAACAGAGAGACTCAGAAATGCAGATACATAGCAACTAAATAAAAGCAGCATCTTTTAACTCTGCTAAGTGGTGCCCCAGGACCCCAGAGTCACTGTTACTGCCTTCCATGACAAAAATACATTGCTACTGCCTCTTCTTTCTGAGCCTGCAGCAGAGCCATCCCAACTAGGAAAGAGAAACCACCACTCCCTTCTGCAGACTGGATGACCCAAGGCCAGCGGCACACTTCACTTCTGCAGATCTGACACCTGCAGGAGGTCCACCACAGGCCCTGCCCCACTTGGCAGAGCACTGTCATTTCAGGATGCTGAGCACAAGGTGTGTTATCATTCGAGCTCAGACACCCTCAATCCTTCTCCACCACACTAGCAAATCCACACGTGCCTTACAGCCTTGCTTGAGGCAGCAGTAGATTCACTCACCATAACTTTTAACACTGATAAGGGTGTAGAAGTAATAAAGAAGCATTTATACTGCCCATCGCAGTGCAAGAAGAGTTGGAAAGCTATTTACTTGTAAATGAGCATATGGATCCAGAAGTCAGTGGGTGAAGCCAGAACAAGACACTGTGAAGAGCCCACAAAGACCTCCACTTTCTCAGTGACACAGAGCCACTGAGAAATATCTCTCTTCAAGAGGCCTTGGATTAATGAAGCTGAAATTTCTAAGCATGACTCCAGAGATGGAAAATGAACTCTGTGGGGCCAAATGAAAACATGCACTGCTAGGTCAACATAGAGTGCATCTTTTCTGAAACTTGAAGCACTATCCTTCAGCAGATTCAGACACAGATTTAACACTCAGCTGAAATTTTTAAGAACCAGACCAAAGAGAAAACCAGAGCGTGACAGTTTGTGCCATCTGCATGGGATATGAGCATGAGTTTTAATGACACCAGTTAAAACATTATTTTAAAAAATTATATTCAAATCCATTTACTGATTATAAACCCTCTAACAAAAAAAAGCTAGCAGCATGTGCACTCGCACCTGCTGCTGTTGTGTGCTCCAGCTGACTTCTTGGATAGGAGGTTCTGCATCAGTGAGGATGGAAATTCACTGGTAGGCATCCTCCCTCTCTACTCATCCTTTTTCCCATGCCCTAGTAAAGCAGAGTTACAAAAAAAAAAACACCCCCAAAATTACTCAGTAGGGTGAGGGCAGAACAGAGTACTGGAAATGCATAGTATTAGAGAGTAGGCTACCATGTGATGAAATGAGAGCTACATTTTGACAGTATTCTCTGGTGCTTGCACTGTGCAGGAGGTCAAGACTTTACTATGGATACTCTGATCCTTCAGGAGACTCAACACCTCCTCAGCTGCACAGCAAGCATTTCAGGCTATTTCTATTTTTATGAATTTCCCAGACACTTTCCTCATCTTGCATTTAAAAATATATCTTTACTGTATCCCAAGCCTCTCCACCCACTAAGCTATTTGCAATTCCTCTATCACTACTGAAATAGATGCAGTATAGAATCAGAAGCCAGAAGACAATGAGAGTAGTAAGCAGAACCGTATTTAATCAAGAAAAATCATACAGTATGTTGCATTTTTAAAAAAAGACATTTCTATAGAAAATAACAGACATAATATTTTCCTTCAACAGCGACATTTCTCAATTTTACATATTGTAGACCAAACTAAGCTCTTTTCCCTTCTGCAGTTCCTCAGACTCCAGAAAGTTGCAGGTTTAACTCGTCAAAAGTAGCTGTGTCTGCAAACTAGTTCTATTTCACATGTGCTTGGCAGCCCAGTATCACAGTAAAGCAGGACTGCTTGCCCCTACAGGGCACCGAATTCTGCAGCCAGAGCTCAGGGTTGCACCTGTGAACTACCAGCTGCAGTGCTGCAGCAGTGCACTCTGCCCCAGTGCCTACAGAGGCAGCTCAGAAATTGTTTAGGTACTGGACAGGAATGGCTGCAAACATTTTTCACATGAGTTTCCATGACAATATGAGCTTTACACGTCGCAAGAGCCAAACACATATAACCAATGTAGAAAGCTTCAAAAATGTTGGAGACCTTGCTCCTTTTTCCTACATTTTGGCCATGTGCTCCTCTGGTACACTTCAACCCCAAGAAATTTGCCTCAGAAAAAGTTTTTGAAGAAACCAGATCAGTAGTAATGCTACATGTTCACCTTGAATTCCCAAGTGGTGTATTCCTGCTTGGGATGCCTAGAAAAAGATCAATAACACGCTCACCTCTGCTGCTGTCATGGTATGTGTACATGACCAACGCCACCCTCCACACAACAGCAGGTGTAAGACAGTAGACTAACGTCTGCAGCCCATTGAGAACAAGTAATAGGAAAGGCAGCACCCAGCTGAAACCACTGTATTCTTTCTATTCACATTACATGAAAAATCAAATAGTTATAATTCTGCTATAACTGACTCAGCCTGGATTGGAATACAGTATCTAAAGGCAAATTAAATTTCACCATCTACATTAAGAAATCAATTCAGCTTCTGAACTGGATCAGCTTTGAATTTGGCTGAAATGTGGTTTGATGAAAGGCTCCTGTTCAGCAGCAGATATAATTATCACACCCATCTTAATTAGATCATGAACTTGACTTTAGGATTCCCAAAGGAGTATTGAAAGCTTGGTCCAGTTACACTGAACTTGGTCCAGAAACACTGAAGCTTATCCATCAAGATAAATATATTACCAGTTCTTTGATACAACAGATGCTTGATGAGTAATGGAGCAAATGTCTTTTTAACTATGGTTTTTTATAAGGATTATTAAACTGCACTAAAGTGTATGCTGTTATCTTTGAGGGGAAAAGAAGTATAATATATGAAAACCAATTATTACAGAGCACATGGAACACAATTTTTCAAGCACTAGTTTCAGAATTAAAAACATTTGAACAAAGGTTCTCAGTGGAGTGTCACTTTGTAACCAATTAAAGGCTTTAAATAGCTATTGTTTAAAAAAATTGTCAGCTATAGAAATTGTTTTCCCTTCAGATTCCAAATCCTGTCAGACCAGGGTGATTAAAATGTTGCATTAAAATAAAAAGGGGGGAAGGAAAAGACAATCTAATCTCCCCTTATAAAAGTAAAAGTAGCGACTCATTTTTTAAAGTATCATGAACAAAAGGCTGTAGCCCATCTATCATTCACATATGGATCCATGTAATGATTCTTCAATTAGAATTATTATCTGTACAGCAGCTGAAGACTGAGAACTGCTGATACACTGCAGATGAGAACATTTGCTAGTCTCTGGGCTCCAGCCTTTCTTAAAAAATGATGATCACACAATATAGATTGCTCGGTTTATATGTGTATTAAGCTGCAAAGCCAGCATTTACATTTGCAACATTACAATTTTGCTTTCTTAGGCTCAAGAGAATTTGCTGCATCTGGTAGATTTTATTTGCTTGTATCTTAGGCAACTGTTACCAACAAAGCACAAATAGGCAATATTATTGTTCTAAGTCCTTTGTTTTGTTGATTATCTCAGATACTACAAAAAAAAAGTAAACTAAGAGTGGGCCTGTGAGATGGGTCATTCAGTGTCAGTTCACTTACACTATATAATCCCAGTGCTATTTTTATAAGGCACAGCCATCTGCTCCCTCATTACTTCCACCTGTACAGATCCAGATAGTGTTAAGATGCAACATCAGAGGGAAGGAAAAGCACCTCACACAACAGTTGCAGGCCCTGTAAGGGGGGAAAGTCACTTCAGTGGTTCAGACTGCAGCACCCTGAGCAGTCCCTAGCAACCCTTGCACCCTAACTACATGCTGTGACCTAGAAGATGGTGGAGAAAGGTAGACACATAAATAGTAGCTGTGAGACAGCCTTACTAAATGGGTATCTCTTCTTGGTGTTTCTAATTAGGATTCTATGAACCCTGAGTATGTTCTGAAGCCCAGGCAGCCTTCCCAGATGTCTCTCTCACAATGTAGAAGCTGAAGGCAGCAAGTTAACTTACAGATTTTTGAGCCATGTAAAAGCTGTTAGTGATGTGTGTATGTAGAGATTAGAGGAAGGTCTGCAACTTAATTAAGAAGATTTTCTGCTTCACTGTACAATCTTGGAAAGATCTTCATAGAAGATAAATACTGCTAATGTATTTGTTATTTGTTTTACACTGCACAGTTTGATACATGCCCATGCCACTGCCATCTACACAGTACTGCTTTTAGTGGGTGAGAGCTGCCATAGCCATGCAATCTCCCTGCAGCTGTTACACAAAGGAAATGAAACCTCTGCTCATGGGTATATGGTCCAGTGTTACTTCACTACTTTATTATAGACGTTACTGAATAGAGAATTTTATACTTTTACTTGAAAAATATTTTTTAACTTTACTGAATCTCCTGTTTGAAATACACTGTAAAGAACCGTGTCTTTTCCTTTTACATGGAAGAATATTGCCATTTGAATTACTTAAAATTTCCTTATATTTACATGACATGATAGAATGGTTCTGTCTCTAATAAATTAATATTAATTAAAACTGAAGACATTTATGTGGATAAAGCAAGCAAACAAAACTGAAAACTGATAAAAAAGCTTACCAAAGCAATATAACATGAATATTTGGTACAGGAGTTTATACATTGTAGTGGGACACATTTCTCAAAATATTTCAGATTTTCTCACTTCAGGTGGCTTCACTAAGATCTGTGAAGAACTTGAATGACACAAATTAAATTTTATATTTGTTTTCAATTAAAGCCATCACTTTTTTTTTTAATAAAACAGGTTATAAGAAGTAAAGATCAAAAACTACTTACGTCTATCAACTCTTGCTTAGAGCTTTGTTGAAATTTTCAGCTTTGATTGCAAATGGGAAACAGTTCAAAGACAGAAAAAAAATACTGATCAAGGAAGCAGTTCAATCTCTGTTAGAAGTGACTGAATTACGTTCAGCAGACAATTTATTATGAGATCAAAAAACACAGAAATGTCTTCCTCTTAGAGAAGGCAACTGCTGTTTTCTTTATTCAGAATCAGTACACTACTCATCAAAATGCTTATTTTAGCTGCTATCACACACCTCCCTAAACTGTTGTAGAAATACTGCTAACATTCACATTCTATGACTGGTCATCTAAATCAATAATTTATACTCATTCAGGCAATATCAAAAATCAGGAACAAAAGTATCACTAAAGCTTGGTGGTTTTCACTGGCTGCTCCAACATACAGAACACTGAGGCAGCAAGCTGCAGACATGTGGCTCCAAAATTTGTGGAAGTTTTACTGACTGGAAAAACTGAGGTACAGCAGACTCTCATTAAGGGGAAAAAAAAAAAACAACCCAAAACAATTTACATCTCCTTACAGCCACAAGGGCTCAGTGGCCAAGTTACCTGAGGTGTCTTCTAGGATGTGTTTGTACAGCAAACAACAAGGCTGGGCAGCTGTACCTGCACAAGCTTTAATCAATCTAATGTGTAACTCCAGCAATAACAATGTGGAAGCAGCAGTTCAACTTAAGCTGAAGATACAATGGACCTCATTAAGTGAGAGCATCTTCATGATGATTAGCACATTATTAACTCCCACAAACTAGCATCACCTCTTGCATGAATTCCTTTGACTGTGCGGGACAGACAATCTCTCAAAAGCACCACTATTTTGATTAAGTGATTTACAGAGGGCTCTGAAGAATACATGACCCAGATGCCACACAACAAAGTAACTAAATTGTTTCCTGGCATTCAGAACTCATTAACTGTGGTATCCTGAGCAACACTACATCACAGACAATGAAAACGTCTTTGAACATCATGCTTACTTTGAACGGTAAATTGCAGAGAAGCTAAGAACAATGTAGTACCACGTTTAAGAATAACTACACATTTTGCAAGCTGCAGCACTGTCACTCCAGTGATATGGAACCTTTGTTTGAGGAACAGACTCTGAATATATTGTTTGCTTAATGAATTCAAATCAACAACTGCACAGATCCACAGAAGCAACAGCATCAATGGCAAGAAACACTACAAAAATGGGAGTATATAAATTTCAACAACTGTGGGCTAAAAATGCCGAAATACTCTCAGGGCTCACTGGCTCTTAAAACTGATGCATTAGTCCTACATGGCATTCCTCCTTTTCAGTGAGTTTATGATCTGATCACCCTATCAACTTGGAAGAACAAAAATTAAAAAAAGCAAAGACAAAGCCCCCAAGGACTGTACCTCTTCACAACCCCTGATTTTCAACCCCTTTTCTTCAACCCCTGACTTTATTAAAGGTCCTTTGGGCTGCTGAACTAAGCTATGTTTTCAAGAGCTGAGTACAGACAGGATATGAGGTACTCTAGGTTCCTCTTTGCCACTGGAGGCTGACTAGTTCTAGGTAGCTCATGGCAGGTGAGAACACCTGAAAAACATTACTATTCCAACTCTGTCATTTACCCATGCAGTTTGAACACTGTATTTGGTAAGTGCTATATCAACATTTGTATAACTCTTCCAAAAGAAATTAAAACTGACACATTCACTGATGAAAACCAAAGTATTCTGAGAGCGGAGAAATGTGTTGCTTGGATGGCGTATACCTATGAGGGAATTCAGTCACTGCCACAGACAATATTGTTTAAAAAAGAGGTGAATAAACACACTGTGATTTGGTGAAGACTGGTCCAAATAGCCACACACAAACAATATATCTTTGTGAACATAAAGCTTTACTTTGGCAGATATTAAGTGTATTTCATACATTGCCAAAAATTTGTGTCTGGTCCTTGGTTCTTGGAGAGAGTATCACCTACTTTCTTAGAACTGAATTCCACTCAAATTTTTATTATTGCTTTCAACAACAGGAATATAAAATCAAGAATAAATTTCTGCACTGCAGATGCACAGTCCTAACCCAATACAAACCTGACATACTTCAGACAAAATCTTATCTTCCTGTGTTACTAAATCTGTATCTTCTAGTCTTCAAGTTGCTCTGTGGCTGCATTAGTATCATTTATACTTTTTTCTTGCTTTGCTTCTTTTCTAAAAGTCTTCAAACACTTGTCAAGTCTTTTTAGGAATACATCTACATCTTGCTTTTTAATTCCAATTGCTGAGGCAGCATTGAGGTAAGCACAAGGATAGTCATTTGCATGTGACATAAAGCCTTTAAAAGTGTAGTTATTCACAGTTTGTACAGCCCCACAAGGAACAACCCTGAAACAAACAAAACCACGATTCAGTTAAAGAGGCCTTGACATTTTATGTAGTACCCTAGGTTGAACACAATTACATAAATTCCTACTGAAGTAGGGAGATGTTATTCCTACCACTGATGCTGAGCACCACCATAACTTAAAATATGCCAGGCCAGGCAGAAATGCCAAGTCAAACAGTGTAAACTACAAAAGAATTACTTATGTAAGAAAAAGGAAAACCTGAAATCTTCACATCAGGTAAAGAATTGGAGAATTTTAACTTCAAAAATTGAAACTCTTGAACAATTTCAGCCAAAGATGGTTAAAATTACAGGACCAGCCAAGGTTAGGACAGGCAAATTAAAAAGAGCATCTAACCACAGTACATATAGATTTACTGTCATTCATCTGTGCAGGAAGTGGAATAATCCAAGCTAATGAGCTAATGACGTGGAAACATTCAGCTCTGCTACAAAAAAATAACATTAAGTCTATGGCAGAAGTTAGCATGGCAGCAGTAATATTCTGATTAAGGAATGCTGCCAAAAAAAAATTTAAATCATTCTCTTCTTCTAAAAGGTTTAAACCAAAATAATTTAAAATTATTTGGCTTGCATTTCATTGTAACAGTATCTCTACGAATAAATTCAGCTCAAACTGGTTCAGGTTATAGATTTTTAATTTTTAAATTTTTTTTTAAACACAGTTCTAGAAAGCAGAATTTTTTTCCATTTGACAAAAAGCTATGTAGGATATTAAAAGCTTATTCCCTTGGCATCCAGCATAACCATATTTGTGCTTCAATAAACAAAACAAGATCTTCCATTGTAGCTTACACCTAAACTGTAAGATCAGACAACATCTGGAAACTAAATAAAATCAAGGGATACTAGGGAATAATGACACTAAATTAAATGGGCACAGATTATCTCTTTAGGCTACCAAAGTAGACATAGAAAGCCTCACCACTAATTCAGGCAGGGAGACATTACTACTCCATAACAGTGATGAAGAAGGGTGATTACTCTCTAACTCATTATTGTTAGACTGCCTTCTGTAATCATGACACAATTCACAGGATTTCGTACAATACAAGCTAATACACCCCCCCCCACTCCCCCAGTTTTTTAATTTATAGTATCCTTACCTTGCTCCAGAAACTTGTCTTGTGAAAAGCATAGATCCAAGCTGGGTAACAGCAGCATCATTAGTTTCATCTAGATTCTTCAGTGACATGGCTAAAGTAACACAAAGTCAAGTTAAAACTGTACAAAGTTGCTTTTTCTCCAAAGAACCACCAAATGCCAAGCTTTTCAACAGCAAGAATCTAGCCAAATATTTGTGTTCACATACAAAGAAAAAAAAAAAAAGAAACACTACATACAATAATTTTTAATTTTTCCACAAGGTGCCATAGATTACCTCCTTGGTTAGACTATGCAGATTCTGCACAGGTCAGCAGTATTATTTCGGTGTTCAGCAGAATTTTTGTTTAGAACAAATATCTTGAGTAGGAATTCCATAATTTCTTTTACAACACAAAGATGATGAGTAATTACACCCTATTTTTTTTTTTTTTAAATCTACTTTATAAAAAGTACTACTGCATGTTAACAGCTTCAGCCTGTCTTGAATTTATTTCTGTCAAAGAATATGCTGGACAGGAGCAAAACAATGGGTCCGAGTTACTACTTTATTTTTATAGTAGATTACCTTACTGGTAACCTTATTGAATTATTATTCAATTTATTAGAGTGTAGTGATGTTTAATATATAGCAATGGCTATATTAATATATAGCAATGGTATGAATCCACAGTATGTTCAATTTTTTTCAAGTTAAAACCCAAAAAAATTACCTAAGGAAATGGGATTATGTGGTGTGTCTAACAGTCTCTCATTGTGGTTATCTGCCAGCTTCTTCAGCTCACTTGAAAGATACAAAAACATCTCCTGAAAAAAATATGCAATATTTTTGTTACTAGCTATCAAAAGAGAAAATTAAGAGAAAATAGTGCCTATTTCACAAAACTGTTGTATCTCCATTATATCCTATAGGTGCTCAGCTGATTCTCTTTTCATGTGTACCAAGTAAGTGGATCAGACAATTCTCTGAAATAATTCTATAAAGGAACAGCTCCATTTCCTGAACACTGTTCTTATCTCTCAAGCTGATACAAAAGTCTCTATCTGGTCTAATATATGTGCTTGGGATGTCATTCATTCTCTCTGTGGCCCTGAAACCTAGGAAGGTAAAAAATCTTGAAGAGATTCCCACTGCACAGAAGGTCTTATCCCACCCTACTTTTCAAGAGCCTTCCCATGCCCTAGCCCCCTAAGCCACTGAGAATGAGTTGTTACCACCACAGATGGCCATGTTTTGGTAAATTGCTCCTTATTTTGTCTTCTCTCCTTTAATACATTCCAGACTAAAAGCAGTATATTTTGTTACCAGGTATCACACAATCACAGTTTCCCCCTAGTGCAGACACTTCTTTTTCTGTGTGAGAATAAAATTCCAGTCTCTTAAAGAGACTCTAAGTACACATTTGACTGTATTTTGTTTCACACAATATTTTCACACTCTCCTGAATACTCAGCTCTGTTAAGCTGTCTTGTCCTTTTCCTACGACTCCCCTCCTGTTCAAGTTGACTATAACAATGGAAATATCTGCATTTCTGCTATCACTTAATTGGATTGCACCTTTACTGTGAAAGTGTCATAAAACTGAGATTCATAAATACTTTGGCGCAGATACAAGTCACACTGCCCACAAAAGGCTGTTTCTCTTACTTCATCTGTATTTTTTGTTCTCCCTCTTCCCCAGTAGTAATCTATGATAATTGTTCATGCTCTTTCTCAATTTAATACATTCCTCTTCAGATATCAGCTCAAAATACTTATGGACAGAATGAGAATAAACACCATTCTTCTTATTGTAAGCTTTAGCTTTTTTTCCATCCTTTTTAATGCTTAGTCTCTCATAAAATCTAGCAAAACCATACAGATTCTGGGTAGCCTTTTTAAAAGATATTAAACACCAGGATTCTCCTCTTTCAGGCCATAAAAATTGTCCTGCTTATCTGCTTCAGTGTGACTGCCTGTTTAAGCATCCTCATCAATTTCTGGACCTGACAAGTGATTTTTCATTCTTTAAATAGAATTACCTCTTCTGTCTGTAGACCAGTATCCTGCTTTGACCTGTGGACTCTGACAGATATAAATTACAGCTTGTGATCAAAATTATGCTTTTGAACAGAACCTCCTCAAGGTCTTATAAAACCAAATGAGCTTTGTGGTACTTAAGTTAGAAGAATGTTACAGCTGCTTTTCTTGAACCACTGCAGGAAACCTCGCCTCCCTGCATGAGCGACTAAATGAACACAGCTCCCCACCTGTACTTCCTAATATCACAGAAAGAATTCAGACAGCGGGGAAAAAGGTACCCTCTTACTGTCTAAATGAATTAGGCTACTGATAAAACTATCCACAAAAACATAAAGCTTCTGTAATACTTGAAAAAAAATCTGTGAGGTATCTATGTTTAATTATCAGAACTTGAAATCTGTGAGAAATCATTCTCATACATCAAGTGATTTATAGTTTCAGTTCAGAGTTTATTTATGGTTCACCCACAAAATCTAAAAAATATTTATGTTTCAAATGTTCAGACACTTCTGCCTTTCCTCTGGTCCCTCACTGTATATAAGCACATTACTAATTTGTTAGTTTCCATAATAAGCATCACTAATGTACTAAGCCCTTTTATTAGTATTTATTTTGGAATACAAATAATAATTTGTGCTCCCTCTGCTGGCTATTTACTTCTAAAACTGAAGCAAAATATTGTAGAAATTGAGCCTGCTCTGGAGATATTACTGGTGAAATAAGTACTGAGAAAAAATACACTGGAACAAGATCAATTTCCAAATAATTTTTGTGTGTTGTATCTAGGAAATTCTCTGACAAGTACCTTATTGTATTACTGAAAGGACTGCTGAAAGGAATACTGGAAGTATTCCTGAAAGCTGATAAAAAAGTTACCTACTGCATAAATATATTAAATTTAATTAAATCCATTTAATGAAATTAGGTTACTACATGAGCCTTTACGTACATAGGAATTCATTAAAACAAAGGAGATGGAAAGATGACAAAAAAATATCCAAGTGTGTATTTTCATCAGTTTGACTAAAGCTTCATGAACACAAATTCAAAGTTTTTCTGCTTTTACGAACAACACTATTTTGCATCCTTCCATTGGAAGCCCTCTAGATATTTTATATTTTCAGAAGTTTGTTGCAAAACAGATTAACTGCCTTTCCAAAAAAAAGGATTAAAGCAATATTTTTGTGAGGTCAAATCTATAACCAACCTCCATTATAAAATATTTCTCTTACATGGAACATTTATAAGCACCCTAAGCAATTATATATAATTGAGCTCTTACGTAATAGATTTTCTGTAGAAGGCACTCAAGTTTTCTCCAATGAAGCCAACTATTATGCTAAAGTTACACTGAACAACTCAAGCACTAAATTTCAGTTAAGTTTCATTATTTAATTCACTCCTTTACCTTAGAAACTTATCACAAAACATCATTAGGCTAGACAAATGAATGCTAAATTATGGGGAAATGTCTTTCACTTTTGGTTCTTCGAGCACCTAAGCCAACAAAACACCTTAAAAAATAAAGAACAAGTCAGCAACACCATCAAGTAGGCCAAATAACTCAACAGTTTGGATGAAACAATCTACTTTCACATACATATATAAAAATATTTTCAGGAAGTGTTGTAACAATTAAAAATATTCGAATCATACTATATTTACATTATAAAACTATTTTTAATAGAACTACACTAGTATAGGTGACTCTTCATTTGTTGCTCCATTGTGATAGGCACTGTTCTTGCAAATCAAAATAACAAGAGAGAAACAAGTAAGGAAAAAGCCAGAAACTCCAGAAAAAAAGAATATGTGAGTACTGAATAAGCCATCAGTCCTGTACCAGCTGACAAAGAGGCAACTGATGAAGGCCAGAAAAGTATTTGGGCAGGGCTGAAACTATCCTAGCTTGTACTAACCACCCAGCTTGTTTACACTTCGAGTCTGTAACACTCTGCCTTCCTCCCTTTGTCACTCTCATCTGAAAAGACGAGCTGTCCTCAGGGAATGGCCATGGAGCTGCATATGGTATGGAAGGGGACACTGTGCAGGAGTCGTTTTACATCCTCTTCACCCTAGACACAGACTGACAGCTCTCCTGCACTTGCCTGAGACTGATCTGGTCCCATCTTACTTTGCAGCAGCAGCTGTTTTATAATGCAACCATCACAGCCTCTCCTGCTTTGTGTCTCAGAAGGACCAGCTGCTTCTGAGCTGTGGTCTGACCAGACTACTTGGGGCACCACGCCACGGAGCAGAGGAGCTGCAGTGCTGAGCACGGAGACCTGCCAGCAGATGAGAGCCAGAAGGAGGCTCAGTTTCTGAAATGCAGCCAAACACAGGACAAACTATACTTGTATGTGTACAACCTGCATATACCACGTATGACACCTGCATATACCACTCTCCTGGGCAGATTCTCTTCCATTGCAGGAATTTTGTTATGGATTTATACTAGAAAGTTTTTAAAATATGAAATTAATTACAGAACCTTTAAGTCTTTTTATCATCCATATCTAACATATGTTATCTAACAGAAAATTCCCAGTAAGCCTTGCCTATCTGATTTGGTAACACCAACATTCACATTTTTGTAAAGGTCTTTCTTAACAACAGCAGTCAACACATTTTCTCTTCAGCACTTGTGAGACCTTGAGTTCAAGCTCTGTGATCCACACTTCTCCAACACAGGGTCTAAGTATGGAGGTCTCTCTGAAATTTCCATTAGTGCTTGGCAGTTGTTTAATTATATAACACCATTTAAAACAATTCATTTAAACTTATTTGCCTCCAGCTACTCTAAAGTTTGAACATAGTTACATAAACTTTGCATGAGAAAAATCCTCCAATATTCTCATATTTGACATGCTACAGTGCAACTATAAAAAAAGAAGAGGTGCAACAAATGTCTATTTTGTTTGGAGAACAGCTGATTCTTCTACATTTTTTATATCTCTCATTAAATGGTTTTCCTCTTCTTCCATCATAAGTAGAGCAGCAATACAAACTCACACTGAACTGTGAGTTATAATAATTTATATATAAATACATATATAAATATATATGAATAATTTATTCAATTCAGAACAATTGCATCAATGATAACTCATGAAACATAACCCCAGTATTATACTGAATTGTAAACCCCAAACAATTTCCTCCCACTCTGTATGATTTTAAATATTTTAGATACATACTCCATAAGGACATAAAAATGACTCCAGTTTTACTCTCTGAAAGTACACAGACAGATGGATACCAATATAAAAAGCTCTATCACATCCCACAGTAACACAGAAATGCATTTAAGAAATTGAGAATTATCTTGATTGTTAAGTCTAATGAGGAAATCCATAACTGCTGTAAACAAAATAAAACAATCACCTCTTCAATAATACCAGTATAATAATTAGTTAAGTGGATTAAAAGGATCATATTGGATAATAGCAGGTGTTAAATCTGGCCTGTAGGGTTCTGAATGTAAACTCTGAATGTAGGGTTCTTGCTCTCCATGAAATTTGAGATGACAACTAAGCCTGTTATTTATGCCATTACACAGTGCAACAATTATATTTACTTCATGTGTCCTGGTTTAGACATACACATATATTCATACATATATGAAAACTGCAGCTTTTAAGAGCTACAAATGTAAAATACAGGATATAACATAGCCTGTACTGAGGCATCAAAAGTTGCTAGAAGAACACAACCTTGACATAAAGTTCTTTAAAAGCAAAGATGTTAACAAATTTGACTATGGACCAGCTGTTATCTGCATTGCAAAAGGACCTAGAATCACATAGTAAGATCAGAAAACCACTGTTCTAACCATCACATAAACATATAAAAAAGAATTCTGCAAAGTCAGCACTCCTTCATATCACTACTTATAATCTCATACTCTTGGACAATTGCACGCTCCACAACTCCCAGGTCATGAAAAATATCCCACTCCATATACATGCTCCTCTCCCATGTATAATCTCTTCTCTTCCTGTATTAAACAGCCAATATGTATAAAACAAAAACTGGGCAGATTACTTTGTTCCTTGCTTGTGAGACTAATGTCTTCTCAGTAACATTCTGGTCTTTCTGGACTAAGCTCAAATAACCTGAAGTAACACCCACAAATGAGGATCAGGTAAAAAGAGAAAGGAAAAAAAAACCACCCGGAGTTTTTTATAGTTGATTTTTTTTGTGTGAGTAGGTGCAGCTGCACCAATATAGAAAGGAGTACTCAATGTCAAGCTATAAATAGTTCCTGCTGGAAGCTTAATAGCTCTGCCTCTGCCTCCTCAGAGCATAGGCAATAAACTATCACTATTGCATTTTTACAATTCAGGAACAAACAGATTTAAGCAAAAATGTTTCTATTTCTATAGCAAATCCAATAAAAGAAACATATTTATGCCATATATAAGGTTCTGTTTATAGAGTATATTCACATTTGAAATAAAAAGACCTGAAGTTATAAAAATATAATACTGTATTTACTTTAGAATTCTACTTCCAAGAAAATTAGATGACTCAAAGTATACAGCTATTCATTAAGACATTTATGAAAGAATTATTATTTATGACTCTGATAATATTTCTCATGCCCTTTATACATCTGTTACTGGTAGAAATATGACAAAATCAGCTTTGTAGAAAACAATAAATTCACTTGAGATTCTTTTGGGCATAAGATTAAAGGGGAAAAAATACAACGTGCTTTTAATGAAGACACAAAACATCAATGGCAATATATACAACAGTCCAGAATAAAATGTTGCAGTAGAAGTAAAAGTGGTAACTGCTTTCTGTGTTTCACAAGCTGTTTTCACCTTAGTTGCACAGATCACTTCTTAGTCATTTTAAGGCTGCTAAGTTGGTTTGGTTTTCTATAGTCCAGCTATTCCTGTGGGATCTCAGTTGCAGTATAGAATTTATGGATGCCTCTATAAGCAGCTAGAAATAAGTCACAGCATCCAGAACTACTGCTCTGCCACATAATCAGAGACAGCAGCAAGCTGACAGCAGGAAACAATTGGAAAATAGTTTTCAAATAAAATAATGAAACAGATAATGCATAGCTTAAAATTATTAATTTAATAGCACTTAATTCAAGCATTCCTTATATAAAGCTTCTATAAAAAGTATCTTCTGTATTACTAAAGAAAGAGAGAAAAACCAGGCATGTATTAATTCCAGAATTAAGGATAACTCAAAATACACAAATTCCAGCCTGACATCCACTGGATTTTTGTGCAGTGCAATTATACACAATTTAAAGCCCACAGTCTGTGAAAAGCAGAGATGAAACTTAGCTGTGTGCCTAGATGAATAACTAAAATGACAATATTTTTCTCTTTTTGTGGCAATGCACAGTATTTAAAACCCACCCAGAAGCTGTGATTCTCCAGAGAATGTGTCATACAAACATTTAATTAAGCACTATCATAGCATAAAGGCACAATAGGGACAAAAGAGGAAGAGTACAGACCCTGGGTTACTCTGAGTGTCCAATCGCCCGTCCTGGAAGCAATGTGACCATGATAAAACAGTATAGTACTTCATTTAAGTTTTTGTGGACAAAATTCTACTATATTAGTCACACTTAGGAACAACAAATATGAATACTGTACAAGACAGCACAGGCCCTCCATTTAGCCTCGTGGTTTGAATAAACAACATGGAAATCATCCTTACTTGTGAGCACCATTTAAACAAGAAGTAATTATATCATACTGACTTTACAGATTCAGAGCTCTGAGCTCAGAATAAGTTTAATGCCATTCTAGACAGAAACTGGATTTACTACACGAAGTGTTTTTCTGTTTTGTTGCAGTTTTGCAACAAAACTTTGCTAACAGCTGACTTCAAGAAAATACTGCTTGCCAAAAAGCTTACCTTTCTCTCTTTCAGTAACTTTTTGTAGCCACTGGTTCCCAGAGACAGAAGTGTAATGAGGACATCTAAAGAAGGAGACGCAGATGCTCTTCCTGAAAAAAAACCCAATATGCAGAGTAAAGTGGAAAAAATAAATTTTATGCGAAAGCAAGCTGATAATCAAGTTTTCTACAGTTATTCTGTATGGATGAAATCAGCCCATGAACTAGTTACCTGGATACATTTTGCTGATCTCCTGAATGAAGGGCTCGTTGAAGCCAGCAATGATAGCACCACCTACTGGAACCATAAAATTTTTGTCCAAGCTCTGAACAAAAGCATCTATTCTGCCAACTCGAGCACCCTTTATCAAAAAGGACAAAAATAAAATCCACAGCATACATTAGAAAAAAGGGAAACGTGATAGCATGGTACTTACATAACAGTGTAGCTAAAATAAATATAATTCCTGAAACTCTCAGATACTGCATTTGTGACCAAAACATAGAAATCATAATGTTACCTCTTTTATTGAGCACTGCTTTATTAGTACCATTATCCACCTAACACAGTACCTTACAAATTCCCATTTTATTGTGTTTAAAATATCCATTTTAGTTCCTGCAAATCTAAGTGTAGCTCCTTTTCAGTAACAACCAAAAAGAAATCCCTCAGAATTTAATGGGAATTATACAGTTAAAACTGTTCAATCCTGAACACTTTTTACAATTCTCACAGTAAAAGGCTACAAGTTAATGCTTCATTAGCAAAGCTTTTTTCAATACATATATAAATCTGTATTAAACAAACAGGCTTATTACAGCACTCCTTCTTCTAAGGCTGCTTTCAAAATCAAGATTCAAGTAACTTTTTATAGCAAATATCCCCCCACATCCTTATACCTAATCACTCATATTTTCAAAGGAAAAAAAATGTAGATTCTGCAGTATACCTTCCATTTGAGTAACATGTAACTGTGAACTGTACAATTAAAAAGTATGCAGCATAAGAGAACCTGAAAAGTAGGGTAAACCCCATACATATCAAAATACATGCAACTACACGTTTTTTAGACTACATACTGAATGCAAGAAGTAGAAACAGAGTTAATACCTATGGCAAACAGATGAAAAAGAATAGAGGCAACTAAACATCATTTATTAGTTCTATGTTTTGATAGCTTAATGCACAGAAGATAGGAAGAACACTCCAAGTTTGTCACCTTTTTGTTTGGAACATGAATGCCAGCAGCTACCATTTGATTTAATTGACAGGAGATCAATAGAGGAAAAGCACAATATGAAATGGTCTCAAAAGCTTTTTCCTGTAGTACTCTTTAAAGTTGTATTCACACTGTGCTCAGCATGTTCATATTCCTAAGTATTCATTAATAACTACTTTCTCATAAACAGAAAATTTTCTAGCACAAATAATAAATTTTGTAAAAAAATGTAAACTAAATTAGACCTCAAATGTATACATTTACATAAGCAAGGAACAAACAACCTATTGAGTCTAGAAAAAACACAGAAACAAACATGGTAGAAATTCTATTTGCAGCATTATAGTCTGAACTGTTTATCATTAAAACATTTAATGCAGCAAAAGCCAGCACTTCCACAGCCTCATTCATGGTAGTTTCTCTCTAAACTTGAGAAAGTTAAGTACAATAAACATGTACTAAGCACATTACAAATAAAGCATATACCATTTTCTATTTCATAAATTCCCACAGTCTTTCATGATTTAGAAATGCCAACATGATGTTCCTTCACAATTGCACATTAAGCTGGTCTGTGTCCTGTTAATAATGTCTTAGCAATCAAAAAAAAAAAGATGACCAGCATATTTTAAATTACTAATATTTCAGAGTCCTCTAGATCCTATTAAAATATAACCCCCTGTTCTTTTGAATAGGTAACGGGAAAGAATATTGAAGAACAATGCACATACAATACAGTGAGGTAAAAGGCAAGGATTCTGTTTCGTATCTGATCTTAGATATCAAGCAACATCGTCTTCAAACTAAACAGCAACAGAAATTAAACTTTCTTGAACATAACACTGAACTTAAACCAGTTTCCTCAGTCATTCTCTGTGCCAAGAATATTTTAACAGTGACGCTTCTACCAAGTGCTGCTGTAGAACCCTGTGCCTTCAATTAAAAATCTGTAACCCATTCTGTTGAAAGCTTAATTTCTATTCAAGTATGATCGATTATGTCACTTTTAGTCAACAACTTCAGGAAATATTTTAAGAAAGCATATTAAGGATATTTTTCCATTATAAAGACATATGAACATACACAAAACCTAGATAAATTTAGGGTTACGTAAAAAGTACATAATAGAAATAACTATCATGCTTAGACTATTTCTGCCTGTTATGCTTTCCCAGAAAATAGTTCAAATATCAGACGTGCATGGGATTATTCTCAAAGCTATGAAGCATTTGATAAAATGTACTAGGTTCTACAAATCTGTCTACAATCACAGATTTACTTCTACTTGCTAAAAAATACTATCGGAAATACACAGCTCCTACCTGCTGGATAAGATGCATACATTTTGAAGACTGAACTCCATATGCATTGTTGACAATATGTGGAATGTCATAATTAGCACAAATCACAGCCAGCTCCTCCAGCCTGTGAGCATAAAATGGTAATTTAGAGAAGGATTGATTACTGTAGCTCATCTTACAAGTCAGACCATTAAAAGACTGAAAGGTCTACAAGGAAGTCAGAATGAGAGAAGTAACTTTTTCTATTAGTACCTCAAGGCAGTGTTTTTCATCTTAAGCTATAAAAGTTAAGATGAAAATTCTACTGGCTTTTACATCTATTGCAAATTGTTGATCTAGTCTGAGATTTTTCTTGCTTCACTTCAAATTTTGTCTGGACACCAGTTAATATATTCCAAACCATTCTGCTTTAGATACAAGCTTCTTCTTTTTTTTTTTTTTTTATTTTTTTTGCTTTACTGTTAACTAACATATCTTTAGCTAGTCACTTTTTTTTTTCTTTTCTCTAATATTCAATGTGAAAACAGTCTATAGTAGTTTCAAGAGTGTATTGAGAATCAAAAGCATCCTATAACAGAAGTTTTTACATGTTTCTGTTTACTTCAAGGAACTAGTATTTTGATCCTTTGGCTGGAATCTCACTTGCATATTTCAGATAAACTGATTAAGAAAAAAGAAACTCTTTAAAGGAACGGAGAGCCCTAAAATGTCTGAATATGGACATCAACAAATTGATAACTCGTTCATCTGTTTACTCTTCGGTTTACTCTTCAGTTAGAACCCCCTGAAATCAAAGTGAGCTCAACCTGGATTGTTTCATCAGTCAAACTAAGATTTATGCGAGCACACTGATAATTTTAAACATTTTTAACATACATGTATGTTATGTATTTTAACCATACATATATGCAGTACCCTTTTCTGAAGCACTCCAATCATGCTGTATTTTAAAAAAAAAATACTCATGAGTTTCCCCAAACTTTTGAATCTATTTTAGAAATCTGAAAAAAGTTAGGCAATATAAAATAATATATGTGATGATAAAGGTAATATTACCTTTAAAAAAAAATCAGGAAACTACTACCAATGCATTTTTACTCTATCTCCTTCTGTACAGCCTCTCACTGTAATTTACTGACATACATATAAAATGTGACAGAGTATGAAAACATTTCCTGAGGTGACATTCCTTTGCATTACTTCTATTACATTGTCTAGTACTGCTCTGCAATGCAAAAGTCTGCTGCAAGTGTCATATAAAATTTTCCAAACACAAATTCTTAGAAAATCATCATCACCATATTATCCTTAAAAAAACCCAGAAGTATTTTATGATTAGGAAGCACCAGTAATATAATGTACATATTGATCTTCTACAGTCAAGATATTTGTCAGGAGCTGCATTTCCAATAATTTTTCACATTTATCAACACAGAATCACAAAATATTCTGAGATGGAAGGGACCCACAAGGATCATTGAGGCCAACTCCTGGCTCTGCACAGCACCATCCCCAAAAGTCACACAATGTGCCTGAGAACATTGTCCAAATGCTTCTTGAACTCTGTCAGGTTTGGTGCTATGACCACTTCCCTAAGAAGCCTGTTCCAGTGCCCAACCATTCTCTGGGTGAAGAGCCTTCTCCCAATATTCAACCTAAACCTCCCCTAGCTCAGCCCGTTCCCTTGAGTCTTGTCACTGGGACCACGCAGACCACACCAGCTCCTGCCCCTCCTCTTCCCCTCACAAGGAAGCTGTAACTACAGTGAGGTATCCCCTCAGACTCCTCCAGGCAGAACATGAACCAAGGGACCTCAGCTGCTCCTCATGTGGTTTCCCCTCACTAACAGAATACTTGAGGAAACAACAATATGCAGGGCAAAGCTTTGGTCTTCTGATCTGCTGGTTTTCAATCAGACACATTCCTCACCGTCTAGAGAGACTCAAAGGAACATGGTTTCCCTCTTACAGGATTCACCAAACTAGAAACACAGAGTGTAGAGCTATGTATGTTCATCTTCCTCATCTTCTGAGAATTAAAGGAGCAATAATCTATCTTCTACAAGTAATGAAAACAGAAAAGTATTTTTTTCCTAAAAATATTCTATTGAACAATTAGATCCATTTTGCAATACAGAATGAGAATGCTACAATTTCAAGAGAATGTGTTAGTATGCAAGTATGAAAGGGAAGCAGCTGTATGTACCTGCACCTGCTTCCAAGGCCTAGAATGCAGCATTGAAAGTGCTACTAATCATACCATAAAAATAAAACACTAATGTAAGCTGGCTACTGAAGTTCTTAATAGTCACGATTGGAGAAATATTTCCCTGTTTATTCTTCCTTTCTTTCTCTCCTGTTTGTTAAAATTCATGAAAAGAAAACTTTGTTCCTTTCTTCTATTACTGAAAGTAAGAAGATACAGAAGTCTGCTAAGTACATAAACCAACTGAAAAAACTTTCCCTACCACCTCAATACGATAGTTTTAGAAACACCTTACAGCAGCAGCAGGTAGAATACTGAGAAAGAGGGTTTATACACTAGAGAATTGCTTCCACAGAGTTAAACAGTACTTCAAAGGAAAGCCATAGGTACAGCAGTCATAAAACTACTTAAAATTTTAAAACACGACCACCACAACTAAATAAAGCCTTATTATGCAGATATTTAAAAATATTCATTTAAACCCACACCTTCCAGAAATGCTGTCAGGGTTTTCCTTCCTATAGGAAGATGAAGGTTATGGCCTTCAATAGTTGACAGTTTCTTTTAAACAGAAAGTACATTCAAATCTTCCTATATCTGTGGTATATCATAACATAGTACCACTACCTAATAATTCATCTCTTAGTTGTAGAGGACAAAACAATCGCAGCATGTCAAAAAGAGGAAGCAGATAAGGGGAAGATTCATTTACCCAAGCTATAAAACAGACCATTCAGTTTTGATAGCTGTGATTTAAGTTAGCCAATAAATCTGCAAGTCAGCTTCAAGCAATGTTCATAGTATTCTGACAGAATTATATGGTTTTAACTCCCATCTTTCCCTCTAGCAACTAAGTTAACCTATGAGAAATACTGGGGTTTTTTTTAAGGGAGGAGAGGAGAGTGATATATATTTTCAGAGTCAGTAACATTTCTTTCCTGTGCTTGTGGAAGAGAAGAGTAGACAAGGCAACAGTAACATGAAAACATGGCATTAGCTATGGAGCTACATTTCCTGGATTATGCGTCCATGAGAGTTTACTTTACTACTTCCATGAAATTTTAAGAAAACCACCAGCAAAATGACATTATTTCACCACAAGAGAGCAACATTAACCTCACCCATATAACAGAAGAAAAACCTTCTGTGCAATTCTCACTTTTTTAATATACTTTTCTGGAAAGGGATTAAAGAACCTTTACTAATTGTTGGCAGAAGCAATTTTAGGAAAATGGATGGTCAAAACATAGAGGCATTGGTTGGTTGTGTTTTATTGTTGGGGGTGGGGAGATGTTTATTTGTTTTAACAGTAACAAATAACACACTTAAAAAGAATGCTTACCTATCAGGTACCCTTGGAGCAAAGCAAGATGTTGTAGAATGCACACAAAGAATATTTTCAGCACCAAGAGCCTTGATTTTGCCCTCCACTGCTTCAAGGTCTGTCCGTAGCTCATCGCCTTCTAATACATTTTCTATCACCACAGGCTCAAAACCTGACAAAAAAAAGAGCAAGAACTGAATGTAACTCAAATTAATTACGGGGGGTTAGTTCCAGTATACATTTGAAAAACACTTCATGCTACTACTGTTTTACTAGATTCTAACAGAAGACTGTACAAATCAGACAGATTGTCACCTGATCACAATTCCTAGGACACAAGTTTTTGCATAAATTTAAGAGATTTGAACCACAAGCTTGGGTTTTACAAAATTCTAAGGTCAGCAAATTAGAAATCTTACTCTGAGGGTAAACTGTAACTTCCTTAATATTGTGTTCTGACTTGACTCCTTTATATACTTTACACACCTCTGTACCACTGCACTGCATTTTGCAAGGCATGAGGAAGAGAGCATGCATGTTTTAATTCATGTTAGAAATCAGGAGTGCACAAATAAAGCAGAACTACCATGCATTAGGCCTTTTTTTGTACCTTACTACAAGGATATGAATTGATCACTCTGATAGATGGAAGTCTCCTATCTGTTGGAAGAACACACACTCTGTCATCAGTCAGTTACCTCCTTACCTGCAGTTATCATTGATTTAAAGCAAGATTTCTGGTCTATACGTGGCCAGATAATGTATTTTGCCTTTGGTCTCTTGTGCCTCAATGTTAAAAAACACAGAGTTAGACTCATGCCCGTTGCCATGGGAACCACAAAGCAACTGGTCACTGTCCGGACACCTGCATATAAAAAGCAAATCAAAAATTAACAAGAAGAATTCATGATGTAACTTCACAAACAAGTGAGATTTTCCAAATTTACACCTACCAGCCAGTTTTATAACATCCAGAACTACTGAATTAGTAAGTTTATTCAAAAGGCTTGAACCTGCAGCTTTAGGCTGTACTGCAGAAATATCACCTGACCTTCCAATTCCATGGATCAACCTAAACAAAAGAAGTTGAAAACACATATCAAGTTTTTTCATGTTGCTAAGCCATAATGCTGACTGAAGAGAAATTAATTTGATAAACAATTGTGGAAAACTTTGTACCCAATACAACCTCAATATCTGCCACAATCTATTCTATTTTGACAAACCACATATATTTGTATGACATTTTGGGTTTTTTTTAACAGTAGATTAACCGTGTTCCTGCATGCAAGTAAAAACTTTGAAGAGAGCCATAGCAGCAACTCCTTTAGCATCTGGTAGGTTTCCTTTTAAGTCCACCTCAGCATTTCTTGATGCTTGTCAAAATAGCATTATAAATACTGACATGTTCTGACACACAACCAAGGAAAACAAAAATGAGTTGTCTACAGTGTAGTGTAGCATAGGCATAGTGGTATTATAGATACTCCCTTGACAAATGCTTCATTTCCATAAGGCAAGGAAATAATATATACAAAGTGATACATATCTATATATTCACATATATATGTATCACTTTGCCCATCTTATACATCTCCATCTATCATTTTGCTATTCGATGTTATCTATCATGGAATACCATGTCTCTGCATTCTATTTATAAATTATGGTTATAAAGTGTGTTTATAAATATTAAATATTATTTAGTTCAGGAGTGGAGGATTCTGAAGTAATTTATAAAATACAAGGCTACAGAACTCCAGGGTTTATGAAAGCCATCAAGCCTAAGTAACTCAGCCTGCATATGGTAAAGCTTACTAAATTTCTGGCCTTTGCTAAGTTTTTGTGTTTATCTTTCAAGGAGAAACATCCTAGAACTTTCACTTTGCTTCACTCCTGTTGGATAAAACATCATAGCAAGGTACTCAGCACAGAACTCAACACACACATACTAAAAAGTACATTCTAAAGGAAATTTATGTAGAGCCTCTACAATTATAGCATCCAACATATCCATTAAGTAAGTATCAGAAGGGCAACAAGCTAATAAAAGCCCTCTTTTTGTCTTTAGAAATCTCCTTACTTCATATAAAATCTATTATAGATGGACTAGGGTTTCAACTGCCTATCAACAAATCACATCATCACACAAATTATAAAACACATTACATTAACAAGTATAACAAAATACAAACAGCTGTTCACTGTCAATGTTCAATATCGTGCAAGTACAATGTAAAGTAGTTTTTAATAATATACAGATGAAAAACTGCACATTGTTATAAAAGGCATGTAATGCATAGATTATTTTAAAACAGTAAGATCTCTACTTCCCTTGTAGAGGACAACTCACAAACTTCAGATTCTACAAATTCAGCACACAGGAAAACCTTGCCAAAACATTTTTGCTTCATTCAAAACTTTCTAACGAATTGTAAATGAAAATTAAATATAGAAAGCTGTATCAATTCAATTATCACATCATATTACTTTTCTCAAATGCTATCACAGTCTGAGATAAACAAAACCACAATAAAATATGCCACTGGAAAGAATTAATTATAAACCTGAATAATTCAAACAGTCAGTAATTCATACCTGTAATGCCTTCGGGCAACAAGTCCTGACACCACTCTTCCTTCCCTCTCACCAACACCACAGTTGCCCAGGAAGTTATTGCTATCCATTATAGCAAGTTCATGAAGAAACAATTCAATGGTGCTTTCATCCCATCCATCTTCAGGACATTTCCCCTTGATGATGATGATGACAATTAAAAAAAAATAGTAATAATAAACAACTTGAAAAGAAAAATTAACTAAACATTATGCAACTTGTTTGATTATTGTTACCTTCTTTCTTATGCTAAGCAGCAGTTTGTATTTTCATTATTCTCTTTTATACTATCTAATGTTATGAAACTGTATTCAGAGAAAAATAATGACTTTTCCATGTATTAAATACTATTACACTAGTACATCCAGACATTAAAACCATCAGGATACTTTTTAGCTTCGAGTGTTCTCTATGGTACACACAAAACCATTGCAGGGCATACATGTTAATTACACCCTAAGACTATAGATTATTTCATGTATTCTCTAGACATGATGCATTACAAGAACTCAACAGCAAAAACTGCACAAAAGATATTCAGATTTTAAAGAACCAAAAGCATGAGAGAAGGGAAATACAGTTTTAACATAATACATCTTCCTATCTACATATTTTCCTTTCTAATTATCTAATAGGGAAAGAAAAAATTTCCAAAATAAGTCCAAACCTGAAACCAGAAACATGCTATTACTTGTTTGAATAGCATAGCTATTTCATGCTATTTATTGCCCTTTACTGAATTAACTGCATCCATCCTTGCAAATTGCAGACAAAATTCTCAAATAACAGGAAGATTTTTTATAGGTCCAGAGGCTTTTTCACATACCCCAGTAACAGAACAGCCAATTCCGTAAATCTAATTAGTTCCTGAAGTGTAATATCAAAGTTATGTTGGAAAGAGTAGATGACATGACTGAGGATGCTCAAGAACTGAAACATTTGCTAATTTATTGACAGTGATTTTTATACGCTGAAGGCAATGAAATACATTGTTCTGGCACCTTGTAAGTATCACTTTTTACTTCATGTAACAACGTGCTAATCTTACTGGTTTTAAGCGTTTATTTAACTGTTCGCTGGGCCTTTCTCGGCACATACACAAGCCAGGGCAGGAATTTTCTCCTCCCAAACGCGGCCTTTCACTCTGGGGCTCCGTTAGGTCCGGGCCATCACGGCAGCGGCCCCTCCCGAGCCGCCGGCCGGCCGCCGCGGTGGGGCGGTTCCAGAGGGCAGAGTCCGTCAGCCCCGGCCGGCCTGTGCGCTCACGGGGCTGCGCGGCCCTGCCCGGCCCGGGGACAGGCGACCCCGCCAATCCCGGCAGCTCGGAAGGCGGGCGGCTCGGGGCCGCTCTGCCCGCTCGGGAGACAGTGCGCGGAGAACGGGGTGGGGTGCGGCTGTGCCCCCGAGCGGACGGCGGTGCGAGGAGACGGGGCTGCTCGGGGCGGCCGTGCCCCGCCCGGGGCGGCAGGGACCCGCTCGGAACGGCAGGGACCCGCCCGGGACGGCAGGGACCCGCTCGGGCCGGCAGGGACCCGCTCGGGCCGGCAGGGACCCGCTCGGGCCGGCAGGGACCCGCTCGGGACGGCAGGGACCCGCTCGGGACGGCAGGGACCCGCTCGGCCCTCGGTGCGCAGGGCGGGAGGCGGCGGCACCATTACCTGCTCCAGCAGCGCCCGCAGGCGCAGCTCGTGCGCGCGGCGGCCCTGCGCCCCCTGGCGCACATAGGCCGCTGTCACCAGCCGCTCGCTGCAGCCCTGGTTCTCCGCGTTCATGGCTGCGGCGCTCCCAGCGCCGCCGCTCCCTCTCCGCGCCGAGCGGGCCTGTGCGTACCGGGCGCTTCCCGCCGGGAAGGGGCGGGCGGGGGCGGTGAGGCGCACGCAGCGCCGCGGAGCTCTGGGGCCCCGCCCCGGCAGCAGATCCGAGCAGCGGGCAGCGCTCCGCTGGGCCGGCCCTTCCCGGCCCTTCCCGGCCGCGGGGCGGGCCTGGGCTGGGCTGGGCCGGGCTGGGCCGGGCTGGGCTGGGCCGGGCTGGGCTGGGCCGCCCCGCCCCCGGTGCAGGTGCGGGGCCGCAGGGGAGCGGGTCCCAGCCTGAGGTCTGTCGCAGGCGATGTCCCGCTGTGAGAGGCGGCTCGCCAGAACAGCGGGTCTCGAATAGACTGCTGGGCTGGGAAGAGCCTGTTCGTGGGCTGGTTTTCCCTGCCCCGCAGAGTTCAGCATTAGGCTGTCGAGAACAGCCGCGTACCTCTCCACTATTCCCGCCAGGGCGAGGGCGTTCTTTGCTCCTCGGGATTTATCTGTGGGCACATCGTCCCGAGGTGCTCGTGGGACGATCCTCAGGGAATAGCGGCAGCCTGCTAGGGCTGCGTTCGTAGCCCAAAAGTGCATCACAGGGACAAAGACGTGTTACTCAGCGAGACCTATTTTTTTTTTTTTTTTTTAAACACATCTTGGGAGAAAAATCCAGTTACAGCAGCAGGAGATCTGGGCCAGGCTTTGCACCTTTAGTAGGAACTGCCAGTAAAGTCTCAGCAGGTGGAAGCTTCCCTGGAGCACGGGCACCCGGCCACCGTCGCTGTCCTTTGTCCCCAGGCGGCCACGGGGACTGGCAGGTTCCCATCTGCCTCCTTGAAATAAAGCAGTAGGGGGTGTGGAAAAAACTGAAGAGACGCGCTAGGTGTCTGGTGTGTTTGCTCCAATGTTTCATTATAACCAGCCTGTACCTGGTCAACTGAACCTGTTTATGAAACCTTACCTGATTCTTCTGTTTTACAGTTTTAAGCTCAGACGGCTAATTGGCGTGTGAAGAAGTGTACGCAGCGTCCGTCCCGCTTCTGTAAGTTTAGTTAGCCTGATTAGGATCTTTTGGGCGTTTTGACAGAGTAATCTTACACACCTGTTTGAATTGTTGGCTCATACTCTAATTAACAGTTTCTTAGCCTTTTGAGCAGACGAGAGCTCTACAAATCAAACTCTCCCCCTTCGCGGTGCCCGCAGTCGCCTGGGTCGCTGGAGCAGCTGCTCCTCCTGCTCTGCATCACCAGAGGGCGCTCACTAAAGCCATAAGCATCCCTCTTTTCCTCTCCTGCTCCACTGCTGTGTTTCGATGTAGTGCTCAAATACATACCGACAGGTGACAAAGTCTCCTCTGTTGGGAAGGATAGGGACAAAACCTTTCGCGTGAGGAAAATGACCTAGCTTATTTACGCGATGTAGTTCTTAGTAATTTTAATCCAGGTGGCTAATTGAAGTGTATTAGCTATTTGGAAGTAAAATTATTGGTTTGTTAATTACTATGACGGTAGTGTGTATTTTTTTTTAATTATGAGCTCTCGTGGTGTTTGAACTCTGCACCAGTCAAGAGTGAGGCAATGTTAGATCAAGACCTGCGAGAAAGTTACAGAATACTTATTGAAGCAGAAGAGAAAAACTACTGCATTTAGAAATACAGTAATACATGTAGATAAATGCACAAGTCAGAAAAAAAATAGGTTTTTTACTATTTTTGCTGTGAGACTGGTGAGACAGTGGAAAAAAGCACAGAAGTTATGAATGCTCCATCTCTGCAAGTGCGTAAGGCCAAGTTCAATGGAGGTCTAAGCAACCTGGTTTAGTAGAAGGTATCTTTGTCCACAGCAGGGGAGTTGGAAACAGATGATCTTTAAGATTCCTTTAATTCCAGACCTTTCTATGCTTGTTTATTTTTTTCAAAAGAATGAACTCTCAAATCTGTTTAGAAGCTCGTGAGTTGACTGTTCAATGGAACATTATTGGAAGAACCACAACTCACTTGTAGCTAAAGGGAGGTGAACTATTACTTAGTAGTCTGCTGGGAAAAATATCAGACTTCTCCCTTTTAGTCTGAACTTTTTGTTTGCTTCACACAGAAATTAATGTCTGTGTAATTTTCTGCACAGAAAATTACATCCAGTTCCTGTAACCTTCGTATGTGTTTGCTAGGCTTCAAATGGCTATTCATCTTGAGTCACAGCTGACTGAACTCACTTTTAATAGAAAAGAATAGGAACAGAAATGCAAATGTGAACAGATTTTATCAAATATTACAGATATTAGTTGTTATATAAGTAAATGACACTCAGTTTAATTCCAAAGTCCACTGGCTGACAGGCAACCCTAGACAAAACAAACACAAGTCCAGCATTTCAGTAAGGTTATATTTGTCAGTAACCAAGAAAAGTGTTTTTTTTTCCTGTAATCCAGGTTCTGCACATATTAAGTTCTTATACCATACTCTTTAATTATGAGAATAATGAATAATAAATATATACAATTACTATTTTTAACTGGGAACTGATTTGCTCCCAGTATAACCCATAATCCCAGTTCTATGCAAATACTTAATGCATGTATCTTTCTCCCATATTTCACCAAAACTTGAGGAAAACCCCTCCTCTGTAGACAGGATTGGGAGAATGCATCCAGGCTGAAATCTGATGGAGTATGTTTGGGTTATAGTTGTATTCTCTTGCTTCCAGTTAATAACGCATAGATAGTGGGGGAATGTGGAAATAATGGCAATGTATTTACACTGTTTTCTCTTTATACTGTTTTTTTAGGCTTCGTTTTGGAAGTTATCGTGATGGTGTAGAACAATGTTGTGCAAAGTTTGGGGAGGGAGAGCAGCTGGCTATGGCGAGTGGTGGCCAGGAGGCAATCCTGTTGAAGTGCAGAACCAAGGCGAGTTTCAGGGATGTTTTTGTCAAACGCCCAGCGCTGCAGAGCTGCCGTGACCGCTCCTGACGGGCGGCTGTCCCGGAGAGGCGCGGGGCGCTGCTGCCGGCCGCGGCCCCTTTAAGGCAGGTGGCGGGGCGGGCACGCGCGGCGCGCACGCGCGGAGCGCCGGAGCCGGAGCGGCGGGAGCGCCCCGAGCCCTCCCGGCTGTGCCGCCACCGCCACCGCCACCGCCACCGCCACCGCCACCGCCTCCTCCCGCCGCTCTCGGCCCCGGCCGCTCATGGCGGAGCCGGGCGCGGAGGAGCCCGACGAGCAGCTGCTGCTCCTCGTGGAGCCGCCGCCTGCGCCGTCACAGGCAGAGCTGCCCCGGCGGGGGCCGCTGAATGCGAGAGCCGCCCCCGGCGGGGCCGTGCGGCAGTGTGGGGAGCCGGGGCTCGAGGAGGTGGAGGACTCGGAGGACTCGGAGGACGGGGATCCCGAGGGGGATGGAGAGGACGAGCCTCTGCTACGGGCGTCGGGGAGCGGGCGGAGAGCGGTCGCCGGCTGGGACAAGGAGCGGCGCGGCGGCGCAGGTACGGCCAGCCCGGGGCCGCCGCTGCTCGGAGCGAGGCGCGGGGGCGGCAGCGCCGCTCGGGCCCTGCTGCCGTGCATTGTTTTGTCCTGCCGACGAGGCTGCAAAAGTACCTGTGGGGTCTGAAGTGCGCTCTGTGTGTGCCCTGCCCGATCGCACAGCATCGGTGAGGGGCAGAGGTGTGTTGACCTCTCTCGACTATGGGCTCGCTGACTGATAATGAAGGGAAGATGCTGCAAACGGAATTCGACTGCTTTGTCCCTATGTGCAGGGCTGCACGAACTCGTGTACATCTTCCTGAGTGTCTCCACTGTCACTTCTCCCCGCTCTCTGTCTGCTGCTTTGTTGGGCCTTGCTTTGTTTGTTTCTGTCGTGTTGTTTGAAACCTGTGGCTTTGCATGTTTAAAGACTGGGTTTGAGGTGGGACTGGCTGCTGCTTCCTGAACCCTTGGAGAAGTGTCAAGTTTTCAGTGTGACTTGCCTATCCCACTAACTTTCTTTGTGACTCCCATCTTCAAAAAAAAAAAAAAAAAAATCAGTCTATGTTTGTTCTCTGTTTTAATCATATGCTCACTTTGTACCATCACATGCTTTAAGAGTTTTAGATGTGGGCTCTTCTGTCATATTTTTGGTTTTCATAAACGTTTATCTTCTTTTCATTTTTTCAAATCTGTTCTTGAAGAGAGAAATACAATGTAAAAGTCCAGAAATGCAAAAACTTAGTTATTAATTTGAAAAGAGACATGTGTGCCCATTATCTAATTCTAAATATACTAGCAAAATGATAAGTTACATGGCATTTATTGCTTACTTTCTTTTCTTTAGACTTTCAAGCTTTCTGATTCTGTGCAAGTTTCTATATATCTAGTATGGGTTTGCTGACAGAAATATGTGGAGTTCTATCACTTCTTTGTTTTTGCCGTTGTAATTATACTGTAGGATTTCTTGCTAGAGACTGGCAACACTGTTTCTTTTGCAACAATAGAGTACTTAAACAGAAATCCAAACAACACCCCCCCACCTCCCCCAATCAAGTGTAACAAAATAAGTTGTGCTAATAATTCTATTTTAGTAACTACAGAGAACTTTTACTCGTTGGGCCATAAAGACAGAAAAATCTCATCTTTTATGCACTGATCTCAATTGTAGTCCATACCTGTAACATAAACATGCCATTAAAATACTAGAATTTTCCTGTCTTTTTCCTACAAAACTTAAGATCTGTTAAGGAGACAGTGCTTGTAGCAAAATATTTCTAGAAACTAAAAGAAAAGTTTGATGCTTTGGAATGGAGACTAGAGCCACAGGTTTTGCACCACTGAAGCAATCAGGATGGTGAATTCTACTTGGAGTCTGTCCCAAAAGTCTCAGAACTGGTACTGATTACAACATCTCATCCTTTGTTTCCTTGTCCTTGCATTTTCTGTATGTGCAACCCTTGAAGGTGCAGGATTGTTTCATGTGTCAGGTGGAACCAACATGCACCAGATGTTATTCATGTGTGTTATTGCAACACAGAATGTTTCCTTAATGGAGTTATGGTCAGAATAGGAGTCTGAAAAGGAGAGGATGGAATTGGTTAAAGGGACCACCTTTAATCATATTAATGTTTATAAAGTACAACTCTAGCTTAGTCTGAAGGAGTTCATACATGTTACTCTTGCAAAGTGTATTAGTTTAGCTTAGCTCATGTCATGCTAACTTGATGGAAGAACAGGTTGAGATGCATACAGGGATGATAATATTTGTATCTTCTTTGGCAAGTCTTCATCATTCCAGTATAGCAGCTTCACAGACTTGGGCCATGTCCAAATCATTGTGGAAAAAAGTTCTCAAGCTTGTGTGTGCGTGAGCCCTGTCTTCTTAGTGGGAGTTTAATGAGAAGAGTAATTTTGAAGAGTAATTGAAAGAGAAACCTTAATTAGTTATAATTGTAAGTTTAGAGACCGTACTGTGAATAAGTGGTGACATAACATGCTTTCTCAGTGGAAAACTTGATTAAAATGATTTTTAAAAAAGAAACTGACTCAAAAACTCCCCAAACCCTGCCACATTCAGCAAATACTATCTTTAATTAATATGGTTTATTTTCAGTTGGAGAGGGTTGATAAACTCCTTAAAATTGCTAGTTTTCTTGTCAGCCTCAATGGTTTTGTATGCTGTTGAAACATGCTTCCTATCAGCACAGTAGCAATACTGAGCAGATAATGAGTTTCAAAAAATATTTATCTTTTCTTCATTCAGCATGAGTGTACATTTTTTTTTGTTTTAATTTTTTTTTTCTGAAGTTATCTTTTTTGTTAGAAAAGACATGGTTGAAGAATTTCCTTGGATAGTGAGACTACTTAATGATTTTAGATTCTAGAATAAATGCACAGAAACTAGAAACTGACCTCTGAGTCTTCCACACAGTCAACTGCAATCCGTGTGATACAAAGTTCATCTGTAGGTTTTCTTCATCTGGAAGATAATTGTGCAGAATGACTTAGCATGGATGTTGCACTTCATTTGGGAACACTATAATGCACAACTGTGATTCTGCTTTCACTGATGAAATTCTGTCCATACTAATATTTTAAGCGGTACATGCAAGCAAGTGCTAATGTTCTAAAAAGCTTCAAAAATCGTCCTGAGCTACCAAAAAAATAGGTTTTTGTTTTTTTTATTTGACTCTCCACAGACTGTTAGGGAGTATCTTTTTAGAATGGATTTCGTGTTGGTTGTTGTTCCAGAAGGATGTATGTTAAATTTCTTCAATTGCTGAAATGGGAACAAAGCAACTTTATCTGTAAATTTTTAATTTAGAATAATGTGCTGTTTGTTAATGCAGAAATGAGTCCTACTGCGCAGGCCCATTAGAATGCACCCGGTGAACATGTGAAACAATACTAGCCTTAAAAGAAGGTATAATAATCTACAGTATCAAAACTTGTCAAGAAATATTTTAAAAAATTGAAGACTCAGTAGTATTCTGGCACCTTCCTTTCTACTTATCATTCAAAACGTTTCCATGAAGTCCTGGAGTTTGCATAAATGTCTGCACAGACTTGGTTGGTCAGTAAATGAAGAAAGGCTGCAAGTCACTTACAGTTTTGGTGTGCAGTAAGTCATTGCTGTGTTGGTGCCACTTGTGAGTGCTACATGTAGCAGATTATTCAGTGGATTAACTTCCTTACGCTTTAGCAGATAATAAACATGTTAGCCAAGCTCTTAAATGAATGGTACAGTACTATTCTAATAGTGGGCAATGGTCAGGACACAAGAGTAATATGTAAAATCTTTCATGCTTTTTTTTACAGCTGTGATTTGGAACTCTTTTTTTTTCCTTAAATTAGTTTAATAAATAAATATTAAAAAGAGAAATCCTTGAAAATTCTAAACATTCAGCAGTGGCAGTCTCAAATTTGTTATTGCAGATTTTGCTGATTTACTTAAAAAGTTGATTAGACATGGATAAATCAGTGGAAAAAGTTGCACTGATAAAATGGACAAGATTTTTCAGCCTGCTGTTGGATGGGTGTCAGCAGGGAAGGCTGTTGGCTTATCAGTGTGTTTGCTTATGGTTAATTTGTAGTACAAGTTGCACTTAAGACTGGTTGTTTTCTTGTTTTTCAGGGTATACAGGACATACTGCAGATATGAATATATTTATAGATGATCCAGAATTTGCAGAAATTATTCTGAGAATAGAACAAGCTATAGAGTGTGGAGTTTTTCCAGAAAGAATCTCTCAAGGATCCAGTGGGAGTTACTTTGCTAAGGATCCAAAAGGGGTAAGCATGTTACTGCAAAGTTAGATACACCATCAGCAGCAAGCTGGAAAATGGAAATTCAAAAATTCTATCTATGTGCAAATTAATTTAAATAAGTTATTTAATAATTTATTGTATGCCAAAATTTATTTTGGAAAAATCGGTGCAAGTAACACTTAGATTTCTAATTATGTCTTGCTGCATAAGCTAAGGCAAAATAACTATTATTTCTGCTGCAGTTTTGTCACATTTTTAATGATCTGCACCAAAGAAAAACGGAGAGATACAACGGCCTCTAAGATCTGAAAACAATTCAGGAATTCCCTTGTGCAGAATCTTGTACTCTCTGTGTTTTTATTGATTTTTGCCCAGCTGAGCTCCTGATTTCAGTATGGTTTAAAGTTATTTCTTTAGCTAAGCCTCCTATATTTTTCTCTTTTTTTTTATTCTTAGGTAGCCTTTTATTTAGGTCATATCTCTTTTCTCATATATGATTGGTAGATGGACGAGAGGAGTAATATCATCAAATCTACCTTTTGACTTGTACTTGTCTGCTGAATCTTAGCTGGAAGATTTTGTTTCCCCTCTGCAAGATTTGGTTTTCCCTTCTGTAGTTGGTAAATGGTACCTTGAATAGTGATCCATCAGTGAGGTGTCCTAAGGTTACTTCAGACAGAGACATAATAGTTACCTCTCTTGAAAAGTAACTTGTGGTCAGCATTATTTACAAAGAGGAAATGATGTCTCAGATGTACTTTCACATTGTTTTCTTTAAATTAGAAATACTTTGCTGCTGACCTGTTTCACAAAATAAGACCTCCAACTGCTCAACTTTTGTTAATTTAGCATGTATGATTTTATTTTAAGCTCTTTCAGCAGCTTCTATCTCTTAGATGTAGGTGTTCATTAATCCTGAAGATCCCAGTTATGCTGGAAATGGAAGTTGGAACACTTTGAATGCCTAGGTTTTCAGACCGTGTTCAAGATTTTTGCCACTCCCATAACAGTAATTTCTCTGTCATTTATGAGGTGGTATGGTTTATGTTTAGCTTTTAGTCATATTATTGGTCACTAGAAAATATATTCCTGTTTTGCCAGTTAATTTTCATTGTTGTTTAGTTTGTTTTAAGGGCAATTCTCTGGTGATAGTTTATGCACTTTCTTGAATAAGTGATTTTTTTTTTAGAGTACATACCGGATGTTAATATATATAAATATGTCCATTTATGATCTTATTTTTGTGGGAAGTGGCAGAACCACCCCCCCCCCCCTCAAAATCTTCTGAAAACTGCAGTTCGTATACCTGTGTTCCAGGAACATTTGCTAGTAATGATCCCCTTTATTCTGATGGGGAAAATAAAAAGGACAGTCTCTCTTTTTGAAACCTAAAGGAAAAAAATCTGTAACGTACTGTAATGGCTTTGTGGGATTCTTGCTATCACACGCAATGCTGTAAATATAAAAGCTTCTTCAGAGTTCCAGCTTCAGGTCACTCTCTTTTTTAGTAGCTTAGATCTTTGTAGATTTTCTGGTTGTGTGTTTATATACACATATTCAAACTTTATGCTCTTTTTAAAGTAGTATCTTAAAGTAGGTTTATATCTTATTTAATATGCAATAGGAAAAAACTGTAAGTAGTCAAATACTGGTTTGAATCAATGGTTTTTCAAAATTTCTGTGAACAGTGTATCTAAACAATATTCTAGAGTGTCACTAAAAATACTTTACAACTAATTAAATTTTTGAGTTTTTCTTAATGCTGTGTAATCAAGACTTTTTTATAATTAGAAAGTAAGTAGAGAAATCACTAGGGAAAAGAAATCATACCATATGTGCAAATCTGTTTTGTCTGAAGCTTATCTAGATTGATTTTGCTGGTTTTTGGTCAGCAGCAGATGCCTGAGGTATTTACTGAGCCCTGGCAATGGTGAGAGAGTATTTATCTTTTTAGTATAAAAAGATACTTTTTAGTATAAACATAACCATAGGATTTTGGATGTGCTATATTATTCCTTGTTTCTTATGAGGTGATTTTCTTACTGGTTTTACTTTTCTTTTGCTGAGCTGTTTTTGTTTCTAGTTAAGTTTCTAGTAGTGACTTTCCCTCCTCCTTTATGCAGGTCATTGATTTGAATGTATGTATTTAGGAGAAACAAAGATTGAGAAAAGAAGACTGTTTATATGGTTCAGAAAACATTCATTGCAAAATATGAAAGAATTTGGGATATGGGACTGTGAGAAAAAAGATACCGAGCTTAGCAGACTTTAAATTTTGCTTTTTTTCTTTGCTTTTGTTCTAGAGCTTATCTATGTTTGCTATCCATATTAAAAGTCTGATAAAACTTCATTTTGTCAATAGTGCAGCTTTCATGTGTAGAATGGATTTCAGATCCTGTTTGAATATTGCATCATTCCACATCAGACCGGTTCTGTCACTTGCTTTCTCCTATTCCTCTTGAGTAGTCTCCTCTTTCTTATGCTGGGAAGGAGCTCATTAAAGATGTGCTAAGACTTTTTACTGAAGTGTTTGCCCAAAATAAGTACCAAATTACAGATAAACTGTTTCTGTTAGGTCACCTTATGAGCTGATTTGGTTCTATCAGAAAGAGAAACTTCAAATTGCATAATTAAAAGCAGCTTTTTGCATTTATTGGCAAAATTTATGCAGTTGTATACTGAAACTGAGTTCAGTACTTAAGTAGCACTATTACAGAAGGGTTGAATATTCCTGCATTTATTTTTCATTGTGTAAGCAAGGAATTAAAGACATTGTGTCTGTTACAAATTGTTCTGCGATACAGTCCTGACAGTTTCAACTAAGTGCTAATGTTAATAGAGTCACTCTCTAAGTTCATTTTGACTGGCAAAATTAAGACTGGCCTTGGTAGCTTGTTCTGTTGATTGTACTTTTTGATTCTACTCTGGTCCTCAAAAGCAGTGGCTCTGCAAAGTTTAGCAAGGATCTAACTTCAGCAAACCCTTGAAAACCATATGTAGATTTGACTGTATAGCATAGTACAGTCCAGGCTGGTAATAGAATGAGCTAAGCTCCTTTTTTAAATGGGCACTTACTAGGAAGTATTAGCCAGATAGTGATTCAGAAGAGATAATTAAAGGTTTGGCATGTACTTCTAAATACACCACAATGATTCCAAGAAATGCAAAGCTGCTAGCTTTGTTTTAAGCATGTGATTCAATAGGAAAAAAATTAAATAATTTTTTAACAATTCTAAACCTAGCATTAGGATTTTGACTAAAGTAAAGTATTAAAAATTAAAAAATGATAAATAGTGAAGTATTCAAAAAGCAAGCTGGCCTCTCACATTGCATAGAATATGTATTGCATTTGCATAGGTCCAAGTCAAATTTTGTCTGTGCAGTTGTGTTCAAAGTTTTGAATGCAACCTTAGAATCACAGATAGCAGCATACCAAACCCAAGAGAATTCTTGTAAATTTGTTTCCTGATTCTGTTGATAGGACACTAATTTTATACTACAAATGCAAATAATGGTGTTTTATAACTTAGTTTTCCTTGTAGTTAATGGGAATTAATGAAAATAGATGGATGAGACAGACAATGCAACTATGCCTGGTGTCTTGTGTATTTGTTTACAAACTGAATGACTTAAGTTTTCTGTAGTTATTTAGTCTTGGGCAAACTTGTACAAAGCAAGATTGTCTTGGAAAAATTGGTTGATAAAACTCTAGAAGCGAAACCAGCTAGATCCTCTCCCTAATGCAGCTGAATCAGCTGCTTCTGAAGAATACTGCTAGTTTCTGACTGTGAGCAAACATGTTCATGACCTGAGTGTGAATCAGCTTTGAGTGTCGGTGCAACAACAGACAGTGTTTAGCTTATTGGGATACTCACCCTTTTCATAAGGATTTAGTGAAGTAGTAATATGTCAAAATGCTTCTTAAACAGTTGCCCTTAAGTATTTATCAGAAGGAATTTGATTTATTTGCCGTTGTCCAGTGAGAAGGGATGAGAATGCAGCATTTCTATAGCATTCCACTTGAGCTACAGAAGAGTCATTATGTGAACTTTATGCTGTAGGCCAAAGTTTATCACAGACAATTGAAATGTTATATATTTTAATGTGGTAATAACCCTGTGGTTTGAGGTTAATAAATACAGAACCCTATGTAGAAGGCACCTTGAGAAATTGCCAATTTAATGCTTGTACTGTGGAGCAGCATCGTTTTAACATGATTCTTGAGGAATGTCTAACTAACCTGTTGTTAGTTGCACCCTGTTTTGGAGGCAGTCTGTTCCAGTCTTGAGCTGCACTTAAGTTTCTAAAGGATTTCTTTTTTGCAGCTTATCTACTGTAGTTTTTTTGCTCATTAACAGTAAATGGGTTGTTCCTTTTTTTTCTATAGCAGCCTATTCCTTAGTTCATTGTGCCTCAGTTTTCTCTTAGCTTAAACATTCACTGTTCCTGCTGTCTTTCATTATTCGTGTATTCTGTGCTTATTCTAATTTTTTTTCAGCTCCCTCTAGTTTAACAGATTTCTTGAAGCATAGTGTCCAAAATTAGACACAGGGTTCTGGCTAATTTTGAGATTTACTCTGTGTCTCTAATGTAAATGATGGCTAATGGTCATTTTGCTCCATTCAAACTCAGGATAATAAGAAAAATAAATTTAAAAGAAAATAAATTAGTTGTTTTTTAGTGCTCTATATGTTTGGCACTTTTGGAGCCATTACATCTCTGAAATAGCTGGTGAGTAATGGTTTGAAAATTGTTTTTAAAGCTACTTTTAAAACCTCCTTTTTTAAGAACTTAAGATAAATATATATTTTAAAATGCAGTCCTTTTGAATTTGACAAAATGTTTTGAAAAAATAAATGCTGGTTTGGATTTTCTCTTATGAAGAGCTTATTTTGAATTTGTACTAATCCTAAAGAAGCACTTCATGATAAATTTGTTTGGAATTCAATTTTGTTAGTTTTATTATTTCATCATCTAAAAAGAGCAACAGTAAAACATACTGGATAGAATTTAACCAGTATTTTCAAATAACTAATTTGTAAACTAATTTTAATATTTTGCAACTCAAAGTGCTCATGTTTTAATTTTATATTATTTCCCTTAGAAAATTATTGGAGTGTTCAAACCAAAATCTGAAGAGCCTTATGGACATCTAAATCCAAAATGGACCAAATATTTTCACAAAGTTTGTTGTCCTTGCTGCTTTGGCAGAGGCTGCCTCGTTCCAAATCAGGGATATCTCTCTGAAGCTGGTGCCTATCTCGTAGATGAGAAGCTGGGGCTTGGAGTTGTACCTAAAACTAAGGTAAAAGTTAAACCACGTAAATTACTGAATTAAAAAAAAAAAGCCAACTTTTTTGTCAGTCTCTGAACTGTGGTTGTGTAGATAGCTGTGAATATCATGTCTTATAAATAAGTCATTTATAAACTATTGCAAGTATAAAGGCACAGTGGTTTGATGTAGAAGTGACTGATTTTTGATTTAATGGATAATTTTGAGATCTGAATTGAATCTCTTCTTTGGAACCACTTGCATTTTCTGATACCTTTTGTGACTCATGTTTTGATGAGATTCAAATTGCAAAAATCAGCATATAAAATTCCCATTTTATTTGGGATATGTAACACAGAGAATATTCACCTTTTCATATAAAATTTATCTGTTGAAAATGCCTGATGCTGGCATTCTTATTTTTTATTTTTTTTTATAACTTAACATAACATTAACTGTAAATTTAAAATTGGAATAATGAGGAATTCTGAGCTGTGTTTAACGTTTATGTTTCAAGGTTGTCTGGCTTGTCAGCGAGACCTTTAATTACAGTGCAATAGATCGTGCAAAGTCAAGAGGAAAAAGATATGCTTTAGAGAAAGTGCCAAAAGTTGCTAAAAAATTTAATCGAATTGGACTACCTCCTAAGGTAAGATCAAAAATAAGTAATTTGTGCACTTCCTGATTCTTACATAAAACTTTTTTTTTAAAGAAAGGGTATTTATAAGTAGAAATGATAGAAGAAAAAAACTTGCTGCTTGTTGAAAACTGTCTGAAATTTAATACGACTGTTTCCATACAACATGTATCCACTCTTACATCATTCCTTCTTTTGAACTACTTTAAATAATCTTTTCACTTTTTGTTTCAGTTAACAGTTCAGTTTTCTGCTGGAGTAGAAGTATATTAATTGTTGTATATCTCACATTTGCTCTGTTTATTGATTGCTTACTATTGGTCCTTTCAGTGTCATGTTTTGATATTGTCAGTCTGTTTTTCCCCTAATTTTTAGTATTTTTTTTTGTGATTTTTTTTTTTCCCTTCTATTGTTTTTTATTCTTTTGGGTACCCTCCTGCTGTGTTCTTCTACCTCCCTTTTGTCTTATGTTTTTAGTCAGACTACACTGACTAAAAGCCTGACATCTTTCTTGCCTAATGAACCTTATTGTATCCCCAGAATATCACTACAGTGTTCTAATCCTAAGCTTTTAAAGCACATTACATACAGCTTGAGTAATCCACTTGTGATAATTCCCAGCAGTTTAGATCCATGTGACATGGGTGGTGCAGGCTTGTATGAGCATGGTTATTCCACGTGCAGTGTGTTTATCTATCTGCATTTTAGTTCTCAAATGTAAGTTCTGCTCAAATATAAGTTCTTCTAATATAAGAATTTCAAGCAGGAGCACCTTTCACATATGTCTGGAGCTTGTGCCAACTCTCAGACTTGGACTCTTTTGGGAAATGTATTTCAGGTATTTTTTGAAAAAAGCATCTGTCTTGAAGAAAATGGTTAATGCTGTTCTTATCGGTGAAATTTTAAGGCTTATTCAGAGAGGAAGATTTTTCTATTGTAATTTTTATTGAATGTTCTCTGAACCATTGAAACAAACGTTTCCAGTGGAAAAGAGAACAGTGTTAATTCTTTCTCTCTGTTTCATGTATTTCTTGTAATGCAAACTGTTCATTTACACTGAGCTGCCTGGCTGTATTTTATTCCTGGTAAACTCACTGAGTGTTTAAACAAATATTAAAAAAACCCCACCACCAGACCCCCCCAAACCCCACCCTCACATGATTTGACTCTTACCTTTTTTAAGAATACAGAAATGAAAGAAATTTATTTATTACTTAATTTAATTTTTTTTAGTGTCATTTCCTGTGCTCTGAACTTTGAAAGTATATAATGAGTTTTTCTGTTAATGTTGAGATTACTTATGTGATCTACCCATGTGAATTTTCCAAATGAAGTTTCTTAATATTTCAGGTTGGCTCCTTGCAGCTGTTTGTTGAAGGATATAAGGAAGCTGACTACTGGCTCAGGAAGTTTGAAGCTGATCCTTTACCTGAGAACACAAGGAAAGAATTTCAGTCGCAGTTTGAAAGATTGGTTGTCTTGGATTATGTCATCAGAAATACAGGTATTTGTTAGTATCTCTTGGTATCTTTGTGAGGCAGAAAGTAATGCTGCCTGAAAGCTGGTGCTTAAAGCTTTTCAGATGCTTTTCTCAGGATTGAAGGCCATAAAGACGAATTTTAAATTTAAAAAAAAAATTACTTTGGATTAATACATTAAATACTGCAGTATGAAAGCAGTCCAAACAACTCTTTGATTATTACTCACTATTTTTAAGCAATGTGAGAAGTAAAGAACAAATGCTTTCATTGTGCTTTAATTCTGTGCATAGGCAGTTAACTGTTTCCCCTGATTAGGATAAAAGATGATGAGGTTTCAGGACCCATAAGAAAAGCCATGACTACAATTCCTTTTATTCTAAACTGAAGCTGATAATAGCACAGTTTCACACCTCCTCACAGTAGTTCATATTCATTGAGTAGGCACTGAGGCACTACTGCAATGTGTACCTGTCAGTTCTCCTGCACTCTTGTTTTTATCACTCAGAAACTGGGATTCTTCTGTTACCTTTGTAGGTGAAATACTTCTTGAGGAGTCCAAAGGCTGTTTTATGTTTAAAATATTTACTTTGCTGTTTTGGCAGAGGTGGGCATCTTTGCTTTTCTTCAGACATACCACATCTAACTTTTCTCAAATTCTCTTTTTAGAAGTAAACCAGAAGAAAATTTCATAAGAACATACTTATTAGCTGTTGCCATGGTCTGTCAGCTTTATCAACTAAGCCTCAGTGTTTCCAAAGAGTTAGTGTTTTTTGACAGTTAAAATTGTGAGGAAAATACTCAAAATGCAAAACCTCACTACATGGATGATTTCACCTACATCTAATTTATCTAATCATAATACAACATGAAAATCTGATGATGTTTAAGCTTAAGGGAGCACCTTAAAATGAGAGAAGGTCCTACAAATCCATGCAGTCATCCTCTGTTTAAATGACCTCAGAGTGTTTAATCTCTCAATTTTGTCTGAACAGTGCTGGCATTTTCAGTTTCATGCCCTTCTCAGTTTTGCCCCCTCTCCATCTCTGTAGTTTGTTTTCTCCATGTAGTCAAAGGTCACATTATCTATAATTTTGAGGCCTTCTCCATTTCCTCATCAGCATTAAAACAAGCTTAAAAATTAGGTCATTGTGGTCTGATGGTGTTTTCTTCAGGAAAAATACACACCACAACCAATCTTTCTGCTTAAAATACATGAAGATAGTTTCTTCTGGCCTTCTTGATATTTGGCTGCATATTCAGCCAGTTGGGGAACCTAAAGAAGTAATACATTCCTAAATTTGGTCTTCTTTCCACTGAATTGGTTGCCTGTACATTTCAGTAAAATTAAGCCACATGTGATAGGAAAAGCCCTTTTTTAACAGTTTTGCCTAATTCCATGGGTAAAGTGTCAGTTTACAATATTGTTGTATGTCACTCTAGATTTATTTCTTTTTAAATGACATGTTGTGACATACATTTTCCTGTTTAAAGACAGAGGTAATGACAACTGGTTAGTCAGGTACGAAAAACAAGATGATGGACTTGATCTGTCAGATAAGGTAAGAGAATTGTACTCTGAAACTTATATTCTTTAAATTGTTTAGTTTTGTAACTTGGTCTGGAGATTAAGGGCATATCCTTAATTCTGGTGCATAGTCTCAAGAAATATGATAACTACAAATTATTGTAGGCAAAATGAGTGGAAAAGCTATTGTGATTAGACTAAGTAGAATAGTGCTAGAAATTCTTTTTATAGTTCTGTATTTTTGCTCTACTAGCTTGGGGTGTAATAACAGTAACAATGTCCACTGTTGCTCAGACACATTTCTTGATCTCTTTGTGCTCTACTTATCTTGTGTTTGGGGAACAGCTTCTCTTTAATGGTGGTAGAGTAAGAAATTAGGCATGATGGAATTCATTTGGATACTGCTTTATATTGTTTAAGTTGAATTTAACCAGTGAAGCTACAAAGTATATAATTTAGTGGTTTTGATGTGTTTTGCTGTTTGTGTAAGTATGTAAGTGTCACTTACTTTCGAATATTCCTTCTGTAGGATAGTCAATGGACTATAACTAAAGAATCTGTTAAAATTGCTGCAATTGACAATGGTTTAGCATTTCCTTTTAAGCATCCTGATGAGTGGAGGGCGTGTAAGTACTGAATTCTTCAATTGTTTTCCTTTTGGGCATGTGTGTAACTTCCAAAGAAGTAATTTTATTTGTGTTGTTGTAGTAAGGAACTAAGTAATCATCACTGTAGATATATATTGAATTTTTAAATAATGTACTCTTCTTCAGAAAGTTAGTAACAAATGCCGTTTTTTGCAGTGGCATACATGATTTATTCTTGTTTCAAGCAATATTAATACCTGGGCACTCATAAACATAGTACTGTATGTAATAGTGGAATTGGAATAATTTAGCAACATGTTTCTCACACATGTTTTCTTGAAAAATACAGTGGAAAATAACTTGATTGCCAGGATTTGCAAGTTGTCCCTCTGTTGGCCAAATTCCTATTTCAAAATGAAGGGTACTGCTGTAGGTGGACAAGTAGGCAGGTTGTTTTTTCTTGTTCTCAGCTTTAGCTTACTTTGTAGAAGTTGATACTTAGTTAGTCAATTTTTCAATTTTCATCTGCTTGAAATTACTATTACTGTTAAAATAAGGTTGTTTTTGTCCAGTTCTCTGACTACTTATCATTAGAAGAGTAGCACCCACCAGGGCTTGCAATGACTTCTGTGGGCTATTATCCAGTCGGGTAATTCTGGCACTTAGTTGTGGGCTAGTTATGCTGTCAAAAGGCTGGTTAAATACTCCACCAGAGTATTGTGCAATCTCTACCTTGATACTAAATAGATGCTGTCCTACATATCTCTTGGCTACAGTCACTTCTGTAGCTGTTCTAAAGACACAGCAATTATTGCTTATTTTATACCATCTTTACTTCACCATCAAAAAGAATAAATTTGCATGATCCTTTAGAATACTTTTGCAGATGGGCAGGTGTGTGATAGTTTTATAAAAGTAAACTTGTAGCATAATTTTTACAAATTGCCATCTCCTACTACCTAGAACATGGTTTTGATGACTAGAGCTGCTTGGTCATTCAGCATAACCTTCTCAAAGCCAGAGAGCAGCATTTGCAAAAGGCAGGAAGTTGGATGGATGAACAGGGAAGTCCTGACTGAATTTATGCAAAATTTAGGTACATTTAAAAAAAAAAAAAAAAAAAAAAAAAAAAGGAAATATGTAGAGACTTCCCTGAAAAAATAGAGATTTTTTCCCAAAAGTGCAAGAATGGAGTTGGAATGTCAAAGCTCAGCTGGAATTTTATTTGTAAAATTTGCTCTCAGTCTCTTGGATCTCAAAGCTCCTAAGTAGAGCTCCTGGGAATGAATCCCCAAAGCAGAAGAAAGGGAGCACTTTAGGAAAAGGGTCTTACAGAAGTTCATAGGAGTAGATGGGATGCAGTGAAAACATGCAGGGAGGTGGCTGATACTGTTCGTAATGCAGTTTTCTTGTCACTCTTGAAAGAGTATAGTAATGTGAGAGGTTGCTTCAGTCTTCATGAAGACTGTGGAATGAATCTTCCTGGAAGCTGTGTTCAGGCACATGAAGAACAAGAAGGTGATGGGGAAGCCAGCATGGGTTTACCAAGGGCAAACTGTGCTTGATAACTAGGCAGCTTTTAATGATGACTGCTTCAGTGGCTAAGAGAAGGGCAGTGAATACTGATTTTTATTTTTTTTTCCCTTATTTTGGTAAGGACTTCTACGTGCTCTGTCATAATATTCTTGTAGGAAAATGTGACATATGAACTGAACAGACTGTGAACTATGTGGAAAACTGGCTGGGCTGTCAGACTCAAAGGGCTGTGGGCATTGTGAGGAAGGTCAGGGGGTGGCCTGCTGCTAGTGACTTTTCTCAGCTCCTGCAATTAATAGTTTAGCATCTTGTTTAACATCGGGTAATATTAACTGCTTTTGCAATATAGTTTGATAAAAGCTCTCTAATAGCAATTACATGAAAAGTTATGAATGCTTTTCTGTCAATGTGCTTAGAAGAAGGCATTTAAAAAAATTAATGTATTAAAAATAGTAACTTTTTGTTAATTCTTCCACATTACTCTAGTACCTGAAAGATTTCTGTTTGATTGCAACTGTTATTTTACTCCAAAGGAAACTGCCTTACTAAAGTAGGGGAAGGCCTCAACTGTTACTTTCAGTGTTTAATTTATATACCTTTTTTACTTACTTTAACTAATTATTGCTTAATATATTTCACTGTGTAAAAATTAGCTTAGCAGTTGTAAAGCTGCTCTGTTAACTGTAGCCAAAAAGGATGTGTGGGGTAACAATGTTGGGAAAAAGGGGTGTTAGTGAGAACTTTCAGTAGGTAATAGAGTACTCGATTCAGAATTTCATTTTTGCTTGTTCATGATTAAGTGCACTGTTTTTCTGCATTAGATCCCTTTCACTGGGCTTGGCTTCCTCAAGCAAAAGTTCCTTTCTCTCAGGAGACCAGAGACCTAGTTCTTCCTCGCCTTTCTGATATGAACTTTGTACAGGACCTTTGTGAAGACCTTTATGAGCTATTTAAGGTGAATCAAGTGCTTCTTTCAATTGACTGTTATTGAAGGAGCTGATACTTGTAATGGGACACTTACATTCATGAAAAGAATAACCATCTAACTTCTGAGTGCCAAGATACTATGCTATTTTACCTTTAACATTGGCATGGTAGAAAGGGTTTATCTAATTGTAAGGAAACTGTCACCAATGCAGTTAATTGGTATTAAATTGCTCATCTGAACACGTAAATTATCTATTCTATATTTAAGTTTCACATAATCAATTAAAGCAAGTTTACTATTACAGAACAGATCTGTGCAAAAACAGCATTTAACATACCTCTGTGGTGTGTTTACACTTAAACTGTAGCAGCCTGAGGAAATCATGTATTTAACATAACTTAAAGTGCCTCCATACCTTTCGTATACTTAATTTTATATGCATATATTGTGCTCAGCTGCTGCTGAAATCTTAATCATATTGAAAGTCAAACTCACTTTAAAGATCCTGAAACTGTTTACAGTATTGACATGTAAAGAGTGTCTTCTCTAAAACATTTTGTAAGCATTTTTGTCAGATGTTCAAGTGAAATAATCCAGTTAGGACTGAAAAAATTGGAAATTTTCAAAATATCTCTGGATTTGTTAGGAAAGTATTAATAAATCTGAAGGAGGAAGTATTTTTCTGCTGGAATCATCATGAGAGAAAGAGCAGTGTACCATTGTGTGATAATATTAAGCCTGGTACCACCAGGTATTAGTATTGTTGGTATTTACCAATGCCCAAAAGTGGTATCCACTGTTGTATTTTATTTTATGATGTGGAACAGCCTTCCTTTTCACATATGTAAACTTGATGCAATAAATAGACCCTTTTGTGGTTCATGCTAGCATTCTATTTGAAGCTTTCAAAAATTATAGATAAAATGGGCATATTTTGATATTGATGAATTTACATGCTAAATATATAGCTAAAAATAAACTCTTTGTTTTCTTAATGAAGACTGACAAAGGATTTGACAAGGCTACTTTTGAAAACCAGATGTCTGTTATGAGGGGTCAGGTAAGACTGCTTTTTTACATTTTTATTTATGTATTTAATTTGTCATCACTCCTCAGCTGCTTTTTTTAGAAGAAAAAGAACTAATTTTTTGCAAGAACTAATTCCTCTTACACTGAACAATAATTGAAGGTATTTTCATCTGAGAAGACTAAATTTCTTTCTAGAGTTTGTTCTTATTTGTGAATAGATGAAACAGCAGAAAATGTATGCTGATTTTTTTTTATTTTTACAGAAAATAATTTTGTTTTATTTGGGTTTTTTTTGGGGGGTGGGGAGGATTTGACTGTATATTCTTAGCAGGTATTCTAAAATGAAAAAGAGTCAGTTTGGATGGCAAATATGTCTAATTTCATTATGCTATTAAAAGGAATGTGACTATTTTAGAGGGTTGACTTGAGTATTGAAAGCAGTATTAGGTAATAAAATTTCTTCATCCTATCAAATGTTGAAATCATACTTCAAAACAGTCCAGTCATTTTCAGGTTAGAAATTTGATAATATTAAAAATTATTGAATAATTATTGAGTGCTGAGCTTGTTTTGTTTTGTTTTCTGGTTTTTTTTTGTGGGTTTTTAAACACTAAAGTAAGAGAGATGGGGGTTTCTCCATCTTCCTCCTATTTTATAATATATGACTGGTGTGAAATACTGGAGAAAAAGCTTTAGCCAAGAACAAATTTAGTTCATTGTAGGTAAAAATAGTGATTTCTGCAAGTGTAAGGCAATTGGACTAGGCAAATTAATAGCCCCATTTACCCTGAATTTATTGAAACTTAATCCTTGTGTTCATAAATTCAACAGGGATAATTGATAAACAGACAATTCCTAGACTGTCTTAATTCAATGTTTTCTCTGTAGAATTTCCTATATCAAGATGTACCTTGCACAAGACTGCAGCTCTGCTTAGTCAAACATAATCCCAGTTAACATCTTTTGTGTGGTGGCTAAAATACAGCAAATCTTACTTACTAAATTGAATTATAGAAGTTGTTTCTGAAATAACTCTCTGATAAGTTTGTGTAGTCACTGGAAGGTGGGTTCTTGAAGTACTTATGCATCTTAGACTGTATTAAGTAGATTTTTCTGATGAGACAATTGGCTACAAGGAGTCAGTTATTTAACAAAATGGTTGAGGAAGAACATGATTGATATAATTGAGAGTGATGTAGCTGAAATTGTCAAAATTAATTTTCTACTATAAAGGCTGCATCTGGGCCCTTTCTTCACACTCTGTCCCTCAGGTGGATTTTAGCAGTTATTTGTATTCGTTTAGGGGGTTTTACCTCTCTCTAGCTGTATAAGAGTGTTTTGCTGTGGGAAATGTCAGGTTTTTAGGCGTGGAAGAAATGCACATAACGAGTAATCCTTGGATGCAGCTGGAAATATATTGGCAAACAATGCCTTTTAGCACTGATTTTAAACTCATTTTTTGTGTAAAACCAACGTATGTTATGAGGGCCTTATAGAAGACTTGGCTATCTAGATCAGATCCTAAGGGATTCGTTCAGTTGGGATGAATTTGCAGTATATCCAAAACATCTAAATATATCCTTAAAGATGAGAATTTAAGAATTAGAAAATGAAGACTATAAATAAAGAAACTGTAGGGAAACATATCTTGTGTGGTCTTTAAATCTAAGATACCAAACATTGTCAGAAACCTATTTTTGTGAAGTGTACAGAAAAAATTTTAGTAAGGGTTTCAAACCCAAAAGGAACAATTCTCTCAAGAATGTAGAGTCTAAGCAACGGGTAACACATCTACAAAGGATTGCCTTGGAATTTTGTGAATGTAAATGTCAAGTGGAGTTGCTGGCAAACCCAAATTGCAGTAAATAATGCAAAGGACTTTGTTGGTGTTCTTTGGCCATGAAAGAACAGAATAAGCAGAGGATCAGTCTTACAAGGAAGAAAGGGGCATTGTACAAGGGAAAAAAGGCTTGATATTAAGGATAATGCAAATGTGTCACTGGAGTTAAATTGAATACTTTCCTCGGTTTTCAGCAGGGTAACATTGAACATGGAGTAAGTTATGAGAGCAGTCCATGAGCACTGAAGTTTTGGAAGAAAGATAACAGACTCCTGGGAGCTGAGGGCTGAATTTGTGTCTTAGCACTGGGTTTGGTATGAGCTAATTATATGGCTTCATATCTTCTGATATGAAAATAGCTTGTAGCTAATCTGCTTGTGCATCCTATATTAAATCATGTTGGTGGCTTTCTTATAGGTATTTTTTTTCACTAAAGATGCAGTGCTTTCAAGAGATGCACTAAATTTAAAATGCTCTTAGATTTTTCCCTCATAGAATTTTCTGAAAATTTGGAGAGGACTTCATGAAATAGTCAGGAAAAGAATGGAAGGGTAGACAGCAGTAGGATGTATTCATGTTACCGAATAAATAAAATACTTCTAGTTGCAATAGATATCTTTTGAAATTAATTTATTCACCAGTACATTCCTCTACAGATTTGATTGAAGAGTGGCATCTAAAATGAAAAGCCTGTTAGCCAGAGTTTTATTTGTGCACCCTAACCTCACTTACTTTTACTCTTTTTAGATACTAAACCTTACTCAGGCATTAAAGGATGAAAAGAGTCCCATTCAGCTTGTTCAGATGCCACGTGTGATTGTAGAGCGAAGTAGCACTGGAAGTCAGGGCCGAATTGTTCATCTGAGTAATGCATTCACACAGACCTTTCATAGCAGGAAGCCTTTCTTTTCCTCCTGGTAGCAACAAAAATACGTGGGAAGAAGAGTAAGTTTCTCTTAACTTTAGAAAGCTACTTCCGTGTAAAGGCTCTGCAATAATGTACGTCTGCTGTGTACCAAGAGCTCTGACTGCCGACACCTCAGAACTTAAATTCTAAAGACTTAAGAAATGTATTTTGAATGTAATAAAAGTTTACAATTTTTGTGTCAAAATTGTGAATTCTTATGTCAGGGAATAAAAAGAATTTGTCCATACTGTATTTTTATAGGCTAAATTAATGTATTCTGAATAAGGGAAGACAGTTTGCATATGCTGAGAAACTAATTTTGAATACAATAGGTATTTTTTGTTTAATATGAATGTGAGAATCCATACACTCTCAATTTCTTTTTATATGGCCTTTAAAAAAAAGTTCAGAATGTTATCTTTGATTGTGAACATGCTTTTTCTTGGAATTTCTTCCTGGCGTTTTAAATTGGTTACAGATTTTTGTAGACTAGTTACTTGAAAAGTCATGCACTTAAAAAAAAATAAATCAATCTGTCCTTGAAAAACAAGTTAAAGAAAGGGAGATGGGGGGGAAAATGCTCCAAGTAGGCTTTTTTGCACATGGGGACCAAAAATAGTTAAACAGTTGAATTACAGCAAAATTCAACCTGAGTAAATACACACAGTTTTTACTGTGACAAAATACACTGAGTATATGTTTCAGAGGTTGAAATGTCACTGTAGTGTTTAGCACTTGTATATTTAAGCACATGTATGGAAATCTGTGATATTTCTTTGGAGATGCATCACGATGAAGGAATTGAATTGCACCATGTTGTGACAGGTTTGTTTTGCCATTTGTGTAAAAATGTGTCCATCACTTGTCACCAGAATGGTTCGTCTGCTAATGACAGAGACATTAATGTGTTCATCACAAAGCCAGTCTGCCTTCTAAATTTCTAGCTCAACACAGTTTGTTTGCGGTTTTTTGACTGAAAAAAAAAGGAAAAAAACCTGGAATACGTACAGCACAGAGAATTACTTTTGTGCCCTGAATAATGTGCTTGCCTGCCAATCGCCAATTGCATTTAAGTTACCTGGTTTAAGACTTTGCAGTTATGTTTCTAGGTCCGTGACTTATGTAATGTGGTAAATATTTCTATTTTAATAATTTACTGGACATTTAAGACGGGGAAGGGGAGAAAGATTGCTGCTTTTACGAAACCTTCAGTATTTCAGACATTGCTGTATTTTGTAATTCTAAGCAATATTGTTGAACTCAGAAATAATAAAATGCTTGTATTTTCTATAATTTTGAGTGGCTGTAAATATTAATTTAGTGAATCAGCAACTTCAACAACTTGAAATCTTTAAGCCTTAAATGTTAAACAGGGCACGGTGGAGCTGAAAAGGGCGGGGAATGCCTTTATAAAGTTTCTCGGCGGACAGTTCCTTAGGGCAGGAGCGCTGTTGTTTCTGTGGGGCCGCTGCATGCTCCGCTGGGGGGCGCTGTCCGCCGGCGCGGCGCGCTGCCCGTCGGGAAGGAGGCGGTGCCATGGCGGCGGGCTCGGAGCGGCCGGGGCCCGCTGCGCTCGCCGTGCTCGGGCCGGCGCTCGGAGCGCCCAGCTGCCCTCACGGTGAGCCGGGCCCGAGGGGAGCACCTCCCGAGCGTCCTGTGCTCGGCTCCCGGCGCGGGTTGCTTTGCAGCAGCCTTTGCGAAGGCCTTGTTCTGGAAGCTCGGCTCTTGCAGCGGAGCAGTGGAACAGATACGCGGGTGTTCCCTGTGTTATTGTATCCTCGCGTTTGTCCCTAGGTCCTGCACTTCTGTTTGTGAAGACCAGCCAAGGAAAAGAGGAAGGAAGAAGATTTTATGCTTGTTCGGCTTGTAGGGATAGAAAGGATTGTAACTTTTTTCAGTGGGAAGATGAGAAGGTAAGAGATCCACTGCTAAGGTTATGCTAGGAACTCAGGGCTACGAAGGCAATCAGAGAGGTCTGAGGCACTTCTCCTGTGAGGGAAGGATGAGAGATCCTTTTATTCAGCGTGGAGAAGAGAAGGCTCCGGGGAGACCTTAGAGCAGCTTCCCAGTACCTGAAGGGGCCTCCTGGAAATCTGGAGAGGGACTTTTTGCCAGGACGTGAAGTGGAAGGATAAGGAATGATGGCTTTAAGCATTAAGATGATAGGTTTAGATGAGATATTAGGAAGAAATTCTTTCCTGTGAGGGTGGTGAGGTGCTGGAAAAGTTGTCCAGAGAAGCTGTGAATGCTTCATCCCTGGAAGTGTTCAAGGCCAAGTTGGATGAGGTCCTGAGAAGCTTGGTCTAGTGGGAGGTGCCCCTACCCACGGCAGGAGGGTTAGATGATATTTAAGTCTCTTCCAACCCAAATAATTTTATGGTTTTATGAAACATTGACCTTTTTTTCCTCTATTTATCAATTTTGAAGTATATTTTATTGTAGAAATCTCTGACAAATGCTATTTTCTAAACTATGTGGAATAGTTGTTATTTAGCTGAGCACGTATTTCTATCAGGAGAACGTGTTTCAAGTACAGCTTTCAATAAAGGCTGTGTGCATTTTGAGCAAACGTGCCATTTGTTATTCTATAGCCAAAACATATAGGAAGTTTACTAGTGATGCAAGTTGAACAAAATTGGGTTCTTCTGTTCCCAAGATGCCCTTATTTCCCCTAGTTAAAATTGAGAAAATATATTGGATACGAACAACAGTGGGGTATACAAAATGCTGAGATGGTGGGGCTCAGCATGGTGCTCAGTAGTCTCAGAATATCTGCAGCAATTTCTCTTTGTCACTCATTTTGAATATCACTTGTACTATGATGTCTTTTCTTGCACTAAATTTTACTGTCTCCTCCTTTAAGCAAAACTGTTTAATAAGTTTTGGCCAAATGTCTTGAAACTGTTGTTAAACCGTGGGTATATTTTGTGGGAACAAAGTAGCAGACTCAGAGAAGAGTGTGAGAGACTGAAATGTTAAAGACTCAGGTGCAGATTGTAAGAGGGAGCTGTCAAGCTTTTAAAATGATTTCACACAAAATACTTGGGCAACATTTCTACTGTCATCAGTTTTTCAGGATCAGATCATAGTTCTTCAGAGTGAACAAAACTGCTGGCACACATTAACAGAAAGGATGGCTCTTTCTGTCTTCCTCGGAATCATCTTTTGAATTTTTCTCTGAGTATTACTTGTGATAGGAGAATGTAATGTACAGTTTAAATTCACCATGAGAGGCTTGTGTTGTTTTGTAGTGTGCCCCTGTGCTGCAGACTGTTCTTGTTCTTTTGAAACAACAGATGTGATTATTTTTCCTTGCTAACTTCTGAAAGCATGAGACCTTTGATGCACCTTCTTTTTTCATGTTGAGATTTGATGTGCAACACACAGAAGTAGCTGAGTTCTGTAACTTTTCATATATGCAAATTTTACAGGTCTCAGAAACTAGGCTTGCAGCACGTGAAGAATATAATAGAAATCATCAACCTTCTTTTACACACAGACAGAATGTGGACAGGTATTGTTAATGTATATTTTCTTCAATAAAGATGTAGTAATACAGGTGTAGATACTCTTAGTGTAGAGATAACATTTCAGGATTCTTTAAAATAGGAAAAGAGGAATTTGGATAAGTAAGAACTGTTGTATGGCAATGGAAAGGAAGTAGCATGAAACATTTAACTAGAGCACTATATTTTCAACCCAGGAACTGGGGGGGGGGGTGGTTGTGGGTTTTTTGTATGTACAGTTCTTCTTAAATTAGTGCTCATAATGTGCTTACAAGAGGTCAGTAGCAATTTCTGTTAAAAAATAATTATTCCTGATTTTAGTCTGAAAAAGTAACAGGCTTAACATTGTGAAAAGAAGCAAAGGTAACATAGTAACAAGTGATGTCTGAATTCTGTGTATAAACATACAGGACTGTGCTGATAGCTGATGGAGTCTTCACTCTAATCCAGTTATTTTATGGAAATTCCCAGTGTATTTGGTGACAATATTTTATGTGTTTCAAACTGTCCTCTGATTTTTTTTTAATAAATAATACTTCATTCTCATGGAGTTTTGCGAGAGCAATGTAAACTGCATTGTCTGTTTAAATTTCTGAACTCCTAAAATATAAAACAAAAGCTCCATATCTCCCATTCCTATGTTTGATAGAGGCTTTTTTCAAACTTTGTTCCCTATTGTCTTTTGTATTTAAAGGTACAAGAATTTTGTTCTGTTGCCATTGGCAAAGAGGAGGTTTTGCCAGGAATGCCAGCAATTGCTATTGCCAGCAGAATGGGAAGAACACTCGGATCACCAGTTCCTGTGTGATATCACCACTGCCCAGCTGAAAAGCCCAAGTCAACTTCTGTATCCACTGGAGAATAAAAAAACAAATGCACAGTATTTATTTGCAGACAGAAGTTGCCAGTTCCTACTGAATCTCCTTATAAATTTAGGATTCAGACGAGTGCTCTCTGTTGGAACACCCAGGTACATCAATGAGAATTGTTACACTTTCAAATAATATTTCTCTCTCAAAACTGTACAGCTTGCTAATGATTACATAATCAATGATTCTCCCATAATAAGAGGTTCACTGTGCTTTAATTGGTTTGCATTATCCAAACATCTAGTGGGGTCTAGCTTTGAACTTAAAAGATACCAGAGAAGACTGTGGCAGCACTGCAAATAACACACATACATACTTCAGATCTCTTTGGTAATTATGGAAGTGACATTGAGTTTCTTGCCTTATGCTTTTTTTGTGTGAGGTGGTCCAGTAGGCTCCACTGACTTCTCATCTTTTAAGACTAATTTGTTTTTCTAACTTTGAGTACAGTAAAGTACCAGGCATTCTTGTCTTGCAAGATCATTTCTGAAGTCGGTGATGATGTGTTAAATTTCTTTGTTCCAATTATACTTCAGGCTTCATGAAATGATCCAGTCAAAAGCATCACAAGAAGAAGATTTCAGTGTTAGAAGCCTTCTGCTAGATATTGATTTCAGGTAGGTTTTAACAAATGTTTATGTATCTGAAGAACATATACAAAGATGTGTACTCTTACTGCTTTAAGAGATAAATTGGTGGTTGTTTTCCCTTTCTTGTCTCTGCATCTCTGTTCCTGTACACATACACAAATGACATCCAGTTGATGAGAAAAGTGAGTATATTTAATAATTTCTCAGTACTGGTATGTAATGTCAGTAATCAGAACCTAAAGATGATATTTTTCTTGAGCCCTGTTTTCACTCTAATTACCCCTTAGGATAGACAAAAAGTTTTTATCTTTCTACTACTATCAAAACTTATTTTGCAGGTATTCACAGTTTTACACAGAGGATGAATTCTGCCACTACAACATGTTCAATCATCATTTTTTTGGCGGAGAGGTAAGACCAAGTATTTATTGAGTGCTTTGGTAAAAATGTGCATGTTGTTGGTGCAGAATTTTGTAAGGAATTCATGACTAGTCTAGTAGAAAGCATCATGGGAAAACATGAATTAATTAAGAACATCTTAATAAAAGCAGCAATTAAAGAATGTAAGCAACATTATTTAGCATAAATTTAGTAGTCAACTTTGAATTGAACGGAAGAGACCTACTGAAAAGGAGGCAGTCTTATCTTTGATTTTCAGTAATGTTTTCATATGTTAACTGAACAGGGCACTTATTTTCAGTCCTTCAAAAATAGGTGTGTTTTTTGGTTTGTTTGGGTTTTTTTTTAATGCTGCTCAAGAGGAAAATCACCTCCACAAGAGGGGAAGAAAGTTCCATTTTCAAAATTGAAACTTCTGCAGTTATTGGTTTATTGCCAGAGACAATATGTTTACAGTTCTCCAATGGTTATTTCTGGAAATTAACCTCTGATTTTCTACAGGCTGCACGTGAAACTTGCAGAAAATTCTTATATGAAGAGAATGGTGAAAGAGTCATTATGGTAACTGATCCCCCATTTGGAGGTTTAGTGGAAGCACTGGCTTCTAGTTTTAAAAAACTGATGGCAATGTGGAGTGAGACAGAAAAAGAAGGTATGTATTACTGCCAGATGATGTTACAGTGCTGTAACATTATTTTAAGGAAAAAGTACTTATTAATAAGTCTGTGATTCTTGTTACTCAGGTGAATGTAAGCACACTCCTGTTATAATTTCTAAAAATGAGCTACTGTGTATCTAATGTACTCTCCTGATATTTTAGTTCAGTAATGCCCAATTCTCTAAGTCTGTCTTAAAAACTTCACTCATTTTTTTTTCAAATCTAGTTTGCAGTTAAAATGGACTTTAAAGATAGAGAAAAAAAAGCTATCAAACCAGTACCATTTCTTAGCAACCTAAGCGGATGTCAAGAGTTTACTTAGATGTTACACTTACATCTCCACATGTCAAATACTCCAAAAGTTTCTGTTGCCTAAGAGAACTAGTTCTTCTACCCAACATGATGTACATATCCATGTTTATGTATTTGGAATGTTCACTGTAAATTTTTTATGCTGCATGTACTGTGTTTTTCTCCTATGTCCACCAAAGTCTTTTCATTACTAGGTCACGACAACAAAGAGATGCCCATGTTCTGGATATTTCCATACTTCTTTGAGTCTCGCATTCTTGACTTTTTCCCAAGCTTCAGTATGATGGATTACCAGGTATGGCTGAACCCAGTGAATCTGCTGGATACCAGTTGTGTGCAATGTGAAGAGGAATATGAGTGAAAGCAGGTGCAGTGGCAGCGCTTCTCTGTAGCTGGGCCTTGCTCATGTGAAGTCTAGATTCTGTATTTCTGTTAGTCGTGTCTGTGATAACTTGATCATGTTCCTGTTATTTATCTTTAACCCATCTGTCATTTATCCATGAACTCATTTCTTCTGCCAGGCTTTCAATATAACAAAATTTGCACTAATTCTGACAGGTGCTTGTTGCAGAGGTGAGAGGTAACTTGATGAAGAGTATTTCATTTTTCACAGATGTTGAAATGTCAGTGGGTAGTGCCTAGCCCTAGGAAAAAAACACATATGTATTAAAAGTTAAGGTCTTTCATCTCCAAAACTGCTGGGATTCAAGTACAATTACAACAATGGAAATTTGTAATTGCTTAATAAGTGTACTTGTCAATGATAAAACAATAATCCAGCATCAGCTTCTTCAATATTGTATCCATTCTGTGCATAATTTAAAACACATACTTCAGCACGTGTTTTACTTTTGAGAGCTCAGTTGTGGATATTCCTGATGGTAAAGGTTTATTTTTTCATATAACAACTCTGCATGAATTTTGACATTGATGTTCTGAGCAATGTATTTGTCTTGTAGAATGAAAATTTGTTGAATAAAATGGAAAACTCATGGTAGGCTAGACTCTGCATTCCTGCCAGTGTTCAGAGCTGAGAGTTTTTGTGACAAGTCTCTGAAGGCAGTGCTGGAAAAAAGCAGGCTAATTGGAGTTGCAACTTTGTGATTTTTCTGATGGGTTGAAAGGTCATTTCTTATCCTGACAAACCAAACTGTATAGATCCATTTTTTTTAGCAGGTTGCTTATGTGAACAGCTGCAGCATTATCTTATGTATCCTATGCAAATGAGCAAAAAGGAATAAGTACAATATGATTATTGAATTATTGTGAGTCTAGCCTAATACTCTGTTTGCACAAATTTGCAAGTAAATGAAAAAAAACTTGATGCAGGATCTGTAATCTGATTGGGGGTTAGTCTTTTATATAAACAAGAACATTTCATAAGGCACTTATAAAGATAATAAATATGTAAATAGCTCTCCCTGTGCTTATCATTCAGTTTAAGACACTTTTTTATGGTTATATTTTTCTAGGTAGACTATGATAATCATGCACTGTATAAACATGGCAAGACAGGTCGCAGACAGTCTCCTGTCCGTATTTTCACAAACCTTACCCCAAGTATGATTGTGCTTCCTGAAGAAGAGGGATATAGGTAAGATGTATTAATGTTCAGATGACTTTTAAAAGAGTGTCTTTGTTCTTAATTAGGGCACGAAGTCTCCAAAGGGGTTTGGGATGGTGCTCTTCAGTAGTGTCTTGCCTAATTTGGATGCCAGGCTTAAGAGCACATTTTTCTGTCTCATTTGAAAGTTGCATATTATATAAACAATGTGTAGGAGAGCTGAAATGTCTAAAAAGACGTTTAAATTTTCCAGTGTGGAATGATGAGATTTCTTACTTTATCTGTAGGAAATATTGTCTACATCTACAAGAGATTTACAGCTATGTCTGATAATCAGCTGTTAATACAGTAATAAAAAAATGAACTTGTAAGAGAAGCATCAAGGACAGAGAAATTTAGTTTTATTTACTATTGATACTGTTGATAATTTGATCTGAATTTTACTGTGTTGATATACTGTGTGTAAATGACCTAAGTGGTCATTTATGCTGCAAAGATATAATTATTAATTCAACAAAGTGATTTTGGAGTCCTTATATTGGTTGTTAAGGTTGTATAAAATTAATTGTTTTGTGAGCAAATACCAGTACATATTTTTCCCCAGATTTTGCACTGTATGTCAGCGATATGTTAGTTCTGGTAACCAGCACTGTGAGATATGCAATTCATGTACATCAAAAGTAAGTATTTTCACTTCTTTCTGAATGGAAGTTTTAGCAGTAGTCAGATAACAACCTCTGTAGTACTTGCTTTGGTAAAAACTTTTTCTGATACTGAGTTTCATGGGAAACCCACAGCAGTTCAGTTTCATAGACTTTTTATTAACTTCACAGTACATCTACCATAACCCGCTGGGGTTATTTCTCTTTCCCTAATTCCTTTGTGTTGGAAAGAGAACAGGACAAGTTTGCTGCTTGCCACTTAGACCAGAACTTACACAACTGTCTGTTGATGCATGCATTGCTTCTTACACTTTGAAGTTGTAGAACTTGCTAATTTCAAAATTGCCTCTGTGGTTTTCACAGATTTTCAGGACTGTTGTTTCTGAGTTACAGTCCTTCCTACAGAGGAGTTGTTACTGTAAACAGTAGGGACCATACACGAGTAGTTCTGTTTTAAGATAGAATCAGTGGGGTGTTCAATAAGCAAAATCATTTATTTGCCTTTTTTAGGATGGCAGACGATGGAAACATTGTGTTCTTTGCAAAAAATGTGTAAAACCCTGTAAGTACAGAAATATATTTTCTAAATAAAAGCGCACTTAGTCCAAAGAAACTGAGATTCCAAACCAGAAGAGAAAATACTCTGTGAAAGAAGTAAAACATGGTAATTCAAAACACATAGAATAGATGAAAAGTCTCAATTTCACACAAGTTGCTGTTCTTCAGTTTATGTGTACTTGCACTGTGTGGAAATACAATAAATTCTTGTTAAGGCACACTAAATGCCATTTATATTTATCATGGCAAAACAAATACTTCCAATTGTCATATAATTGTGTTTCCTAATTTTGTGAACTTTGAATTTCATTAACAAGTAGGCAATTACTAATGAGAAATCATGATAAAATTATGCACAATATAGTTGTGTTTATACCTCTGTATAAATAGCTGAAGCAGTTATTTTTCTTAGTTACAAAAAGCAAAATCTGTAAGTACAATGTAACATCTGCACTATTTTTCTTTCAAAGATGACACACAGGATAAAGGTTCTAATGGCAAAATAATTCACACATAATTGCACAGTATGTCTTAGTGATGTGATAAAGGACCAGAAAGTGACTACATCCATTTCTGTAAAGCTAATCCAGAATTAAAAGCCTGGCAATGTGACCTATATTTAAAGCTTAATTTCAGAATTTTCATTTTAAATGTTTCCAAGATCATAAATCATGTTATATATCTTGCAGCTTGGTTTCACTGTAGCAATTGCAGCTGCTGCACTCTTCAAAAGCACAGCTGTGAGAAGGCTGACCTTGGCTGTTTCGTTTGTGGCAAGGCAGGTCACAAGCGCAGTGCCTGTCCCAGTCTGTCCCACACCACAACAGCTTGTCAGTAAGTGTGATTACTGCATTAATACAGTAAAATACAGCATTCAGATGAGATCTTATGTCCTGGAATCAGTTCAGAAAGAGATGATTTTTGGCTTTAGGTGCCGATGTCAGCTTTGCTTCCATTCTGATTACCCACTTGCTGCGTTGCTGGGGAGTATTTACTAAAGGGGAGGGTGTGATAAAATGTGGGTCACTTACTGGGGCTCCCAATTCCCTGTCTGTGGGTTTTCTTTCAAAACTGATTTATATGGATTGCAAACTTGGTGACTGGTGCATGGAGCTCTGTCAAGATGACTGAAAATTGAAGTAATGGAACACTTTTATCCCCTTTGAATTCCTCATGGAAGGGGAGAGAAAAGAGTCATTATAATGGTTTTATTGCTTCCTGTCTGTTTTGCTTTGTTGTAGCATATTTTGCTTTTTTCCTTCTGGTATTTCAGATACTTTTTGTAGTATGATCTAAATCTCCACCATTAACAAGGATCACATTGAGTACTTTTATTCTTCTATGTTGTCCTTTTGTTACAAACAGAACAACAGTTTGCACATACCTGTATAGGTATCAGAAAGCGAAGTAAATGGTGTGTGGTTGTCTTCAGATAGAACTAACAGCAAAGAGGAAAGGGGATTTACTAAGAGAAGATCCAGCAGATGGCTTAGTCTTTCCAGTTCAGGATAATTGATTGCACTTTTATAAAATTCCTCTCCAGAGTAATGGGTTTTTCTGTGATTCTGGACCTGAATGGCTGTAGCAGTGGAAGGCAAATTTTCCCTCCCAAAGGCTGTACCTATGTTACAGAGTGAGACTCAGAAAATTACCCTCTTGAAACAGTATCCAGAGACTCACCAAGTGCCTGATGGATTGCAGATGGGTTAGAGGTGTATTGCTTCATGTCCTACTGATACTAAACTGGGTTTTGCTTAGGGAGTATTAAACACAAAAGGTAGCAATGTTTCATTTTATATATCTCTCATAAAAATTCCATTTCTTAATGTTTCTTTTTCCTTTGCTAAAAAAATCAAAAAGGATGCTAAAAGAATTTCATGTAACCTCATCTGTTTTTTTCTGTCAAGGAAGATACTATTCTTTCAGTTGTACCAGAATGGCTTTAATACTTTCAGGCCATCAGTCAGTTCTTTTGCTGATTCATTGCAGAAAATATCTTAGATTTATTTTTCTAATAAGTATTTTGTATGCTTTGTTATAATTATTCAGCGTTTTGCGTTATGAGATCTTTTGTCAGAGATTGTAAGAGACAGAAAACAATTGTATTTAGGTCCTCTACTAATTGCAGGATGCTTCCTTATGGTGTTAAACTTCATGTACTTTCTTCTAATTCTTTCTGTTATATATTCCTGCATTATATATTCAGCATTTTTGTACTCTGCTTTTTTGTACTTGGTGAGCGAGTTTCTTGTTTTCAATATCTGTATAAATTTAAATGCTGAATAAATACATAAAATGAATGTATAATTGCAATAAAGTGGACAGCACTGTGTAGTTAAAAGATCATAAAATTTTGAGATGGAATGTTCTATATACTTATTGTATATATAACATACTGCCACAAAATTCATATACTTATTTAAAATTCCAGCAAATGTATTTGTACAGAGAAATGTGTTCCTACTTTTATTCTGATCTCTCTGTTCCATTTTTTGCTTTACAGACCGGAAAAAAAGAAAGGGCAGAAAACTCGAAAGAGAGTCAAAATGGGGATGTGTAAAAGATTAGCTATGAGACATGCAGTATTCTCCAAGAGGAAAGTAAAGAAAAAGAAAAAAAAGACGACTTTTCTTGATGCTACATAGTTGCTAATTTATTTTTTTGTCAGCCTTTTGTTCCATTCAATAAAAGTGTAATTATGTAAAAATTGGATCTGTAATGTTTTATCCAGAATAAAACCTGATTGAATTAAGTAACAGTTCCGTTATTATACAGCATTACTGGTACAAAAAAAAAAAAACCAAAAAACCAACCCCAAAACAGCTAAGTGAACTACCACAGCTCTTACCGTGTATTTGTATAATGTGATAATTTTTTACTTAGAATTAGCTTTTTGTCTAATTTGGTGGGAGTTGGACGTTAAAGGGCTTATACTGCTGAAAGGTGAGGTACTGGCGCATTTTATTGTCGGTACTGGAGGAAGTGAGGGTAGGTGATGGGAAGGCAATAGGAATTCAGTCTGTTAGTTACAATCGTCTCACAGGATGGCTCGAGATTTTTTTAAAATTTCTCTGCAACTGGAGAAGGGGCTTTAAAATTTTTTTTAAAGTACTTTATTTATTACTAAATAGCACTTAGTAAGTGAGCGGAGCGGGGAAGAGCCTGACCTGCCTTCCCGGGCGCGGCGCTGCGGCGGCTCCTCTGCCGAGACCCGCCCCTCTCCTCTGCCGAGACCCGCCC
>CM031860.1:48025031-48197250 GCA_018697195.1 Certhia americana | reverse complement strand
CGCCCTGCTCCACCCCTCTCCTCTGCCGAGACCCGCCCCGCTGCCGAGACCCGCCCCACTGCCGAGACCCGCCCCGCTCCGCTCCGCCCCGCTGCCGAGACCCGCCCCGCTCCTCTGCCGAGACCCGCTCCTCTGCCGAGACCCGCTCCTCTGCCGAGACCCGCCCCACTGCCGAGACCCGCCCCACTGCCGAGACCCGCCCCGCTGCCGAGACCCGCCCTGCTCCACCCCTCTCCGCCCCTCTCCGCTGCCGAGGCCCGCCCCTCTCCGCCCCGCTCCGCTGCCCCGCTCTGCCCCGCTGCCGAGGCCCGCCCCGCTCCGCTCCGCCCTGCTGCCGAGGCCCGCTCCGCCCCGCTCCGCCCCGCCCCGCTCCGCCCCTCTCCGCTGCCGAGACCCGCTCCGCTCCGCTCCGCCCCTCTCCGCTGCCGAGGCCCGCCCCGTTCCGCTCCGCCCTGCTGCCGAGGCCCGCCCCGCCCCGCCCCGCCTCGCCCCGCTCCGCTCCGCCCCGCCCCGCCCCGCCCTGCTCCTTGCCGCGGCGGGAAGCGCCTCCTCCGGAAGCGGGAGCTGAGGCCCGGCGGGTCCCGGTGGAGCCCCGCAGCCATGCCCGCCTTCAGGCAGGTGGGCGAGAAGCAGCTGCCGCAGGAGGTGGTGTTCATGGCCTGGTCCCCCAAAAGAGACCTCATCGCCCTGGCCAACCGAGCGGGGGAGGTGAGCGCGGCTGCCGGGGAAGGAGCACGGGAGGGACGGGTGCTGCCTCTCCCTGCAGGCCCAGATGCCTTTGCTGTTACTTGGGGCATGTGTCTCGTAAGCCTGGCCAGGCGTTTAGGGATAGCAGTTTTTTTAATCGTGCGTCTTATACTTACTGCTCCTTCATTTTTTGCATTCTAATTTCCGAACCAATTCACATATGATGCACTCGTTGCTTGTTTGTGGGATTTTAAAGTGCATGAAAGTTCCTACTTAAATTAAATCTACTTTTAAGTACTATTTCTGCTGGAGCTGCAGTATGTGATTATGCATGAAAACAAGACATGTGCTTTCGGTCTGTCTGCTAGAGAGGTGATGGTAACCTCTGTTAGGAGCTTGTATCCTTATGCAAGGCTTATTTCTCCGTGCTGCTGTAAACTGTGTGCTGCTCTCTCAAAGACCATGGGAGTGAATCATCTGCTGGAGGAGCAGGTGGTATTTAAGATATTGGAGTTAAAAACTGTTTAAAAACTCTATGCATCTTGAACTGATATACAAACTTTTATTAACAGGAAAATGTGGTTCAAGGTTTGTCTTTAATGCTTTCTCTTTGTAGGTTTTGCTTCATCGGCTTGCAAACTTTCAACGTGTGTGGAGTTTGCCTCCAAATGAAAATACAGGAAAAGAAGTGACTGCTCTTGCTTGGAGACCAGATGGCAAAAGTAATGTCAAGCATATGAGGTGATATGGTGTGATAAAACCCCATGGGAAATCATGCATGATGATACCTCTCATCTGTGAAGGAAATTTTCAAGTAAACTGTGTTTAAGAGAAAGGTGGCTTAATTTTATGTAGGCTCATTCACAGTAATAGAGAGATTAACACTGTTGAATGCAATTGCAAGAAAGATTTGTAAGCCAGATTTATGTCCCAAATGCTGGATTTCAGGGTATAGCAAAATATCAACCTAACTAAGCAGGATATTTTGTATGAACTGGAGGTAAAGAAGCTTGGGAGAGAAAGAGGCTGTCTGATCAGGATTGATTGAAGAGCTTAGCTTATTTAGCATAGGCAAAACTTCATAGCTAAAATTGCTCTAATTATAGACCAGAGAAGAAAACAAAGGCCTTTTCCTTACTAATAGAAATAAGGTTGAAATTAGTAGCTTAATAAACTTATGCTAGTAATCAGTTAATTTTTGATTCACTAGAGGTGGGAGAATGGAAGCAATCTTCTTCCATGACGTGGATAAAAACTACCTATGTTGTTTTATGATGTATCTGAAGAGTTTAAGAAACATATTTTTAAGCTGATTACCTGTGGTTATAAGGAAGTAAATACAGAAACATCTGCCTTCAATTTGCTATTATGGATGAAGAAAGTTAGGAACAAAGTAATGCAAAAGTTGCTCAGCAACTCCTAATTTGTGTTTTTTGTCCACCAGACCTTTCTGGTGGACAGTGTTATATGTAATATTGGACTCAAGTTTGCAAAACTGTAAGCCTCTACTTTATCAGAACTATTGTTAGAAGTGTTAGAAGCATGTTCAGTTCTAGGTCAGTGTAAGATACAGAGTTTTGCACATTGGTTAGTTACACATTTTACCTGTCTTTCTCTAGTTTTGGCTTTTGGCCTTGCTGACACCAAGCGGATTATTCTGTGTGACGTGGAAAAACCTGAAAGCTTGCACTCCTTCTCTGTGGACTTATCTATTACATACATGCATTGGATGGAAGTAACTGAGGAAAGCAGGTGAGTCTGAAAAGAAGTAAATCACAGGCTATGTAATGCCACCTTACTGATAATTGATACTTGGAATATTACAGGCAGTCACATGAAGTAATACAGTATTCCACAGCTGTGGGTTTTCTTCACCAGTTGGCTAAAATTCTCCTTTTTTTTTTTAGAATAGACACTTTTCATATGTTTATTTTTGTGCCTTAGTCTTGTGGTTCTTTGGGTAATGCATTAAATTTCAGCATGATCTTGTGCTTCTCCTTCCTAAGAGCTACTTAATCTAGTCTTAGTATGTACAGCTTGTCTTCTGATGCAGTTTGCCTCAATACCAATCAATTTATTAAACTAATTATAATAATGTTATGTTCATCTATTTGTTAGTCAGAATAAGTATTATATTTAAATCTTTCTTCGGTGTTTTCAAGATCTTTATTTGGTGTTTACATCTTTCATGTTATATCTTTGGCGTTATATCCAATTCCATTGGCAATTCTGTTGTTCAGGAAGTCAGATTATCCCTACTGGCCATGAACTCTGTGTGATTGAACAATTCTCAGCAGCGCTTGTGACCTGGAGGACATCATGGTCCCTGTTGCTGTTGTCTTAAAGAAACCTCTGGTATGCACCTTATGGCAGTGCAAGAACACAGTTAAATAAAATATTTATTTAAAGGAGGCAGGTGGTGTAAGCTCCTGGCTTGAGGATTTCCTGCCTCACTTCCAGTAAGCATCAGTCTTAAAACAGCAAGAAAATAACTGTGTCTTAAACCATGCTAACATTCTTCTCCTGTTGGAGATAGGCTTAGCTTCTTATGGGGAATCTCATCTTTCTAACACGTATAAGATGTGATGTTAAGTATTGAGCCATCAGATACAAACATCATTCTCTGGAAATAAGAATAAATTTTCAATTCTTTTATTAATTTGATGACTTGATAAATTATTAAAGGTCCCATAAAGGACTGTCCTCTGATACTTGTAATTTTGATATGCATAATGCATTGACTATAAACTCTTAACTCTGGAGTTAAAAAGAAAGTCTCTTCTCATTTTTACAGCTTGGGTAGTAAAGATAGTATTACTTCTTTTTCAGTGTTCTCACTTCCTTTTACAATGCTGAGGATGAATCAAACCTCCTTTTGCCTAAACTACCAGCACTGCCAAAAAAGTAAGTGTTACACTAGTAAGCCTGAGGAGATATCATTTGTCATTTGTTGTCATTATTTTGGTTATTAGTCTTAAATGCTCTACAGATGTTACTGATCATTGTTACTGAGAGTAACTATTTTGTTTTCAGTTACAGTACCACTGCAAAGATTTTCAGGTAAGAAATTGTCATGTTATAACTGTCTATTTTTTTTTTTTTTTTTGTTTATTTTGTTTTCTGGTGTTGAGACAAACTACATAAGCCCTAATTACATGTTTTGTATTTTCAGTGAAGAAAAGTCAGATGAGATTATGAAGCTTCTGGGTGATGTCAGGTAAATTCTGGCTGTAGGTTGTTGGTTGAGGTTTTTTGTTTGGCTGCTTTTTAAAAAGTATAGAATAATGGATAATTGAGTTTACTGTTAAGTTATTCATAATTGTTTTTAAAGTCTCAGAGAAATTATATAGACAGTCTTTTTTTTATGTACAAAGATAAAGTTCAAAGACTATATTAGAGTTTCCATCAGTCACCTTTTCCTCTTAGTTTAGGGGGATTATAAGGCACTTTATCAGCAACTACTATTGATATCATATATTCTTTTTCTTAGCAGATTTCTTGGTGCATTTGAAGGCTGATTTTTGTGTTAAGTATGTTAGATTTATTACTTAAGCTGATCTTGCAGACATTTGTGAGTGCTTGTTCTATAGAGAATTCCTGGGGGTTTGTATGAGTGTGACAAATCTAAAACGTAGCTCTAAGACTAGCTGTATCAGTGTTACTTTAAAATAAACATCTGTTATTAGGAAGCACATGAAGGGCAGCTGGTGGAAATGTAATTTATCAGACTGAGACTGGCTTTGTGCAGTGCCTTGTGCTGCTTTTTTGAGGGGGCACTTAATGACTGTGCCTTGTTTTTTCCATTTCACTGTTCCTTACAGTCTCACCACTCAGAACCACCCTCCTTAATTCAAATCTCCATCTCTGTCTATCACCAGTTAGTTCCTCCTTTTTAACACTCAATAGCTCTCCTTACAGTAGGATTTCCTTGCTTGAGAGAGAGGGAGCTGTCTGTGGTGTAGGAGCTTTGTGAATTCTCTCTTCTCTCTTCATCCACTCAATTAATCAAACCAAAAGTTTTTAAGATACTGCTTTTGTAATTTATGTGTTTGCTTTAACAGAAACATTCTGCTTCAATGTATGTTTGTTTAGGTATGTAACAGGCAGAAGGTGCAGTTAATTTTCTTGTATTTGTAGGCTTTTTCCCAAGCCAGTGTAGAACATATGTGTTAATTAGTGAGCAAAACAAAGACGTGTCTGTCCCAGACTGTATTCTTTGAACTGGGTTTCTGTTTCTGATGCTGTTGTTACGTCTGTGGCTGTTATTGCTGCTGCATCCATTTCAAATGTTCATTGCCTTTGAGGTGCTGAGGAGTGCCACCAAGTGAGTGTGACAAATTCACTCTGCATATAATCAGGGTAATTCAAAGTAGCTTTGTAATAATGCTTTGCATCCTGCATTGGTAAGGGAAAGGTTGCTAGAAACTTGTTACTTTTAGTGAAACTTTCTGTGACTAAACTGTGCTGTTTTTTCCCTATTCTCTCAGTTAATGTAGTATTTGATACCCTTTATATAAATGTAAGAGGCAGGTTTTATCAATAAAATCCAAGCTAATTTGTTTGTTTTTAAATTTCTTGACTTGTGGAAGGTAACACAGTGTTTCTTTTGTGCAGTGATTCTTTAGAGAAACATTATTAAAGAGATGGGATTTAAGTGTTAAAAATTCTATCTGTGTGCCTTCAAATGTTTTTCAGTATGCTTATCAACACATTCTTCTATTTTTATAGACTTAATGCTCTTGTCCTTGGTGGCAGCTCAGGATTTATTGAGATATATGCTTATGGAATGTTCAAGATTGCTACAGTAAATGGGGTATGTTTGGTTCTTTTTCCATATTTTTCTTCATAATATACCAAACTACAGTTCAGTTGAGTGAAAATATACATATGCTTACACATAAGTGAAACTGGGCTGCTGAATTTAAGGAAATTAATTGATTGGGTTGTTGGTTATTGATGGAGAGACATTGAAACTGGGAAAATTAACACCTTGTTTCAAAGTTCATTGTTAATACACAATAAAAAGACTGGGTTTGTTCCTGAGCAGTAGAAGAAAATTGCATTTTGTTTTTACATGTCATTCAACAGTCATCTTTGTATGGCAATGTGTTAGAGCAGTAAATATGTCTTAGAGGAAATGAAATGTTTATTAACTTGTAAACTGGAATCCTTCAGGTGGCAGGTTCTTGTCGAGGACTGTGTTTGTCTAGTGATTTGAAATCGCTGTCAGTTATTACAGAGATTCAGAGCTCTTCAGACAGTGAAGCAGAGATAACGTATTTTCAGGCAAGTGAACTAATTTTAAAATGTTCTTTAAAAGTAAAACTGCTTTAAAAATTACATTCTGGTAGCTTTATTGCTTTCCCATTATTTGCAGAAAACTACCAGTTCCAGCCATTCTGAAATTAACCCCAGTTTAGCTTTTGAATTTATGATGTTAACATGCAGTTTCACTGATGAGACTCACAATGGTGTGCTGAGGCATTTAAAATGCTACTTTTAGAATAACATGAATTTATTCAACGACAGTTACAATTATTCAGATTTTCTTCATTTTGCACAAAAAGACATAAATAACAGCAATGCTTTTGATTATCCTGTCTATCCAGAACAGTCATCATTAAAACTCTTACTGTTAGATCTCCAAAACGTGGAGCTCTATCAGGGGTTTTTATAGATGTATTAAAAATAGTTATTGCTTCTTTGAATTAAATGTATTTTCCTCTTAAAATCAACTTTATGGTATTGAGAACTAAGAGATTTTCTATGGGTCCTTTTAGCCTGTCTTTTAATTTCTGTAATTTATGTATTATTAAAAAGACAACTCATCTGTTAACTATTGCTTTTTTCATTTGTTATAGTTGGACACTAGTCTGTTATCAAGTTACTTACCTGAGGTAACTCGAATGGCCCGGAAGTTTACTCACATTTCAACTCTGTTACAGGTACAGTTGTGTTAAACCATCCTTTTAGTCTTGTGGTTCTTGCAGGCTTTGACATTCTAATGCAAGTGAAATAAGTGTTTTCTAGTAGGAAGCTTGAGTTGGTTTTAAGTAAACGTAGAGCTCCAGCTTGGCATTTGATAATAAATTTTATATTATATCTACAGTATATCTTCTCTTTGTATTGTAACATGCAATTTTGAACGTGTTTTGAAGGGGAGAAAGGAAATAATACTAATGCCAGTTTCTGTATTACAGTATATAAAGCTGTCATTGACATGCATGTGTGAAGCATGGGAAGAAATACTGATGCAGATGGATTCACGACTAACAAAGTTTGTACAGGTACTGCAGGATTAACCATCCTTTTGGAAAAACACTTTTTGCAGTAGTTCTGTTGTTCTTGTTAGTCTACTGCATGTCCTAATGTTTAAACGTGATGCCTCCAGCTAATGGTCTCTAAGTTCAGAGACAGCCTGGAAGCTATTGTGTGTCAAGTGCTCTGATGCTGAAGGTACTTGTGTACAATTGAGCATAATTGTATTGTGATGCTTCTATTTATTCTGAATTTTTAAAAAACAATAGCTTTCAGCTTGCCCAGCTGTTGATGAGTTGCTTTCTATTAAAATTGTGCTCTTTGTACTGAAGTCATTGATAAACTGGTTACTGTAAATGTTCAGTAACAACACTTACAGCCTAGTTCAATAGAGTACATAGAATTATCCATGTTTAAGATGCTATTGGATTTGCTTAAATTTTGGGTTCATTGACCATGGCCAGAAGTTAATGAATCATCTAATTTATTTATTTTTAAAAATAGATTCTTGGTGATGGCAATCTGCTTAGAATATTTATTGAGTAATGCAGTTGAAAATAACTTGAAATACTAGAAAAATTTCAGTGATCAGAAAATTTTCAGTGATCAGTAGTCTGATTTCCACATTTAAAGATACGGGTGGATTCTTTGAAAAACTTTATATGGAGTGTTTGTGAGATAATTTGGTAACCTGGATTTAATCTCTTCACCAATCTATTTCAATCATTTTGACTGACAGGAAAAGAATACAACCACTTCTGTTCAGGATGAGTTTATGCAGCTGTTGTTATGGGGCAAAGCAAGGTAGTTACTGTTGTTTTATCTGAGTATGTCTTTGCACTTGATGTTGAAACAAAATTAAATGCCTGTTTGATTCTCTCCCCACCTTCTTCAGTCTGGAACTTCAGGCATTACTAATGAACCAACTGACAGTAAAGGTATGTTAACATTTTTTAAAACGTATTAAACTAATGTCTTTCAATATCTTCTAATAATTTTTATGTTAACAGAACATTATCATATCATTGTATTTCTTTGTTAACAGGGTTTAAAAAAACTTGGTCAATCCATAGAGTCTTCCTATTCCAGTATACAAAAGTTGGTTATAAGTCATTTGCAAAGGTAAGTCACAGAATTTCCAATGAATTACAGATTAAATGGCATATTGTATGCTTTGCTAAAAGACAATATGCTGTCTTGGTGGTGCTTTCTTTGTAGGAGTGCTGGAATGGAGACTGTGATCATGGCAAAATGTATTATTTTACATTTGCATAGTAGAGAGCTAGGGAAGTATTTTGAACTATCTCCGTGATTCATCACCTGTAAATTGCTGCCTGGTGTGTTTTATAGGATCTATGCAAAATATTCACACTAACTTTGTGTCATTGGGACACTCTGCTTTTCTCTGAAGTGATAGCTTACCTCTTGTTCATGTCAGGCCACCTTATAAAGCTTTGCACTTTGCACATTGAATGATAAAAATGTAGCATGCAGCAGAGCACTGAATTTCCAGAGGGTGAATAAAAAATTATGCCTCTTTCCTCTGTCTTCCTAGTGGCTCTGAGGCACTTTTATACCACTTGAGTGAATTGAAAGGAATGGCTTTATGGAAACAAAAATATGAGTCTCTGGGATTGGATGCATCTGGAATTGACGGTACAGTAGTGTGCGTGTGTTACCTACCTGCTCTGATTTCTCTTTTGAAAGCTTAATAATAATGGTTAGCTTTTTTTACAGAGGCTATTACTGCTGTTGGTTCTTTCATCCTGAAGGCAAATGAGCTGCTTCAGTAAGTATAAAGTCTTGAGAGTTTAAAAAACATTCCTATTAATTCCTGATGTATTGGAGGAGACTAATGGGCTGGGAATAGAGGAGGTTGGGAGAGAGGACTCCTCTCTTGGTTGTGAGCTTTCATCTTGTCTCACTGCGTGTCACGCCCATACCACAAGAATAGTCTTACTTGAAACATTGCATTGGACATTTTGAAAAGAACTGACAGTGCTTGCAGGCCTTTCTGTGGTAAAGATGGAACTTAGGCCTGGAACAGCTTGTGACAGTCAGATTTTGTAATTTCTTTTCTTTTTTCTTGTTTAGAGTGATCGACAGTAGTATGAAAAACTTCAAGGCCTTTTTTCGATGGCTCTATGTTGGTAAGATTGGTCATGTAGTAGTCATTCAGTGTCTGTTTTATATTGTAAGCATTGAAATGCAGGCAAGTAACTAGGCCAATCTTATTTATAACCATCTACTTTTTTTCTATCATAGAAAATTTCTATGTAAAATTTCTATGGGACATGTAAAGGGATATAATTGATGAGGCAAGAATAATTGTAATATTAAACACAGATTATAAATTTGGTAGTTCTCTTTTAAATTTGGTATACGTAGTGTGGATATTTACTTGACTTGTAATGCTGCTCCAAACTGTTTTCTGCTTTAAGAGCAATTTTCCAGTCTTGATTTAAAGGACTTTTTTTAGTCTACACCAAATTTGAAGTGCACCCTAATTCTCTTTTACTCTGTTACTTGCTGTTTTCTCCTGTGACAGCCTAGTTACTTGTAAGGTTCTGCAGAGATGTGAGCTGTCTCTGAATGTCCACATGCACTTAGTAGCCACCTTCAACTGTGTCTGGTTAGCTGCAGAGAAAAACTGTCAGAAGGAAGTGAAGCACACTGTATTTTAGCCTGCTTGTTTTTATGAAGTGTTTATGAATAAGTTTATAACTTCTATTTGATCTTTTTAGAACTACTTTACAAAAATTAAGTAATATTACCTGATGTTGTAAAAGCACCAAATATATGCAGCGTTAGCACTTACTAGCAGGAGTATAATAGTTCCAATTTAAAAATTGCAGAAAGCAGAACTATCAAACATTAAACTTCTCAGTCATGATGTTATGTTTGCTGTTTGTTTGGTTTCAGACTAAACAGGGAACTTTATCTGAGCCATGCAGATTTAAAATTGATCCTGTGCAATTCTCTTAAAATGCATTTTTCTGACCATGACAGTTTTCATGTATTTTACATATATCTGTTTTAGTACTCTTACGATGGACATGAACAAATTCTAGTGAGCCCCTTTTCATAATTACTTTGTTTCAGTCTTGTACAGGGTAGAATGCAGTTGGAAAAGATTAAAGATAAAAATTCTTCCAAGATTTTTAATGTAAGCAAGTGAGACTAGAGAGACTTAGTTTCAGTCTCATTTTGTAATTCTTCATTCCAGGCTCTTTTGGTTCTAATGAATTAATCTTTTTTAACAGCAGTGTCTTATTACATACACATGAAAAATGAAGAATATTAGGAAAACAGTATTAATGCAATAAGAATATAATTTTTCCCTCAGCCATGTTGAGGATGTCAGAAGATCATGTACTTCCAGAGCTGAACAAGGTAATAGTAACATTTTCTGATAAATCATGATATCCTCTATATTCTGCTCATCTTGAAAGCAGAATTAAAGGTTTCTTTTTGTTCCAGAACTTAAAGGGTAGTGTCTGTGTAATTTTTTTTGAGAAAGTTGATGCCTGCACATTCACATTAATATAATGTAATGCATTTTCTTTCTAATATGCATGTCATACTTTTTCTGAGAGGTCAGTCTCTTTCACCCGGCAGCAACTGACAGAACGAGAGGACACAGTCTCAAGCTGTGCCAAGGGAAGTATAGGCTGGATATCAGGAAGAAGCTTTTCACAGAAAGAATGATAAAGTACTGGAATGGTCTGCCTGGGGAGGTGGTGGAGTCCCCATCCCTGGATGTGTTTAAAGAAAGACTGGATGTGGTACTTGGTGCCATGGTTTGGTTGAGGTGTTAGGGCATGTGTTGGACTTGGTGATCTTGGAGGTCTCTTCCATCCTGGTTATTCTGTGATTCTGTATTTAGTACAATGGGGTATGCAAGGCCTCTGTACAGCAGCTCTTTATGTGCCCTAAATGATGAGGTTAACCAGAATGAGATTTTAGTGACTATCAATGCCCCAGTAGAAGAGAGGGAACATATAGTAACACAATAATATAATAATACTTGCATCAAATTTGCAGCCACCATCACACTGCCCTCTCTTGAGGGCAGAGGTGTCTTCCAGAAATAGATAGGCTGTAGGAATAGACAGGTAAGGACCTCCTGCAGTTCATGAAGGCCAGAATGCAAGGTTCTGTTGTGCAGTGGGTTAAACCCCCTGTGAGCGCACTGCTGGAGCCCATGTGGCTGGGAAGATGTCAGCTCTGCTGAGATGATGTGGGAATCACTGGATGCACACTGGGCATGAGCCAGCAGTGTGCCCCAACAAGGGTGGGCAGGGGTGACCAGGGCTGTAGCAGTGAGAGCATGGCCAGGAGGGCAGGGGAAGTAGTTATTGTCCTTATTTAGCACTTGCTGGTTGCACTTCCAGTTTGGGACTGTCCTGTACAAGACAGGAATGGTCTGGGATGAGTTTAGCAGAGCACTTCCAAGCAGGTTGGAGGCTGGAACATTTGCCCTGTGAGCACAGGCTAAGGGAGCTGTGCTTGTGCAGCCCATAGAACGTGTGTTCTGTGCTCATTGAAATGTGTTTCTTACCCTTTGCTTTTCTCACTCTTTTCTTTCCTTTTAGATGACTCAAAAAGATATAACATTTGTTGCTGATTTTCTTACTGAGCACTTCAATGAGGTCAGTGATACTGGTTTTCCAAGTACATGATTTGACTGTATTTTTGCTGACAACAGCTGAGTCTGAAAAATCTTAGAATAAAATAATTTGATCATCTGTTTGTTCACTACTTCTCATTGTTTTTGTGTTTAAATAATGGGTTTGTTTGCATTCTTTTTTTAGGCACCAGAACTCTACAATCGCAAAGGAAAATACTTCAATGTGGAGAGAGTTGGCCAGGTAAAGACCTAAGGAATAAATGCAAAATAGAATAAAGGAGAACGTCCTTAGATAGAGAAGCTTTTAAAACTTTGTCGACTTTTTTTCCTTGGCCCTTTTGCTCTGTGTTGCACATAACAGTAATGAGAGTAAATTGTTTCCCCTTATTATTAAGAAAATGAGGGTTTAAAACCTTGTAGTTTCACTTTACACATGCTGTATTTTTAGGAAAAGACAAAAAACATTTTGCAGCAGTAGTAAAACTCAAAAAGCCAGCTTCAGTAAAACTGATATGTTGTTTGTATGGCATTAATCACTGCATTTCAAAATATTTCTGTTCAGACTTGATTTAAACATCAATTTCTTAGGGAAATATCACCATGTGGTCTTAAACAATAGTTGTTTTTCTTATTGTTTGTAGATGGGGTGGAATATTTAATACTATGGCACGTTAATTTAACAAGAAATATTTAATACACTTGCTGGGGGCAATAGTGAAGGTGAATTCTCATGTTCCCTATTCTTAAATTGCAGTTTTAAAAATGTGTGTTTCTTTTCTAGTACTTAAAAGATGAAGATGATGACCTTGTATCACCACCTAATACAGAGGGAAACCAGTGGTTTAACTTTCTTAAAGATAGTACTCATCTTAAAGGTAACTTGCTATCGTGAAGAAGAAGTGAATGCAAAGTATATGTAGAATGTAACAAATTCAGAAGAGTTATCTTGTTTCGTGCTTATGAGTTACTTCTGTAGTGTTACTGATTGGTCTTCATGTGAGTAGAATAAAATAAATGGGCCTTGTTATTTTGCAAAGGGTTTGTGTAGCTTCTTACCCAATCAGTTACCATTTTCTGGATATTGGGATTTCCCCATCTCTTCTGTACTAGTCTCAGAAGTATTGGCTTGGAAGGAATCCCAGAAAGGGTCTGTTTTAGGATATTTTCATTCCAGTTCAAGAAAGTAGTAGTTATGCTTAGGTTGTACCTGTGGGAAGTGTCCTAACTTGTTCCCTTTCACTGGAGTCTGAGACTATTCTGTTAATTAGTGGTGCAAAAGAAGTAAGAGACTATAATGAACAGATGGTGACAATTATTCTAGTTTAACTTCAGAAAGCGAGGACTGTAAAACCTTGACAGCATAAGCTATGTATATTAGAATTTGCCTTGCCTTTTTCTGCCTATTCAATTCAGTAAAAATGGGGAAAATTGTAGCATTATTGCTTGGAAAATAGTCTTTAGAAAATCTGGTTTTAGAGATAATAGTGTAATATGTTTTTATAGAGAGACAAGCATTTTTAAAATTAACTTTGTTTGTTTACAGAAAGCCCACTTCTGTTTCCCTACTACCCTGAGAAATCACTGCATTTTGTCAAAAGGCAAATGGAAGGCGTCATTGATCAATGTTTACAAAAGCCAGCAGTAAGTTCAGTTTTTCCAAATGATAACTGTCTTTTAGGGATAGTGGCCAACTGAAGGGAACATTTATGCTTTGCAAGGCCTGAAGCTTTAATCTTTGCCTTTGAGTGCTTAGGTATAGTCCAACTTCACTGCTGGGATATCTCAAGACATTGGCCAGGGAAGGCACAAGGGGGTTTTTTTGGGTTTTTTTAGCATATTCTGTTGACACAATTTTGGGATCTGGTTTTAATGTTAATTATGTGTGTGTGTGTATGTGCTGTGTACCAGATAACTGTGTTAGTTGGCAATGCATTAGTCTAATATGGAGAAACATGAAACAAGTGTATGAAGTGACAGTAGTGTTTGCATTAGGGGTGTTTATTCCAGGATGAACATTGGTGGAGTTTTTTCAGATGTACTCAGAAGTGGTTGGTTGGTTGGGGTTTTTCTGTCTTAAAAACATGTATAATTATGAATAAGTGCCTGTATTTTATGGCCTATTTTTATTATATTTGTTAGGATGTAATTGGAAAATCCGTGCATCAAGCAGTCTGCCTGTCTCTCTACAAAATTTCTCAAAGGTATTTATTTACTAAAAGCAGCTAAGGAAATGTGCAACTAAAACTCATGCATGAGTAGCATTTTATGAACTGTTTTGTCTTTCCTTTGCAGTGAAGATTCCACACCTCAGTTATTTAAATTACCATTTCTGTAAGTATGCTGCTATTCCTTGTTTCATGTAGTTTACTAGTTATTAAAACTTGACCTAAGTTTTCTTCCCCCACATTGCAGGTGGAACGACAAAACATCTAATTTACATTATGTTCTCTTCACCATGTTAGAAAATTCTGTTTCGAAAATACACATTTTGAGGAGACACACTGATACTTCCAGGTAAGGGAAAAAGTGGTGTGTGAGCTTTGCTACATTTGTATGGAGACAATTACAATTTAAATCTATTTGTAAAAATAAGGAATGAGCACCATGAATACAATCTCTCTTGAATACTAGAGAAGATGAGGAGTACATTAAGAAGTGCAACTGGAAACTGCAGCAGAAGTTTGTTGTATTAGATTCAGAAAGTCTAATCTCAAGACCAAAGATGGTTCTGGGATAAGGAAAAATCAGGCTCCATTAGGTTACTACTCACAGAATTACTTGTGCAAACTTCTGAAAAATTATGGAGAATCCTGCTTCCAGTTTCTTCCATTGCTTCATCTTACTGTAAATAGTATTCTTTGATTAATGTCTTGCAGTCTGTAATTTAATACTTTTAGAAATATGGGGACTGCACTCACATGTGCATCAAATATAATGCATCTCTTTTGGGGTGTGGATCTGTGTACCTTCAAGAGTTTCTATGTACCTTGATGTGATTTGTCACAGTACAGTTGTGCTGATACAACTGTTTAAGCTGCATTCTGTCAGTGAGATGGCTGAGATAAGCTAGATTTAAAACCAGCAAAAATTCCTCCTCTCTGTAAAATACTGATTTTTATAATCTGTCGTTTAATTTGAGGAGACAGTGAATTGGATGAGACTGTAATGGAGTGGAAATTTGTAAAGCACTTTTGCTGCTAAAGAAAGCACATGGTGAAACTATCTTTACTGCCCTGTGGTGACTTCTAGTTCATCCCTCATTGATACCTAAAACAATCTAACTTCTTTTGCTGTGGACTAGCAAGTAACATAATGAACTTGAGACTAGGACAATTGAGCAAGGAATTCAGCAAAGAATTGTATCACATAAGCCAGATGTAGTTTTCCACTTGATTCTGTTAGTTGCGTTTTTCTGAGAGGCAGAAGAATTTAAAAGGTTCCCATCCACCAATCACATAATTTTGGCATGTAGCCATGTATTGTGCTAAGCTTAGATAGGTTTTTACACCATCTTGTACCATAGTTGCCATTAGAGATTTTGGATTCTCAGTGAAGGGAAAGGTTTTTATCACTGAGATAATTAACTCTTTGTTCTAGGTCTGTCAGTAATGGGATTCTTGCAGTAGAGTTTGGAAACTTCATTAACAACAGTATAAATGAGAGCTCAGACTCCAGGTCAGTATATTTGATTTTTCTGGCAGATTGCTGAATTAAAGATCTTATTTTTTAGGGGTTTTCTTGCATTGTTACCTTTGAAGTTAAGGGCGAATCAGTGTAAGAAATGGCACAGGTGCATGAAGCTACAGAGTCATGTGAATCTTACTTTGCACTTCATCTCAAGGTCAAGTAAATTTTAGTTTTCCAGTTGAAAACTAAAGCTTTAACACATGTGCAAGAAACAAATCTATCTGGAAACAGGTATTGTTTATCTCTGTGATGTTAAGTAAGGTAAGACTTGGTATGCCTTATTGTAGCCATCTTACAAGGCATATGATAGGCTACACTCATCCTTTTTATGTGGAAAACCCAGATGCAATTTGCCCTCAGTACTTCAGCTGTATTTCTACATTTTCTTTGGTATTTATGTTTACTGTTTCTTGTGTTTCATCTGAAATGTGAAGGTTGTTAGTAAGGGTTTTTTTGTGAGTTGCTTTTTTTCCCCTTCAGATTTATTTTCCTTGCATGATGCAGGAATCTGCCAGGTTATGGCTATCATTCGGTGTCATAGATGCCCAACTGACCTGTTTTATTATTTACAATAAAGCTCATTGTTAAGTATACTGAATACTATTTAACTTGAGTGCTGTGAAACTTTAAAATAGTTTTGTTCTGCATTCTCTTGTATTACTTGATGCTTTCTAAATTATTTTCCTCTAGATGCTACAGTTGTTTGGATGCTCACTTCTATGATGATGAAACTGTAACTGTAGTTCTGAAAGAGAGTGTGCAACAAGAGGGGAAGGAGAGAGTCTTGGCTCAGCTGCCTTTATCTTCAGTATATACAGAGGAGGACCAAGATAGGAAATTCATTTGGGATTCTATGGAAAGGTATTTGAAAAACCTCGAGCAAATCTGAAAATGTAGAACTGAAAAGCAAATTAAGCAAATACTATAATTGTGTACAGTTACACATACTTCGCGTGTGTGTAAATATTTTAAAGACAGAAACTCCTTCTGTGCCAGGAGAGTAGGATGGGGGGATGGAAGCTTCCTGAATAGTTTCTGTACTTTTTCGGAGGTTGGTTCTGGATTTTTTGATACTGATACTACTTCTGTGCTTGGGTGTCATGAAATGCAAGGATCAGCAGAAGACACGTTGAAGAATCAGAAATCTTCCTTTCTTTAGAATTTGCTAACTTTGCAGTTCAGAATACTTCAATTTAGGATGTTTTCAGCATATGTGCTTATATACCTCTGCCTTGTAATAAGAATACACAGGTATTTCTTGATCTTTCCCTGGTAGTCACCCTTACACATACTGTCAGCTTAACGTTAAAATGTCAGAACTGGTACTGCTGTCTGCATTGGCATAGGTAGAGGAGAGCATCAGGTGAAAGTGAACATGCACACAAAGGCTAATGTAGTTCAAGTAGTGAATCCAGTCCTTTAGTTGCTGTGTGTCCCTTGTTTTTACTTTTCTCCCATTCTTTTCTGGTGGTTTGCTTAAGATGCATTTTTATTTCAAAATAAAGGGCCTCATTGGATTGTAAATTAATTTTTTAATGCCACAAAGATATTGTGTATTGAAGAATGAACAGAAAATATTAAAAGCCAGTTCTAACTACTGGCTTTCCTGACTGCCCTGATAGGTAGGATGTGTCTTCATACAATCCCTGTGAGTGGGGTAGTGATGCATATTTGAAAGTCATGGAGGCCAAACTTCTGTGTAAGGGGAGGCAGTGCATCCAGGACTGTGTTTGGAAACTCCTCTTTGTGCAGAGGAGGGGTTTGAAGAAAAGCCACCCACATCCTGCCATAGCTGTTTCTTATGGGAAGATCAGACTTTACAACTCCCTTCTCACCTGCTGTAATGTTCTTGACTCAGTTGAAACATGCTGTGTCTCTAGAGTTGGATCTCCTGCTCTAGAGTATTGCAACGGCATTATGATGGTTTCAGAGGCTTATCTGCTTGTTGCATGTGATGAAATTCAGACATAAGAAACTGGAGGTTTTTCTCAGAACTGCAGTTGTTTCTTGTGAACCAGCTTTGTGCTTTTTTCCGTACTGTGTGCAGGCTGGATGAACGAAGCAGTGAGATACCCACACGTACTGTCTTCTTGGAGAGTCAGTGGAGAGTGCTGGAGAATATGAAAGCTCAGTATGTTTCTGTAAATGGCATTAGAAAAGTTTCCTGTGTGGTAAGTGCAGTATCTCTGAAATGGCCTGTCTGTTAAAGAAAGTATGCTGACTGAAGTGGTAACATGAAAGTTACCAATTTTTTAAAGAAATAGATTATTTTCTCATAATCTGCTATTAGTGTGTCAGGATAACAGTTATAACTGTCTAATAGCACAGGGTGGAGAAACTTTAACAGAAGGTAATCGATCTGCTTGCTTTGCTTCTCAGCCTGTAGAGCAATAAAAAAGTTGCTAATTCCCTTGAAACCTCCATTTCAAAGATAAAGGTTAATTTCAAAGCTGTTGGCTGACAATTGAAATGCTATTAGTGTTTTTACTTATTTAGTCATTAATTGGAACTTCTTACTGTCTCTGTAGCTAAGTTCAAACCTCCGCCACGTCAGGGTGTTTGAAATGGATGTAGAGGATGATGGGGAAGCTGAGGAAGAAGAGGAAGAAGAAACAACTCAGATTGCAGCTGGGGAACCTGATGAGCCAAATCAGCCTGCAGATGGCCAGGACAATATGTGTGATGCATCTGCTGAAGAACTACCTGATGAAACTGAAGAACATGAGACAAGTCTGGATCCTTGAAATAGGCTTTGGTAATAGTAAAGGGACAGGACCGAACTGTAAATATTGTTTTTAATGGCACAAAGAAATTGTGTATTGAAGAATGAACAGAAAATATTAAAAGCAAGTTCAGACTAATCCTGGCTGCTATAATAAGCAGGGACATTATCAGTACTGTCCCTGGGACTGGGAGTGATGTGGAGTGATACATTTGAGAGGTCATCTGACTAGTTAGAGAGTAATCTGGCTTCAGGCTGCTGAGATGATGGATCCCATACCTTCTCAAGCAGCTGAATCAAGCTAGAATTCTTTATTGCTTCTCAGCTAAGACGGTGTTCTAGAGTACCTTAATTGACTCTTTTTTGTTTGGCACATGGTTTGGTTCCAGCTAAAGCTTTGAAAGATTTCCTGTTTGCCATTTTTAATAGATGAGGAGAAAAGGAAATGCCAGCTGAAGTTTTTGTAGCTAGTCTGTTCAGTCCCAAATACCGTTATAAAGATTAAATAAAAGTTGTATATAAAAACAACAAAACTCTTTCCTTCTCAGACTTTGTGTTCTAGTAATGGGTATGAAAGTTTTTTGCAGAACCAAAACATAAGATTGCAGATCAGTGTAGAGCTAGTTACACAATAAAATTCATCAACTGTTAATGAAATGCAGTTTAAAAGCTCTTTGAATGACATCTATCCTTGGTAGCACAGCATTTCAATCTGTGCAGTTCTTTAGTCCTCAATGCAATGTATGTGTGCAGTGCATGATTTGTCAAATGATTGCATGTCTCAGCCTGCCTAGTTTCTGTGAATTTGTTCCTGAAAGCTTGTCTTCTCAAACTGGAATTTTTTGTAATGAAAAACTTCAACAGAGAGTTGGGGTTTTTTTTGGGTTTTTTTGTTTTTTTTCTGATTTAGCATTGGAGGTCATGCACAGCCCTCAGCATAATCATGTTGCTTGCCATTAATATATTAAAATGCTAAGCAATAGAAACTAGAAATAGTGTTTAGAAATCTAAAATGTTTTCTTCTTCCCTATGAGCTGTCATTCTTAACTGAGTTAAAACTTGACTCTTTGAATGAACAATGCTGCTTAATGCATGAACTTCCTGCAGAGCAGTGAGTATACCTTGTTTTTATGAAAAGGACCAAATTTCCATTCTGTGTTTAAAAATAAATCTTCTGAAGTTCGTATTTGGCATTGCAAAATTCTAACACTAAACTTATCCTCTTGTTTTGAAATATACCAATTTTAAGTAACTTTTTAAAGTGGTTTTCTTTTAAAAGAAGGTTTTGATCTCTTTAAGGGAGACCCTGGTAAAACAAGCTTTCAGTTTAGAAAGAGACTTAAGTTTTTCCCTTTCCTAGCAACCTTCTTGAAAGCTGCCTGCTCTTCATCATTCTCATCCAACAGATGGTCATGTGTCAAGGCACAGTGAAGCTGTATGACAGGAGGCGCAGAAATGTCCATCCAGAAGTGCTGTGATTTTATGTGCAGGGCAGGTAACTCATATTAAGAAATTGCTGTTACAACAGAGCCCACTCAGCTTAAACCTGGCCTTGTGTTCTTCCAGGAAACTTTTGCTTCTGATCTAACTTCGAGTCGTTACATCAAGGGCTTAGAAGTAATTGTTCTGCTGTGCTTTGTGCTGTGTGGCTTTAGTCCATGGGCAGATGGAAATCTGATCTGTCCTGCCCCAGTAGTTCCTAAACTTGTGTTAGTAGCAGATGTGTCCCATGTCACAGGGGCATATCTTTCAGACATTTCCTTAAGGTTATTCTGTGCACCTTTCTAGTCCAGTCTTGGATAAACTTGAGTCAGTGGGATCTTTGTGTCTCGCTTGGATAAGTCCCTGTGCACATTGTACATTTCACAGTGACACGGTACAGACACACCAATGCTTCTGAGTGCATTGCTGATTCCTTCTGACAAGCTTCTTTAAAATTTGATTGGTTGCCATATTTCTGCAATAATAAATATGTCAGTAATGTGTTTATGCACCTGTTTTCAAAAGGGTGATAAGAAGTATTTGATCTAGAACTACTGTAGGATTTTGATAGTGTTTATGTTGTGGTGGTTTCTCACTTAATATTTTGATCTCTTCTCTCTTATGCTAACTGAAGGCCCAGTTAACCTTTTTCTGTGGGGAGTTGTCATAATTTACTGATAGTTTTGTAGACAAAAAAAACTTCCGTACTATCAGCAAGCATGCACACAATCCACTCTGTTATACAAATGTTTAGGTCTCTAAGGAACGTTTACTGCTGCCTCATTTTTAATATATGCTTGTTTTGCATTTGGTATTACTGTTTTTTTAAAATGAACTTAACACAACTTTTATTTTTTGTTCTTTACCTGTGTAATCCCTTTTCCAAACCTTCTGTCCATACATCTCCTGCCTCATCTCTTCAAAGTTTACCCCATCGCCAAGTGTGTGCTTCAGTCTCTCACCAGCTGGTGCTGTTTTGCTCCACAACCTGGATGTACTGTGGTATTTACTTTTCCTCCCACTTACGTGGATTTTGTGGCATATTTGCACCTTCCTTCATAAACAGCCACTTGAGCTGCTTGAAAAGATAGGAGATGAATGTAGAGCAATAATGAACAAAAGCTTGCTTTTTTATAGATATATGTCTGAAGAGGGGGCAGTTTGTGTAGCTTTGTTACAAAAGCAACAGCTGGTCCTAATCCTTTATTAAAAACCTACCAAAAAAAGTGCCTTAAACTCCATTTGTAAACTTCAACAAAATGGGAAAAGCCATCTGTGTAAGCAAGGAAATTTCTTAATATGTGGCCTGTATTTAATGTCTGTAGTCAGAATTGGTTCATGTGTCTTGTTGCCTACTGCAGCAGTAACATCTGAGATCTCTCATGCTACCTAGAACTAACTGCTGCTCTTGGAGTTGTGGCTATAATCCTTATTTCTTGCTTCACAAGCTGTTTCAGGGGAAGAGCTGTCTTAGTTTGTGCCATGGAGCAATGGTAGCAGTCTAAGAAGCCCGTATTGGATAGGGGAAGGAAGACTTCACAGTGGATCACATTCTTCTTACTCCTTACAAAGCAGTAAGAAGAATAAGAGAGAGGCAGAATGACCTAGGGATCTCTAGGGAGAATGCCCTGTTGAGGAGTTCCAAGAAAAAAGCCAAAACTACATACCACTTCTGTAAACTGAAGAGAAGAAGTGCCACTTGTAGGTGAATAATATGCATTTAACTGTTCCTTTAGGTTTAGTAATTTAAGGAAGGCAGCAGCTGTAGACCATTGGTGCCAGTCCAGGATTGAAGAAAGTTCCAACGGGATGTAACCATATCCTGTGGTTCAGCATGCTGCCCACAGCAGCTATGGCTTCTGCTCTCAGCTGGCAGCATCCCAGCTCTGCAATTCTGTAATCATGCATGCTCCTGCTTTTATGCAGTTCTCACACTTAACCTACAGGATAAATAAAGAATCCTATCAGGTTTAATTCTGACAGCTCCCCCCAGGAGCCCTACCTCCCAGAGTGACCCTGTTCTTGCTGACAAAATTATAGCTGGTGTCCCTTTTTCTCTGTTGTCACAAGGAGTCCTAGACAGACCTCCTGGATTCAGGAGTTTACCACCTGAATTTTGTGCAGACTACTTGGGTGTGCACATTTAGGTGCTTGTGAGTATGTGGATATAAGGGTGTGAGTGAATGAAATTTGTTTTAAATTAAAAAAAAAATTGGCTTCCCTTACACTGCTTGAGTTTACAGTTTGCTGTGTTGCTGCTGGTGATTATGTAAGAAATAAGGGCAAAGAGATAGCCAGTGCCTTATAAAATTTGAAAGGACAGACCTAGTCAAAAGAGAGTAGTGAGGGAAGGTGGAGACAAAGAATTAAATGCAAATACTTTTAGCAATGTATCTGATGCCTTCTCCCAAGAGCTGTTCAAGACCAAGTTGGATGGTGCCCTGGGCAAACTCATTTAGGGAGTGGCATCTCTGCCCATGGCAGGGGTGTTGGAACTAGATAATTCTTCAAGCTCCTTCCAACCCAGACTATTTGATGATTCTATGATTTAGGAAGTCTTAAAATACCAGTCCAGGGTTTAGGGACATGTTGGGTTTTATGCTTTATTTAAATTGAGGGATCTGATGGCTTTCTTTAGAGGAGTGACACTGAGAGTGGGTTTGGCTTGGCTTTCAGGGCCATGATAAAAATTGCAGCCAAGAAGAGAGTGAAGAGACATTCTGTCCCCACTTTCTTGTCTCTCCAGTGCATTTTATCTTTGCTGATTACTGATGTTTTCTTGACCTGAACCTTGATTGTTCAGTACTGAGTGAAGGAGCAGCCTTATCTGTTATGGTTGAGTATATTGATATTTGATTGGCACGATCTCAGCTCTAGCCAAAGTCCTGTGCCACCCTGTCCTTAACACAGAAAAGCCAGTCAGGGTTAACCTTTGGTTCTAAAGTCCTGGTCGATGGAGTTCCCCCAGGAAGGGAGATTGTGTCCCTGCTCTCCTCTGTCCTGGCTTAATTCTGAGCTGCTAATAAAAGCTGCTTGGAAGATGTCAGTAAACATGCTCATCTGATTCACTTCATAGCATTAACAGGAGAAATATGCATGTCTTTAAACTCAAAAAGGGGTGGTAAAAAAAGAAAGAAAAATGTTTACAATTTGTTAAAGTGCATCCGCAAAAGTGCCAATTACATACTTTGTAGAACAAATCCAGCAAGAACTCTTAATTGCAGAGGCTCTCTCATAAAGTGAAGCTGTGCCAAAATCTCTGTAGCCATGTTGGAATTGGGTTGCCTCAAAGTGAACCAAGGCAGAACTTCCAAGGAAGTGTATCCCTGCTAATTATGGGTGCAGGGCGGGGTGAGTGTCCCCAGAAAAGTAAGTAAAATTTACACTTCCCATTTTCCCTCAGTGTTTGTTGGCTATGTTTTTCTTTTCCTGTGTCACAACTAGAGACTTTCAGATTTAAGGTCTTGTAATAGACCAGAACTTTCAGTTTCTCAGCTTGCATTAGAGATTGTATTACTTTTTATTCCATGATGTCTCTCAGATGTGCTAACATTCATGTACTTGTGGCAACGGTACATGCAGCACAGCTGTTGCTGTGTTGAGTTTGTAGTCTGAGTTGGATTTGATTTCCTACAGTGGCCTTGTCCAATCTTTAGTGAGCCACTTTCAGTAAAGCACCAGTGGCATTGGTTTCAGTTTGTTGTGGTTGCCTCCCTTTTCTACTGCATGAAGTATATACAGGGAGTATTGCAGAGGGCAAGAATGGTACTGAGTGCAGTCAGATCTGGCTGGAAGTGACATTGCTGGTTTGCCAGGTCATATTCAAGTTGGGCAAGGTGAAGTCTGTTTTAATTGAACAGCATCCTTCATTGTTTCTGCTGTTCATCTGTTGTTCTGGTTCATGGACACTTTGCTGTGTCTGGGAGTGAAGAGCTGTGCTCTGCCTGCAGCTCCAGAGCTGTGCTAGTGACAGGCTGAACTCACAAGGGAGCTCTTATATCCTCTGGCTATTTCTGAGTGTAATATTCTGTTCATGTGAAAAGCTGCAGGTGTCTTAGTGAACAAAGCAGCCTACCTGCACACATCTGCAAATGCTTGTAACAGAAACCTGTATCCAGTGTTCTCAACTCTGTCTCAGTCTGGGATCCTTCAACAGCTTGAGACTGATCTGGACTCTTTGTGCACACTTTGTGCCTTGGGAGATAACCAAAGTTTGTATTTAAGTAACAATATTTTAAAACAAGCAATTGAGTTTACGTCAGAGAAAGGTTTAAGGTTTTATTCTTGCTTCTCTTCCAAAGGACTCCAAGGAAAGCACACAAATTCAGACCAAATCTGCTTGACTTTTGAAAAACCAGCACTTGATGGATGTTCAGCCAGGTCCAAATTTATACCCTGTTTTGAGTATTACCAGTTATTGACAATATGTTTTCTTACATTTTCTTGCAACATGTCGTGTTTTGAACATCTTAGGATGCTTAAAGTACAGGGATGGTAGGGTTGGAAGGGACCTCAAAGATCATACCTAGTTTCAGCCCCCTGCCATGGCAGGGACACGTTCCACTAGACCAGAGCAACTTAACTTTATGAAGCTGTTCTGTGAAGGTTGGAAGGGAGAGGTTGGGAGGGCTATTTTTAATGTGTAATTTGTTTTTTTTCTGATTTGGTTTCTCTTTTTAAATCCAAATGACTTTTTATTGGCCATTATAGTTTTATTTGTGATCTAGTTTTATGGATTTATAGCGTATGTGTTTTATCAGGTAGTTTTGTGTCTTGTTTTTCAAATGTACTGTAAAGAAGGTGATAGCTTTTACAACCCTTAAAGGTATTTGGGGGTAATTTTTATAGCAAACCGCTGTGATCTCATAAATCAAGTATGACTGGACTGAGGGAGCTGAACAAGAGACTTCTAGGTGCTACACAGAACACCATTGGTGTTTTAAGGGGATAGCATTTTTTCCCAAGTCCTCACTGGAAACTCCTCATTTTGCTTTGGCAGCTACATTATTTTTCCAAGCCGTTCATTATTGCCTTCTTTTTTGTTACCATCTCTTCTGGAATGAATTTTCTTACTGTTCCTTAGCTGATTTGTTGTAAAATTAGTATTTCTTATAGCACTTTCAGTCCAGCTTAACCTGCTTCAGGTATCTTTGTTCACCAAAATCTTTCTGCTGCCTTTTCTCTAAAATTAAATAATAAGTAATAAACAGTTTCTCAAAAAAATTAAATAATAAGTAATAAACAGACTCAATTTAGAGTCTCAAGAAGGTGGCAGATTAGGCAGTAAACTAAAGCTTCAGCTTAGTATCATGACACTGATATAGTATCATGTCACTAAGGTGTCAGCACTGGGAAGTGATGCCTGTTGAGGTGGTTTCCTGAAGTTCTGTCTTCCAAGAGTGTTTTGTTTTATCGATATCTTCGCCAAATACATTTTGAGTTACTAGCCTTGTGTGTCAGCACTTCAAGAACATTGGACAATCCCATCACTCTGCAACAGGGTGAGGTCAGAAAGTGTGACTGTAAGTTTTGCAGGACGAGAAACCACTGACAGGACGTGGATCCTGCCACACATTACTCTCCTTATCTTTTATTCTTCCAACTGCTGATTTAATATAGCAGTTTTTCTAGAGTGAAAGTCTGCTTCTCAAACCAGCCCTTAATATGAGGTGGGAATTGGCCTTCTCTAACATCCTGAGAGTTTTCCTGTAGGGAAACAGCAGTGGTAGAAATCCTGTACTGGTTTCTACAATCAGAGTGCTGGATTGCTGTTTATCAAATATTTAGAGACTGCTTCCACTGTGTAGATCTTAATCTTATTTAGCCTTATGTCAAACTTCATAGTTATTTACAGCAATCACAAAATCACAGAATGGTTTGGAAAGACCTTAAAGATCATCTAGTTCCAATCCCTGTCATAAGCAAGGACACCTTCCACTAGAACAGGCTGCTCAGAGCTCCATCCAGCCTGGCCTTGTGCACTGCCAGGGATGGGCATCCACAGCTTGTCTGGGCAGCCTATGCCAGTGCCTCACCATCCTCCCAGTAAAGAACTTAGTAATATTGCCAAGTACCACACATCATGATTGCTAATGTATTACATCATGGACTGTGATTTTTGGTTTATTTTTCATTTAAATTCTCAGACTCCTCCAACATATTTAAAAGCCCACTGAAAATGTGGGGCTGATGTTAGGCGCTGTAGCTTCATGACAACCAGAGGTCTGTTTTGAGATGTGAGGGAATGTGTTAATCATAAGTAGCCACCAAAAATTTCAGGCACTGACTTCAAAAATTCTTGCAGATGGCTTGTAAGCTGCATGGGTAACAGTCTTCTTTCAACTTTGTTCACTAATTCTGTAGAAAATGGAGAAAATACTATATTACCAAAATAACTATACAATATTTTTAAAATCTAATAGGTTTCTTAGTTAACAAACTTTTGGTTATGGGCAAAACTCAGTTCTGATTTTTTTTCCTACATACTACATATTCATGTTCTTCAATTTTACCCATGTAATAGTAAGGACATGCTTATATAATTGCATCATTGGCAGAGCTCTTAATCTGATGTTTAAATTCTTGCAGTTCTACAATATATGATTTTGAAAGAGCTGGTCATTAATGTGACCAAAACTGCATTTTTGTTTTCAAAGAACATCCCATTAGATCAGAATTGTGGCTTCTTTAAGTATAATCATTTGCAGGATCTTGTTTTTGCAGTTTATGGAAGTGTTTTCAAGCAAATGGGAAATATTTGATAGTGCCAGTTAGACTAAGCAGTGGGGGACAAAAAGGCATTATCATTTTAGTAGGCTTTCCAAGTGTTATTTAAAAATATTTATCCAGCGTTCAGAAATTCTCTAAAAATAGTTATGTTTTTCTAAAGAAATAATTTGGAAGCTTTGAGAAGAATAGATAAGTGAGAACATCCCTGAGAAATGAAACTGAGTACAATCTATACTCCTACACGTATATTATCTACATTACAGTAAAAGAGTTTTTGTTCCAAATGTTGCCATCCTCCCAGTGTCTTTCATTTCTCCTTGTGATTCCTGATTATGGGATCACTTTTAGACATTTACTGAAGTAAAAATGTAAGGGAGGCACTATTTTTGTTACACATTGCTGGAAGTTGCTTCATTGTTTGGATGGAATTTACCTAATATTTCTCAGTCATGTAAACATTTGGACAAATATTTATAGTTTCAAATAACTCAGAATCATTTAGCTAATAGAAGAAGAACTTCTTACCAGAAAAAGTTGATTCTTTCCCAGAAGCTTGCAGCAAGGAATGTTACAGATTCCTAAAACACACGTTTGAGTTGCATGGTCATCACTTGTGCTGCAGTGGCCTTATGGAGACTGGAATTAGTAAATTAAATTCTTTTTGTCCGTATTCCCACATTTTGGATTGTAAGTCTTTTAGTTTCAAGAGGAGTAGTAAATGTGCATTCCTCTCATAATGTATCCATGTTTTTGAAGCTGTCATTTTTTCATAAAATGTAAACTCCAGACCATCACAAAGACAAATAGAAAAAAACTGTTTTTCTAATCAATGACATTTGCTTGACTTGATATTTTGATAGGGGAAGGGAAGAGAAAAGAAATGTATATATCAAATAAGTACCAAGTTTTCATTTCTATTGAAAAACAAACCCCAGTTTTGTTACTTTGGGAAAAAGAATATATTGAAATAGTTTTTGCTTTTCCTTTAGCTAAAAAAGTATTTATCTGGATTGTCTGTATGTAACCAAACCTGTGCCAGACAAAGGATCAGACACAAAGTAAGGTACCTATCATTTCCTGTTTTCTACATATTCCAGCAGTTTTTAACAGTGGACTGTTTTCCAGAACAGAACTTTTCTGAGTGTACTTGATGAAGGGTAAATATTTGGCTAAGAGGTTGTTTCTCTTAATGTGGGTAGGATGTAAGGAAGTTCACATTTGGGAGCAGATAAAAAATCCAAAAGGACCAGTCATCAGTAATTTGGGCAGAGCATGAAGAGTGGGAGGTGAGTGTGAGAGGAAATGGGTGAGACAGGTGGAGACAATGTTGGGCAAAACTGATGAGATGAGATCTTGTGCCTTGGCAGTGTGAGCTAGTGAAGACTTCTGGAGCAGCACTAGCTTGAAAGATTCAAGAGGACATTTTATGTCAGAACAATGTGGTTCCAGTATGGAGTGTAGCCAGAGAGCTACTACTGTTTTCTAGATTTTTCCACATTAAAAAATTACAATTAAAAAAAAAAAAGACAAGGAAAAAAACTCTATTAATTTCCTTTAGCAGACTTCCATCAAGGAGGAGGTCCAAACACCTTGCTGTTCTTATCAATGTTGATACAATTGTGTCAGCAATTTTGCAGAATTTTTTTACTTAACAGAATGTTAGAGATAAACTTGCTAAGGTACACCATTTGCTGTACTGGAGTTGTAAGCACATTAAAGGAGTATAAAGCTGACCTGCACCTAAAAATAGAAGTACCTGGCAGAATGCAAATGGAAATCTGCGTCATACATTTTTATTTGAACAAAACTAACTGTAAATCAGATATGGGCATACAAAATTATTTGTCTTAAAACTAGCACAGGGTTCCTGTTTAAAGGAATGTATCTGTACATCATGTCTGGACATAATGAAAGGTTTATTTTCAAACTGTTGTAGGCAAATGCTGATAATACTAATGCAATGCCAAGGATGTAATGCCATTTAAAAAAAATCTGCCTGAAGTTTTTTATCTGTCTGAGAAAAAGTGAGTTAAAATAAAGCACACCTTGTTGGTTACTCCCAATACCTGCCCAGTACTGTTTCTACATGCTAATAAGGCCACCTGTTATTAGCTTAGCTCAAAATTTTCACAGAGGTAGATGGAGCTGTGTTTTCAAAGTCCTGTACTGTATAATTTCATTTAAAAAAAAATAAATCTAAACAGACATCCTTGTGATATAAGCAGTGACTTGACATAATCTTGCCTTGTGTCAATCCATGAAATGTTTATCAGCTAAGATGATAAGGCTTTAAAAATCTGGATGGCTGGATACAGACATGGACCTACAAACAAAATATGGCATAATGGTGTAAATGTTTGGGTTTATAAAAATGAGCTGTTGAGTGCCTTCCCACAGGATGCTCAGCATAGGTGCAGCAGCCACTCTACAGTGAGAGTACCACAGCACCAGGTGAGCAGGGCACGCTCAAGGGCAGCTTCTGTGAAATGCTGGGTGTGTGCTGTAAATCCACACCCTGCCTCAGCTCACAGCAACGTATTTAGGAGTCATGTCTTCATATCTTTCTATCAAATAGGATTGTTTTTGGTGAAAGAACAACCTGAACCTTCTGTTTTAATATAAATATGATGAGCACAGTGAGAATATGTGCAGAAAAAAGCCATCCAGGACTAACTGGATGGTTCATGTAACTGTGAGAGGTTCTGCACACCAGGAAGGTTACTTCTGAAAATCTGGCCTCCAGTCAGGTAATGTTTCCTGAGAATGGGACTGAAGCATCTGAGCATATGCTGCTGTTGTTATGAGCACATCTGAAATATGGACCTGATGCATCCTCACAACAGGAGAGAGGCTTGATTTTTTATGTTTACTGCCTCTGGATAAAAAATTTGCCAGCCCTCAACCTGCTTGCCGTGACTGTGCACACATTGTAAGGTTGGCCTGTATATGCAGCATGGCCATTTGCAAAGGGCTCCTATGCACTTGATGGTCCCATTGAACAGCAGCTACCTCACATCCAGGCAACAAGGAGAAATGGACAAAGTTCCTGAAAGGGGAATGTGGGCAGAAAGCCTCAGAAGTTTGGTGACTACTTCCTGACTGCTGGATAATTTGCACACTTTAGTACTTAAAGCACTGTAACTATTTTAAAGGTCCAGGCGCTTGGCCTATTCATTACTATCTCAAAGCCAAACTTTAACTCTGTACCAGGAGACAGAAATCATGGAAGGTTTTCAATGCTGTTCTATTTCCTTTATGTCTTCTCTGTTTCAGATGAAAGCACTATCTTGACTTAAGATTTTTGATTAAACCTATGTTTTCCCATTTCCATATTTGTGATGTGAGTCTACTGGAATATTACCATGCCTTCTTGGCTGGTCCTCCAGTGATTAGACCTAGCTAGGAGTTGTTAGATCTGGGACGGTTAAGAGTGTTAGAACCCAACTAGAGAAGAAAGAAGCATTTTTCTCTTTGAAATTGTTTAAGAAGAAGTCAGAGATCCACTATCTATCATTAAACAGGAGAGGTGGGGAAGAGAGGACTTATATTGTGAAATCTGATGGCAGAAACTGTCTGTGAGTTTCCTGTACTTTCTGGGGAGACTAGGAGCTAGTGGACTGAAGTGAATATGAACCTTAAGAAGACAACTTTACCTGTTGGTCGTATACATTTTGATTACACAGAATGGCTTTTCCTTTTTTATCCCCTTTGTTTGTTTAGGTTATGCCTGTTCAGCCTGCCTTCAGTTTGTCTATATTCTATTCTACCTACAAAGTGATCTCTTTGTAGTAATTGCTTAAAAGTCAATTTCTAAGAATATTCCACCTATTTCAATTGTTTGCAGTAGTGAGAACAGGGAGCAAATGCTGAAAATGAGCATACAGATTAAGTGGATTTTTTTTTAAATTAAATGAGTGGAAAATATTTACAGGATTCATTGTTCTCTAACTGTAAAGGCTCCTATTGAATTCCTTCTTGTCTTAAGTAAACACTTATTCCTGGAACCTTCAAGCAATGTTTTTCTTTATATCAAGTGCACACTTCAAATGCAATGTCTTCTGCTTAATGACCTGCCAGAGGCCTCGTTACACTTTCTCCATTGTCCTAATCATCATGTTAGAGAATCTTCTGATACAAGGCTGTGCAGGTCAGCCAGTGTCAGGAATATTGCCCCATGCTTTGACCATTTGGAGTTCATCCTCAAAGTGTTTTGGGAAAATGCACTTTGCTCACTAAGAACTTAATTTGGTCTATTAAAATTTTTACTGTGGTTGTACAATCTGAAATGCCTGTATTATTGGCACTTCAGAAATACAGGTTTAATGCTCCCTCAGAGTTGAACCTAAAATGATTTCTTAGTATCAAACCCGTTCATTTGTTGTAGTGGTAGTTTTGATATATTGGTTGTGTTCTGAAAGGCAGTATTTATAGAGAAAGAGATCATTATATTTTATCAGATCAACAGATATAGTTGGGAAAAAAACCCCAGAGTTGTGTTAAGAAACAAAAGTGCTGCTTCTTTCTTTGAAAGTTTGTTGCAGCAACAGATTGGTTGAAAAACCCCAAAATATTGCTTCTCTCTATAAACCTGTTTAGCTTTTGTTTTGAAAAAGGTTAGTGAACTGCTTCTGGCTAATGACCTGAGAATATTATAATCTGCTACTCCATGAAATAATAAATCTAACTGAAAGTGAAGTTTTTCTGAATTACCTGGATCAAGAGGGGAGAATGAGTTTACTGATAAAAGGATTCAGGTGAAATAGCAGAATTATTGTGAATGTTTCATTAGCATCAGGTTCCCTAAATTTGTGTCTGATCCAGTTGTTTTGTAGTTGTCTCAAGGTGCCTTTCAGAAGAAGTGTGAAAGAACTTGAAGCAGTGTGCTGTGTGCTAGCCCAGATGGTGGACTGTGGGAGTCCAGAAATGAGAACAGAGATGGGAACACAGGCCATACTTCTTTCTTTTCTTTCACTTGCACCGGGATTTACCTTCTAAGCCATGGCATGAAGGCGACTTTTTTTCAGTCTACTGTATTTCTATAGTCTGTGTAAGCAGTGCTGCCTTGGAGATAAAAACTAGACAGGTGCAAAGGAAGAGGGACAAGCCAGTTTTCCTGTTGCAGAAATCCTACTATGCTGCAGCTCACTTTCTTCTCATGTCATTCACCTTTTGTTGCAGAAGCTGGAAGAATAAAACACCCTTCAGCTACATCTCTTTGCTGCCTCCAAAACAGAAAGACTGAGAAAATAATGCTGCACTCATTCTGCCATCCTTTCTTCCAAGGTTATCAGGCAGCGGGTGCTGAAAGAGTTTGGACCAAAACAAAGGAAAAACTTGCATAAGGAACTAAATATTGGTTAAACACTCATCACTTGGTACCAGAATACAGCTGAACTTAATACTGAAACCCATCCAGTACAATCTCTGCTGAAATATGATGTTTAGGGTGGGTTAATTATTCCTTCTGTTAGAAGTTCCTAATTAAAAATATCAGCAGCCTTTTAATAATCAGGAAAACAAGAAATACAGAACAATTGCTAAAACTGTTTCAAAGCAAAGAATTTGATTACCCATCACTCTAATAACTTTAGTTGTTTTAAGTAACTTCAAAATCTCTCTTAATTGTTTTCTATACTTTGTAGGTTACTGTATTTATTAATTTAGTCAAGTTCTATATAAATTCATTTCAAAATAAGATGATTAGAGAAGCTTTGTCTTCCTTTCCGATAGAAACAATGGGGGGACCTCATCCTTGTTGTAAGGCTGGCTTTGAAAATATCTAGTAATTATGAGTGAACAACTTCCAATTGTGCATTCATGATGCCTAATCTGGATTTGCTTTTTCCTCTGAAGCCTCATTTGGACCTAAATGAGTTGGATAACTAATTAAGGGAAGGCCTTTGATTTGCGATCAGGAAAGCATGCTTGCATGAAGGCTACACCACCCTCATCTTTATCTGGCAGCATCCTTGAATATTAGCAGCATGTAATAATTAGGTGTGTCAAGTTGTGAGTTGATTCATCTTCTTTAAGTGGTCCCAGAGGAAGAGGTGGAGAACAATCATTTTCCAAAGGAGGCTGAAGAGAGTGAGATGCATAATGTATCCTCAGTTCCTGTTGCTTCCTAAGAATATGTAGCTGCTAATATTTAAGTTCTTGAGCTCTACAACATCCCTAAAGTGCAGACATGAAGTCAAAGGTAGGAGTGTGAGCAGAAACACAGCTTGTGCATGAAAATAATGTTACCTATGGTGGGGAAGTAGTCCAAAATTAGTTCATTTTATAGAGGTAAAACCAAAATCTTTGGCAGGCCAGTTGATGAAGCACTTGCATCCCTTCCACCTGTTTTGTGCAGTTGTTTCAGTAAGCATAAACTATCAAGTCCCTCCTGTGACTGATAAAAGTAATCTGTGTACTTTTTGTATATGGAGCCCCAAACACCACAAGATTTATGAATTATTTATTCCAAGAGGGTATTTTCCAGAGCTGCTAACCACTGATTCAATGTTGAATTCATGATTGAAACTATCAATGTTCTTTAAGACTGATTTTGGACTGCAATCTATCTATATGCAGGTGCAAGTGCAAAAGAAGTGCTGTAAAATATAGAGCAGACCCAAAACACAAGCCATGGCCTTGGTTCCCTATATTCTGTATTAGGCTATTTTGGCAACAGTCAAATAGACAGCCCAAGCACAAAACTTAGTCTGGAGACCTGTGCCTGGGCCATTCCTTCATGGTGGCCTTCGTACACCTGATATGATGTCAGCAGCTCTGGTACAGGAGAAGAAGGAGCTGCAAGTGTTTAGGAGGGATGATGGCAATCTTCTACCTACCATAAATAAATAAAGGCTCAAAAACTTCATCAAGAGAAAAGATGGTTAAACATGAGAAAAATCACAGATGATTTTACTAATATTTTGAATGTGTAACTATTATGAAATGAACAGATGGTGTCGGATGAATGCATATCAGGATATCAGAACTGATGCTATTAAATGAAGACCTCAGGAGCAAAGCAAAGTCCAATAATATCCTGTATATGAGGTCAGGGTTCAGTTTTCAGATGATTCAATATGACACCGAGATGTAGCCCCTACTTAACAGTCATGAAGCAGAGAGAGATAAGGAGTTCTCTAGCAAGTTTCTTCCTGCTCCCAAAGCAAACTAGCAACTTCTTCATTGTATTTTCAAGATGTTAACTTCAAACACAGTAAGGGAACTCAGAAAACTGCCATAGAAATAATTGTCAAGAAGCTCTATCAATATTATTGCCATTTGTACTGAGAAAGTGGTACTAAATGGAAATTGTAATTCAAATGCTGATTGTAAAATTGGTGGGAGGAGAAGAAGATAACCTTCTCTCCTCCTCCAGCTTGCCTTACAAAATTTCAGAACTTGGCCCAGACATGGCTGACACATTGGTGCTGTAAAACTTGTGTTCCCAGCTCCAGCTAATGGGCTATGTCTGGGAACTCTCAGGTAAGGGAGGCAAAAGCAACTCTTCATTGAGGGGTCTGCATAATATCCTCATCTGGTGTTGGCAAAAACGTATGTTTTTGTAACTCACAGGTTAGTGAGGAAATAAATTTGTATGGTTTCTGTTTAGTTTGTTTTTTTCTTTCCTGAAATATAACAATCTTGACAGGCAGCTATCAAGCAGTCATCCAAAGAATACTTACATATGTGTATGTAAGCATATGTGTAGTAAAAAGATACTTATTCACATCCAAAAAACCAAGTTGTTTTGTTGTGAGCACTGTTTCTATTTACTTAGCAGATATAAGTTGTATATCCCAAGAATAACAGGAAAACTGGCTCCTCAGATTATAATTTCGTAGTCTTAAAAATTACTGATTTTTCTTTCCTAAATGCAAATGAAATGTTGTGGGGTTTTTTTTGTGGTTTTTTTCTGCAAATGAAGCAATTCTGTGTAATACCCACCCTCTCAAGCACAAATATGAGTCATTGGAATGCGGGTCTACAGTTGCTGAAGGAGTTGATTGTTAAATTCAGGAAGCTGATCGTTGTATTCAACAGTGCCAGCCTTCATTTCTAATGTACACTGATTTGAGAGCATGTCATCACTGCACTGTTGCCCTGTCCTCTCCCCCCCTGCACTGGCTGTAGGCTCTTACCCTGTAGCTAGATGCTGGTAGCATAATGGCCATACCAGAAAGAGTCAACAAATTCTTCAAGCTAATGTCTAATTGTCCAGTTTCAGATGACCTCTTCTGAACTCAACTTCATATTTGTTTAAAAAACAGTGATTTAGAAGTTCTTTCCTACTCTGATAGCAGTATTTGTTACTGCACTAATGAAATTAGTAATCAGATTTGATTAATTATACTTTTCTGTAATTTAATATTTTCTAAGCTCGAAATAATGCAAAAATGTTTCCTTGCAGAAGTCAATTATCTGGAATTATCTCTCATTGCCAACCAACTGCTGAAATATACTTAATGAGTTCTACAGCTTCCTAAACCAGGTTAGATGAATCATTAGATAATATTGGTGATCCTTGTTTACAGTTTCTCAAGCTCTGTGTTCTTGTTTCCTACAATGAGTGTTAGTATAATAAACAACATTATTCTTAGGTTGAGCCCCAGTGGTCGAACTCAAAGATCAGAAAGGGATGTACAAAAAGATACACTTCGTAACAGACTGCAGCTGCTTCTGGGCTAGGAGTTGGTTAATAACATGATATTAACTCTCATTCCTGCAGGCACTCCCCTTGAAAGCAAGTATGCTGCTTTGAAATAGAAAGTAGCACTGTAGTTTGGTCATGGGGAAAGGCTGAAAAGGATCATGAGTGCTGGACTGTATCCCAGTGGATGAAAAAAACTGTGTACTTGGTGGCACAGACTCAATTATTCCTTCTTTTTCTCCCTCTCCCCAAGCTGCTCATGCTCTCTCTCCAGCTCTACAATCTGAGCTGTACCTAGCTCTGTCCCTTGTGCACCCTGATTGATTTGCCATCTTCTCTTCTCTCTTTAGGAATTTTCTACCTGTCTTCTTCAGCCAAGCACAGATGTCACCCTGAGCTCACTATGGAGATCACTACCCAAGCTCTTTGAGATTCCTACCTGTACATCTCTCCCCCTCCTCAGATACCGTTCTCCTTTCTGGGCCTCTACAGGTCCCATCAGTGCCCCAAGATATTTTTTCCATTTTGTTTGTTTAGCTGGTTCCTATTGCAGTCTAGATAGCAACTGTGAAATAGAATGCTCTTTTCCCTAATCTTTCCCTCCCTTTCAATTGTAATTTCTTACCCCAGTCTACCCTTCCATTCAAAGCTTTCTTGTTTTCTGTCTCTGTCTCACACTCTTTACCAATCTTACCAGAACTCCTCTTAGGTTTGTCTCCCTCCTTTGTCATTTTAGACAATTCATCAATTTCTAAATCCTAATCCCCTTATCTAGCCAGCCCTGATGACCAGCTATGACTGCGACTCCTCACTCTTAGATAATCAATTCATGCCAGACTCTAAAGCTGTTTCCTCTCCCAGTCTGTTGTGTCTACAGACCTTTGTTCAGGTGAAATGGCACTCCTGGTGGTGGGCAGTGTCACTGAGGCCATCACAAATGCAGGAGTCCAGGCTCCCCCATTCCTATCTCCAGGGCTGTTTCCAATGGCTGTTGCTCCTGCCACTTTGGGCTGATGCAGGCTTTGCAGTGATGGAGCACAAAGTCTAAGAGCTGTGCTGAGATAAAGCCAGCTCAGATGACTTTATGAGTAAAATCAATTATTGCTTTATATTGTTGGTGCTTCTAAGAGCTGTTCTGCTCTTTTTGGAAGTGATTATGATTACTGTAAGCACAGAAATACTCCCATCTAGTGCAAACTGTACAAAGGCTATCAAGCTTAAAAGACAGGCTGTGCTTGGTTAAAACGTGATGACAAAAGCCCAGCTGGAGTTACCAGTAGAGATTTTGACACTTGTTGCACAAGGGCTAAGGATTGTCTCATGATGAGTGTAGCTTCTTATTTCCATGCTCATAATGCCCAGAGCAGGGCACTTGACAGCCATCTCTGTGGATGTGCTTCTCAAGGAATTATGTGAAAGCATAAAAAACTTCATAAGTCACAGTACAACCATATTAAGCCTGCATATGTAAAAGTTAGGCTGCTTCTTGTTTGATCGTAAATCTCTCTTATATACCATATAATTTCTTAAATAATATGCTACCAGGTCATGTTTTCTTCCCCAGCTATTTGAAGTTGGACTCACTGATCCTTATGGGTCTTTCCCACCTTCAGATATTCTTTGATTCTAGGAAATTGAAGTGCATATTTTAAGAACACAAATTAATTCAGCTCAGCAGTAACTCTGGCTTGGTTAATTTTTTATGTTGCATATAAAATCTTAGGGAAGTCATACAAAACCAGTCTCCAAAACATGGGAGAAGCTCTCTAATACAAAATGCTATCTTTATTTTGTGAATGAGTCTAACTTAAAAAAAAAAAAAAAAAAACACAACTTACTCTACCTCTAACTCTTCAGTGCTATGAACATTATAGCTATAATTTGTCTGCACATGGGTTTCTAGGAGAAATTACTGAAGGTGAATAGAAAGAAATCAAGGTCAAAGATCTGTAGGATGATAATAGAAAGTCGAGGAGAGTTGCAGAGGACTTGAAAAGGCAAGTATCTTTTATGAGAACTGTCAGAGAGTTAAAGAAAAAGCAGAAGGCTGGCAGTGAAGGGAAGGAAGGCAACATAACTCAGCAGAAGAGCAGGTGTCTGTGTCAAAGGAAGGTGGGAATGCAGCACCTCAGCTGAGGTCATTGCAAACTTTGGCAAGACAGGTTTCATGAAATTAGATGCTACATTACATCTGAATGTCACCTAGCATGAGGTAGGGTGTGGCCCAGTACCTTTTGTTTAGCAAGTGTGGACATAACAGAGACAAGTTTGAGAAATCCTGTTTCTGGAGTAGCCAACCTTTCTCAAACCTGGGTCTGCAGCAGTACCACTGGTGTGGGACCACCCCTTATAAATCCTTTGCCTGCTCACCCCTCACAGGGATTGACATGGACGGCTCTGCTGCATGTGGTGGGGCTTTTTGGTCTCTCCCACTGCGGCTTCTGGAGGTGCAGGGTGCTTCACAGGTGCTGTGCAGGGGGGGTGGGTGCCTGCTGCAGGCTGTGCTGGTGGGAGCAGAACTGCAGCTCCCGTGGGCTCCAGCCCCACCTCTCCTGCAGGGGGCAGGGGCAACGTCCACATCCTTTGTGAACTCTGGGGAGCCTGAGCATAACCTGGCTCTCCTTATTACTGAGCACCCTTTTGATTTACATATGTAAACACTTTCTGGAAAGAACAAAGATTAAAAAAACAAATATAGTAAAAAAAACCTGATGCTTGGTTGTCATCTGTTGTTTCACAGAAATTCATGGTTAGGCAAAGGGATTGCATTATTTCTGTGGCAACACTATTGATTTGCTATCTCTGGTAGGAATATGTAGTCTTTCAATGCATCTCTGGTGACGTTATAACCGAGGTATGGTGAACAGAGCTGAGTGTGAACAAGGTTTGTGTGATCCAGTCGTTTGCCTGTGGGGAAGTAAATCTTTGACTATCAGCCAGTGTAGGTGATATCAGATGGTCACAGGCAATGCAGTTTCAAATGTAAATACATGGTGGAGATGAATTAAAACTTTACCAGCTATGGGAAAAGGGTGTTAGTACACATACCTATTGTCAGCCAGTGCTGTCGTATTCTTCAATGTAAACACATTTGCTTGACTTGTGAAAGGTCTGGTAGTAGGAATGTGTGAGGTAAATAATGGAGGCGAAACTGTAGGACAAAACAAATAGACATAGAAATTATTCTTTAATTTTTGCAATGGTTTTTCCTCCACGTTACAGCATAATTTGTATTTCTTATCTGTAAATGTCTATTTGCAATTTAAAAATTAAATTGCATTCAATTGCATTAAAATTTATCTTCTAATTATAAGCGAAGTAGAATGAATACAGAAAATGAAAAATTGATTTGTATATGGATTTGACCACAGCATCCAGTTCTGAAGTAAAAAATTGTCTTAGAAAAATTACTTGCTCTGCCCTTAAATTCCTTTTTTCCCAATTCTTTTTTTTCAGTTTGGCAGGTTGGCAGACAAAGTTATAAGTATGCTCAAACCAGAATATGATTAGTACCAGATACTTCATTTCATTGTGTGAGGAAAAATATTCAATGTCTTAATGATGGACAGAGAAGCTTGGTGTGCCATTCATGTTTTTATCTGAAGACCATTTACCTGGAAACAGTCAGTTCAAGTACTTACTGCCTTTTTCATCCTCTGGTCTCTTTGTCCAAGAATACGTATTTTCTATATACTAGATGCTTTAACTTAATCTAAAATTATGGGTTTGATGGTAAGTAATTTGGTCAAGTTCAGAAACTGTGGCTGCGCAAATCAAAAGAGATAATAAATAATAACTTTCTCTTAAATCTATACTAAATTTTTCCTCATTTGTTACTTTTATGGAGCTCTACACTTCCTTGAATGTATTTCAGGGTTATAGTGCATGTTCTCAGGCACTGACACAACTAAAACTATCATCACAGTTAAGCAACAAGGTATGGCAGCTGTAGTCTCTGGGTTGGAGGAGAAAGCAGAGAGGATGGCTTATTAATAAACGTATTAATAAACTTTGTGACAGTGCCATTGCTTCTTCCTCCACCAGGGACAAATCACCCAAGCGTTTTGCTGGTTCTCCCTTCCTGAATTTTTAAGAGACTCTTTCATCTTGTCTTTCTGGAGCAGATTCAGGTCTACAAATGGAAAATACATCTATTCTAGTCTAATATTTACATTGAGATAACTTTTCTATAGACCAGCTGCTTTAGCTCCTAGTATAGTGAGAAATGCACTGTTTCCTAACAGTGAGGAAATGAAACTGCAGCCTTTCACTTGCCCCTCTTTCCTGCAGGGTCTGCTATGCAAACCAATGCTCGCTGGTTTGTACCCTCTCAACTTTCTCAATTTTCCAAAGTAAGACCTATACTTTAGACATCCTGATCATGCAGCGCTTAATTGGTCAGAATTGCAAATACCTGCAGTGCTGGGTATTATACAGATTTAAAACCTGCTGACTGTTTGTTGTTGTTCTCAAAGTTGTTTCTTGCAAAGGCTGTTTTATCCAGAGCTGTCTCTTGATATTTTATCTTTGAGAAGGAGGAAGTTCCAGCTCTTCCCTGAGAAATCAGTGGGTGGGGAGCTGGTGTTGCTGACTGAAAATTATGCCTTTTGATCAATGGCCTGGGAATCAAGATAGTTGGGGCCAATTCTACACCAGCTAGTACCTGAACATGTCTGGTCAAGGCACAGTACCTGCAAACTTCACAGGGGGTATTATTCATTTACTTGGACTCACTCTTTCCATATTAGGAACTAGGCTGAGGTGCTGTATTGTATGACTTTCCCTTCCTTGAAGGAATGTGATGCTGCTTGTTTCTTTACTATTCAGAGAAGCATGTGGCTGGTGTTAAAAATAGTAATGAATAATCATGACTTTATAGCCAATGAAAACAAAGATAGAATCTGGAAACCCTGAGTATGTAAGTCTTCTTATTTGGCTAGTGTTTGCTTAGCTTTTTTATTTGGTCCATCTTTTTTGCAATCAAATAAAATTTTGATAGATAGGTTTCCAGCTAAGCTGACTCCATCTGGAAGGTTATCAAGCTTCAATCCAAACAAAACAATTCTTTTAATGAGATCATAAAGCTGTCTCCTCAGGAATGAAGCAAGGTTAGATGTTCAAGGCTTAGTCTGCATAATCTGACATTTTCAGAGGCCAAAAAACCTGAGGCTTCTCAGCTTTTGTCTTTATCTGTGGTTCAGTGCCATCTCAGCTTGGAGGCATTTGGTCATACAGATACTGCAAAGTAGAAGTAGAGCTGATGTAAAAAATTATAGTCTGGCACTCCTTTTACATATTCTTTTCCCATTGTGTGAAACAAGGGGGGTCCATTAACTCCCCTGATGTATTTCAGCTCCATCTGGTTTTTTGGCTAGGAGATTATTAGCATGGAAGAGTAAACTCAAGAGCAAACTAAATTGCTCCTAGCAAAGCCCTCCAAGTATGAGTGTTATAAATGATGGTGAAAATTTACTACCTGTGTTTGGTGAAAATCCCAACTAGGGAATAGCAGAGCATAGAGCCACAGAAAAGGAGAGAGTTGGTTCTGCAGGAGCTTTGTCCTGAAGTGCAAGTGTATGGAGCCCACATTTCAGTATTTAACACCATCAATGCCTCAGAGGTTAAGCCTCTTGTCAGCTAATTATGAGCATCCTCTGTTGCTCTGGAAATTGCACAGCTGCCAAGTGTAACTCTGGAGCCCTGCTGCCAATGCAACAGACGTCTGGAGATCTCTCTCACAGCCTGCAAATCCCACCCCTCGCTCTTTTATTATAATGTTAGTTTTTATTTTTAATAGCTAATTTTTAATGAAACTCTTTCATATTATTCCATATGTATATTATTGGTATTATACTGCTTTATTATCCATTTTAATTTTGTTCAGAGACATGATGACTGTTGGTAATCAACCACATGAACAGCTAAGAGAATAAGGGACACTGAAGAAGTACCCTGAAACATGTGCTGTTGTGGTTCCTCATGTGTTCCTGTCACTTGTAACTTCTGGGCAGAAGATGAGTGTCACAGTAAAACTAAGCCCTTGGTAATGTCAAAACCAGTCTCATTAGATGTCTGTGGAATTTGGGCTTCTAAGTCACAGAGGATGGGCCCGCACCAGACACTGAGTGATGGCACAGGAAAGACTTGCCTAGTGCCAGCTCAAGCTCATCTGTTCATAAACAGTGCCTTTACACAGAGCTGTGTGTTTGGAGACAAAATCAAGGCAGTTGCCTGCATACAGGAATGCTGCACCCCATTGTGTACACCCTGGTAGTTCAGACACTGCTTAGCGCTGGTGTGATGGCAACTCTGAATTTCTGCTCCCTCAGAGGTATCTGGGCTCTGTTCCAGCACTGGATCCAAAGAGACCAATGTAAGTATGTGAGGAGCCTGAGACATGCTGCTGTTCAGCAGTTGGTAAAAGTATCTATTGAAAGCCTTCATGTTACTTCTGGAATAAAAGAATCTGATTTTGAAGGCAAGTTGAATTTTGGGGGTAGTTAAAATGAACATAACAGAATTTTGCAACATATAAATATATCCAGAGCAACAGGTAAAACTCCTTAAAAGCTGATGCAACCTCTTTCAGATTCTTTTAGAAATACCAGAAATGAACTACGGAAAATTCAACCTCGAAACTTGAGCTAGTGCAAACAGTGAAACTGGACTACCCTTCACATTGACCAGGAGCCTGTCATGACTTTTTATTTTCTTAACCTAAAAGGTTCTGCTACTGCAGAAAGATGAACACAGTGGAGTTAGAACAGAAACTCATATTTTAAGGTGTTTTTATTTAAAATCTAGTCCTCCTCTCACTTCCTTGAGCTGAGGAGATACTGGTTAGGTTTGGATCTTAACTGTATAGAACTGTAATTCCCTGATTAAAAAGAAAAGAAATATTACTTTAAAAAAAAATCAAATTTATCCTTTTTTTTTTTTTTTTCTCTTGCAGTCATGGCTTGTAATCTCTCCATTCCTTGCATGCTGTTTGTCACCAGAGGCAAAGTTGAGGTTTCTATAGTATGTACAATCAACAGCTAGACACAGATGAGAGTTCCTGAGTATTTAGCCTATTTAAATCCCACGGTATTTCTTACCTGAACTGTGTAAATGAAAAGTCAACATTCAATATTTCTTCACCCTGCTGAAAACTGCTGGTGTTTGCCAAGCACTCTGCATCATCCTAGCTGAACTCTCCAAGAGAAATCAGCATGGTTCAATGCCCTAATGTGGCCACAGTACAGGGGCACCTGGAGAGTATTACTGCTGTAGGATGGGATTATGACCAGGCCAATTACAAAGTTCTCTCTGCAGCACTACTTGGGAGGTGATGTTGCTCTGTTTCAGTTCTGGAGATGGTTTGGCAATAGATTAAAAAACCTAAATATTGACTCCACTGGAAACGTAAATAAATACATCTCAGACCTCTGTGAAGGTCATTTGTGGACTGTTGTGGACTAGCCACATCCTAACTGGAAATACAGTATGTATTTCACCACTCCCCCACCTCCTTAATTTTCTTCTTTTTGAGGGATCATCTCCCAATATTCATAGTGCTTTTCTCTTCCTGGGTTCTGGCCTTACCCCATTTGCTCAGGAAGCCCGATCTTGCCAAGGAGAAGGCTTGCCCCTGCTATGTCTAAAGTCATCAAGTCCTTAGCCTAGTCCAGTGGACAGAAAAGATACTTATCACTACCTTCTGGGAGAGACAGAGTTCTTGTCCTGACATAACCCATCTGTCAGCAGGGGTCACAGTGTACTGGTTAAGTTCAAAAAATGAGTTTAGGGAAAGAATTCAAATAAGCACTTTTGTAAGCTGCCTCTCCAATTAGCAGAGAAAAAAAAAGCTGTTTTTGTAGCAGTACTGTGGTATGTTGCTACCTTCTGAACATCTTCTGGAAAAGCCGGTCTCTCTCCATTGATTGTGAAGGACTAGAAACTAAAAATAAAGGTTTTACAGAGAAGCTGCATTTTTCTAAAGAGGGAAAGTTAAGATCAGCACTAGAAAGGCAATGTACTTTCTTGTTGGTCTATATCACTAGAAATACAAGCTTTTAATAATGCCATTAAATTCTATAGATCTCTGAGTTGTTTGATGATACTCATCACAGCTGTAAGTACCTTTTTACCTTTCCTTGGCAATTGCTTGTTATTGTTACAAGCAGTCACTGCTAGATCTAATCAAGTTTAAACATCTGAATCATAAAATATAAGACCAGTAGTCTAGAGAAAAGGGAATTTTAACGTCAACAAATGATCAAAGAAAGGTGTCATTGTCATGTGGCTTTGCTTTTGTATCTGAAATATATGGCAAGCAACAGCATGAGGGAGGTATTTCCATAGAAGCATCTCTTAAAAGTGTTGTCCTCAAATTACTCCTGTGAGTCAGTAGAAGAGACATGTTTAAGGAAATGATCAAAATTGGAAATGGCTTTGTACACCTGTTTATTTTGGGCTATTTAAAAGCACAGCAAGTTTTGTACTTAACTACATTCTTCACATGGCACTGTAATTATTGGCTATACCCATTTTTTTTCTCTCTCTTCCTTGCCTTCTTTGAACTTCTAACTTTTAAACTTTCATTTATTATGATCTTGCATTATGATTTATTATGATTTTGTGTTCCTGTAAATGTTTGGGTTAAAAAAAATTAAAAATCTTTGCTGTGGCTTGCTATTATTAGAATGCAGAATTTTACACATGGGTCCTCAGTATCCTCAATGAACGATACACATCTGATATGGGCAACCATTTTCTGACCACAAGGTAAATAAAAAAAATTTCTAATTTATTATGTTTCTTTTGTAGTCTTACTGACCAGGCAATTGGTATTTGGTGTCAAACATAAAAATTCAATATGCTGATTACTATTGAAATTTTTGGTCATTTCTCGTTGTATGAAGGGCAACTGGGTTCCCTAAATGAGGGGCATCTTCAGGCCCCTGACAGATGGCTGTCTCTTCTCCAAAGCCAGTTCTGCTGCACAGTTGCTTGAGTTATCAACTGCTAATCTTTTCAAGTGAAAATTATCTCAAGTAGCTCTTGACCCCAGTAGTTGCTCTCCCAGTGACCCTGTCCATAGGTGTTTGCATGGACAGCCACGATTAGAAGAGGATGTACAACCAAGCCTTACTGGGAGTTACTCATGAACTGAACTTTCTGGGCTCACATCCCACAGATCTTGCCTCTTTTTTGAACAACACAGAGATTTTCCATCCAAGAACCTTTCCTTCAGAACTTCTATTGCTATAAAATGAATGAATCAGCAAGAGTTTTGACGAATCAGCGTTCTCTAATAAGTTGAAGGTCTGAAACACCCACCTCCACCTCTAACCTCCTTTCCTGACTCCTTGGGTTTTACAGAATACTTCAGAAAGCCAGCTTGAGTGATCTGCTCTCATTTCTCTTGAAGTGCTCAAATGACAAACCCGTGAATATATGGCCAATAAGACACTGAATTATTATGCTGTTCCATCAAGCTATGATGATCATCTTGATGTCCTTAACTTCCATTCCAGTTTCCTGATTACCTTTATGTACTATTGCTGAATACAATAGTACATAATAGTTTGCTGTGCTGGCTTTCTAAAAAATATAAGCAATAGATTGCACAAGATGTTTTGAATCAAATGTAAAAACCCCAAAGTTAATTGAAAGGGCTTAAAGGTTTAGAGTTGTCTCCTCAGAATTTCTGAAAGCTGACATACTGCTTTCCATACCCAGTGATTTCTGTATGGGACAAGGATCAAATTGTACTGGCAAGCCTGACCAAGTTTCCAGGAAAGATGAGAGGACCTATGAGCTTTTTCACCTTCTGGTTTTATATTCAAGGTCTATGGAGTGGTTTCCTCCTCCTTGGAGGGGGAAAAGCCTCTGCCCTGGCCTTTTCATTTCAGGGTGGGTGTAGAAGATCTGTGGCTGCAGGTTTAGTAGCCACCCTGAGCTGGCTCTGGTTGCTGTGACTTTGGCTGTGAGCAGTGTCCCGATCTGAGCACGCACCCTCCAGAGGTGTGGTTGTGTGACTTGGCACAAGATGAAGGCTGCACCAGGTGAAGGCTACGCCAACTGCTCTGTATGACACATTTCAATAAAATTTCTCTGCTGTCAGGTAGGAAAACATTATTTACTGTAATGACTAAAAGTGAGCCCCATTTTGCTTCTCAGGCATTTTTTCTCAGGAAACACTGTTTTTTATGCAATTGCATTGGGTGAGTACCGGTGAGTTCCATGCTGCACATGCAATCCCAAATACAGTGTGCTCTTGCATGCTGTTGTGTGAAGTAATGACAGATGAGGTGAGGTGATGGCATGCTCTGTAAGGCTGTTCTTACCTTTAAGATCTACTTACAGAAAGGGGATTTTAGAATTGATTTTTTATAACATGTGATTACATTCAAAAACCTAGAGCCTCAAAAGGCTTATGAGTGTAAACCAACAGGTCCTCCATACAAGCCTTTTCTGTCTGTGAAAACAACATGTGTGTATTTTGTCTTTAAATAGCAGATAATTTGTCTTTGCTTATGTCCCTAGGCAGAGAGGATCTACTCCATGATGTGCTTTGGGTAATTGAATTTGTTAAACATGCCTCAAATGGTCTCCCTTTCTTTACCACTAAAATAAAGGTGGGGATGTGGGTATCTGTAATCTGTTGATCACCAGGTTAATGGTGTATCTTTGAGGGGAAAAAGAAAAAAAGATTTCTCTTCCAGGGGGAAAACACAGGCAGCAATTAGGGCCAGGAGTGTGGGGATATATAGACCATACCTGAAATGGCTATAGTACACTGGTGAGGCTGGTCATTTGGGAGAAGAAATTATGTAATAAAGGTCAGAGGGAATGTTGATCAGATGTCTTAAATGGCTGCCAGCCCAGGATGGAGATAATGAGACTGGAAATAGCAAGTGTAGCATGTTATCCATGAAAGAAGGGAGAAAATGGTGACCAAAACAATGCAGGTATGTTGTAGTGTGCAAGGCCTCAGAAAAAAATTGAGACAAGAATTATGAACACATGGAGGTTGATAAATCAGAAAGCTGGGTGCAGGTGGGATATGTTAGCTTACCAGAGTTTTGAATAAAAACATCTGTTATCTAGTCCTGCTGGATTCTTTATCTGTGCTCCTATGAAACTGTGAATACATTCTCAGAGAAAAGTAATGCCTAAATCTGGAGAAGTAATAGTGTGAGAAGTGTGATGCTGATGAAGAGGTATCTGGCGGACATGTATCAGTCACTTGGTATTGGTCCTGAGTATCATACAAAAAAAACCCACATGAGGACTGCAATACTAGAAATCAGTCTAAATATTTATGCAAAATGACTGGATGGCAAGAATATTAGCAGCCAACCATTGTTTTCTTTAGCCAAAGAAAGGAGAGCAGTTTAGGAGGAGAATAGTAGAGAGAGTAGTTCATCTGGCTATTTCTGGCTCCCTGCCTTCTGTAGTGTGGAAGGAATCATCTTCTAGTGCTAGAAACTCTGTTGTAGCTCTAATGCCACATTTTAACTCCTTGAATCTCAGACCAAGGCTAAAATTCTTTTAGTGAAGCTTGTTCTGCCTGATGGGGTTAATATTATGGCAGAAATGGCTTTAGCATCCAGACTGTTCTACTTCAGAACAGTAAAAATAAAGATAAGATAGAGGTTATCTCGCAAAACACAACTTGCAATTCCTGCAAACCAAAGCCCACAAAAAACCCTATGCATTTTCTTATCTGTGAAGAATTTACTGTATCACCAGGATCTATGGACTAGACTAAGCATGGTCAAGTTACACCCTAAACCTCCAGGCCTGTAAGTTTTCATTCCTCCTGGCAAGTTGTAAACCCTTTGAGGAGGATGGGAGCAGCACATCTCACTCTGTTCATTAGAGCTGGTTCATGTTTCTGTGTGGCAACAGATCACAGCACAGCTGGATTTGCCGGTGCCTGGGGCTGAGGACCAACTCCTACACTAACAGCAGAGAGCACCTCAGCCTCCTGCCCCCTCCATCCCTCTGCATGCCTGTCCTTGTAGTCCACGGTTTGCAGGCGTGTCCTTGCAGAGCACAGTCTCGCAGTCAGATGTGCGGCGCTTAGTGCCCCTGCTGTGCCATTCCCGACCCTGCCGGCTCCTCCTCATCCCCGTGCTGTGAACCGCAGTTTGTTCCCCGAGAATGGCGTCCTTTTGCGGGTACTGGCACTTTGTGATGGGGCAACAGCGTGGAGTGAGCAGCAGTGATGTGCTGGGCTCCTGCTGCATCCTTCGGAGCAGCAGCCACCCCTGCACCTGGAGCAGGGTGATACCCACGGCTGCTCCCACCGACTGCGAGTTCCCTTCTCTTGGCAGTGCCGGAGAGCTGCGGCTTGCTGTACTCAGGCTGCCCTGGCAGGGGGGAAGGCACGGGCAGAAGGAGAAGGAAGGGGTCTGATAGCGGAGTTCTCTGCACTGAAGGTGCTCTGGCGGGGGTCCAGTTCAAAGCAAAGCATCCCAGCAAGGACTGTGGCTGGAGCAGGAAGGTTTCCACCGTTACCTTGAGGTTTGTGTGAACCCAAATATTGTTTCAAATCGTGGCAGCAGGAACTAGGGTGCTGCAGGCAGCCTGACCTGGAGATAAAGGGATCACTGGGAGTCAGAGGAAGATGCTCCACTGGCAGAGATATGATGCTGTCACCTGACTGAAAGGTGGCACATTTTGAAGAATTCAGCAGAAAGTTTGCCAGCCTCTCAAACTGGCTGCCCCAATGTGCCTGTGCTTACTGGCCTGGATGAAACTGCCGCTGAATCACTTCTTTTAAGAAATTATTTCAAGGACAGAAAATTCTCAGAAATGGTTATTCAAACAGGCATCTCCCTGTCTTCACTTTCAAAGAACAATTTTAAACTCAGGACCACCTGAAACAGGAAATTTTCAAACAAAGATTGCAGAGATGTGTCAGTATCTTGTGTAAGGTATGACACCTCTCCCCGGCTACATTATCTCGTTCTTCACCAGAAATTGCTCTTAACCATTTATAGCTATCTTAATCTTATATCTTCAACATGCATCTGATATCTTCAACAGATTGATTCCCTTTAATGTGAAATGCATTGTGCAAAAATCAGGTATTATTATATTGTTATTAGGCATAATTAGCCTTACATATTTCATTTTCAGATTACACAAAATGTGTTGGAAACTTCTATATGTTTCCTGAACAGATCATGCTGGCTTTGCATTAATTCCATTTTATGGTCTACTTTAATTTTCAAAATGCAAGACCAGTAGTTGAATCGGCCACATAGTAAATATGACACCTCTCAGAAATGATGGGACTAGGAAAAACTCAGTGACTTTCCAGAGAAAATATTAGTAAGTCTGTAAAAGGCAAACAATAGCATGCTTGATATTACAAACAAATGGGTTGTAAAAACTATTTCTCCTTCTTCATGCTCCTCTGCTGTGATGGTTTGCTGTCTTCATCTCTGTAACATTCAGCTACAAAAGAGTGCTTCCAGCTTTGCAGGCAAACGCATGACGTATTACACACGTGAAAGACACTGCAACTGGAAATAACATTTATGTGGACTGCTTCTACGTGTAAAAGGGGAGTTGGATTGGGGCTTGTGCACTTGTTTGGTGTGTGCAATCATACTGTACACCCTACTGGAAGCCTTGGCAGTTTGCTGTGTTCCTGTTTTCCAATTTTCCAGGACCTGTACTTCATGACACTATTTATTCACTCCTGAGAAACAGCCATGTGTTTCCCAAGGCACCACATCTAGAAACTGATGCTCAGTTGCTGCCAGGACTCTGTTGTGTACCTGCTGGAGTGTGTTTATTGTCCTTGAGGGACCAGGGACTTGTCCATGTCCCTGAGAGCAGGTGGGCCACTCTGTTCCATCTGCTCCCCCATCACTGCTTGTCTCAACAGACTGCAGTTCACAGTGGGTGCCTCAGACAGGTTTTCATTCCACACACAGCGTTCCCTGTTGCCCTTAATGCACCTGGGCTGAAAAAGGATCCTGGTTGTTATTCCTGCTGCTAAGTTTCAGTGAAAAGAACAGCCGCAAGCATGGAACAATTACATCTGATCAAGGGTTTCAGGCTGTGGAAAAGTCATACATAATAATTATTCTGAAATGTCTGTTTTGACTACCTCTGAACATCACAAGCTCTGTACTTCATCCTTTTTTTATTTTATTCAACAGTATTTTTCAAATAAAGAACCAAACTCACCTAATAATGAAACAATGTGCTCTGTGGTGTATGACATGTGCAAACCCTTGCTGTGACTGAAGGGGAGAAGGCTGGTAGGTCAAATCTTATTTCCTGGAACCAGTAACAGTTTACAAGACCTGTGGAGACAGAGCTGATTAAAAAATAGCAGACCAATCCAAGCATGGTGTGAGGATCAAGGACAGCACGTAACGTATTGTAAATGGGCTATATATTATTTATATAAATTAACATAAAGTTACACTTTTACAACTCTGGAAGTCTTGAGTTACACATCAGCTGTAACAAAAGCACCTCTTTAAATCTTAATATATGCAAAATGACACTTGTTACCTTCAGGTTTAAAAAAAAAGTTCTTCCAGTACAATTAAGAAGCAATTCTTGTCTTCTCGCTGAACTAATTTATGCTTGTTACTTAAACAAAGAAACAGTTAATTTGAAAATAATGGAAGTTATTGCATAGGTTTGCAAAAGTATAATTTTTATTGAAAGTTCAGAAACTTAAATAAAAATACATTAAATTATTATTAAGACTGTGTTTTTGCTAACCGATAGAGATACTTAGCAAGACTTAAAAACAAGAGCTTAATTAGGTCACATTATGCCAGAAAATTACAGCTTATCAAGAAGCATAATATTTGTTATTATTAGGCCCAAGTCTGAAGATATTTTGAAGAGCAGCCAAACTATATAGCCGGTCGTTTATCAATTAATTTTTTTGAGAGATAAGATTTTATTTTCCTGAGCAAAAGAATTGTTCATAATGTTTTTAAAAGCTAACATGATCCACTCTTTAAAGCAAGAAGATGGTCTTTGCTGCAATATTTCCTTTTTGGACTTGACCAGCCAAAGTTTAGATCTGTTTCATTTTGGAAAGATAGCTAATGATGTATTCAGATATCCTTGAAGTATTGCTCTGTATTTCCAAGAAATGTTTAAATTCCTGTTTCATGAATTCAGCTTCAGAACAGGATAGAGAATATTTTGTCATGAGTTTTTGCTGGAATTTTTCTGCCATCACTGAACCCAAAGGTTTGGATATTTATTTAGTACATTTGAGTTCTGTTTTGTGTACTCAGTAGGAAAAGCTGTTATAGATTCCAGGCCTTTTAAAAAGGAGGGAGAGGGATTTCTCATAAACAGAGAGTGACAGGACAAGGGGCAATGGTTTTAAACTGAAAAAGGGCAGGTCCACATTAGATGTTAGGGAGAAATTTTTCCCCATGAATGTGGTGAGGCACTGGAACAGGTTGCCCAGAAAAGCTGTGGATGCCTCATCCCTGGAGGTGTCCAAGGTCAGGTTGGACAGGGCTTTGAGAAACCTGGTCTAATGAAATGTGTCCCTGCTAATGGCAGAGGGGTGGCATCTAGACAATCTTTAAGGCCCCTTCCAACTCAAGCCATTCTATGATTTACCATATAAAGAGACACACCTGCAATAAAAGCACATCACTTTCTGTCCTCTAGGGGAAGCAAACAGCAAAAACCCGGAACAAGAGGAAATGCTTTCTGTCTTGGGTTCCACTTCAGGCGTGCCTTGTGTGTATTACAGTCTTCCTTTGTAAAAGCAAGTATTGATCTTGCTACTCCCTTAATTACCCCTTATATAGCTAAAAGTATTTGTGTAAAAGGATGAACCATAAACAATTAAAAAGCAGCTACTGCCTGCGTGCCTTGGTCATTATAATGCCTTACACACATACATTTACACTTCTGAGTCAATAGGAACTGTAATTGTGTGTGAATAGAAGATTTAAGCATTCAAAAGTTTATAAGAAGCTATGTCTTCTTATTCTAGTGAAGTCACTCATTGCATGTATCTTGATGATGGGCTTGAAAGTCCTGAGCATATTATGTAAAGAAAAAAAGCCTTCCATTTCTTCATATGGGACTTAAGGCTGAGGGCTTCTATCCAATTTATACTGCAAGGAGAGTGGAAATGGTTCTTGCAGCATGTACAATGTCATGTTTCCAAGAATAAAATCCTTCAAAAGAATCCACCGTTTCAACAGCTGACAGCAGGACTGCATCAAAACTGTTTATGTGGTACAGACATCACTGAGAGAAGTTGCTGTGAATGAAAGAGACAATTTTTCTGATGTTCGGCTCACTCCTAATTGCAAGATCTGTCAACTGTGCAGCAGGACTAGTTTGCCTAATGCAGTAAGGAAATTACTGCAGCACTCATACAGGAGAGGGCTGTCCTCACACCTGACTTGACTTGGATTCCTTTCCTGATTATCCTGGCAGGAATGGAATGAAATAGGAATAGGAATAGGAATAGGAATAGGAATAGGAATAGGAATAGGAATAGGAATAGGAATAGGAATAGGAATAGGAATAGAATAGAATAGAATAGAATAGAATAGAATAGAATAGAATAGAATAGAATAGAATAGAATAGAATAGAATAGAATAGAATAAACTCAGTTGGAAGAGACCTACAACAATCATCTAGTCCAGCTGCCTGACCAATTCAGGGCTGACCAAAAGTTAAAGCATGTTGTTTAGGACATTGTCTACATGTCTCTTAAACGCTGACATGCCTGGGGCATTGGCCTCTCTAGGAAGTCTGATCTGGGGTTTGGCCTCCCTTTTGTTAAAGAAATGCCTCCTAATGTCTGATTTAAACCTTTCCTGGTGCAGCTTTGAACCATTCCCATGAGTCCTATCCCTGAGTCCCAAGGAGAAGGGATCAGTTCTCTCTCTCTCTCTACTTCCCCTCCTCAAGAAGCTGCAGAGAGCAATAAAGTCACCCCTCAGTCTCTTTTTCTCCTACATGTACAAACCTAGAGTCCTCAACAGTTCTCACAGCACATTCCTTCCAGCCTTTCACCATATCTGTTGCCCTTCTCCAAACACATTCAAAAACCTTTGTATTAGATGATAATCACAGGTAATTGCTTATAAACCATATATTAAGAAAAGTTATTGTGTTTGATATTTATTAAATACGAGATGGTTTGATTTTGCTGTTAATTTTGCAGATCTAGTTTAATGACTTGTACAGAATTAATGAGGTGGGCAATTGGTTGTATAGCAATTTCAAAGAAAAGAGATTTATTCCCCCACATTATGGCAACAGATCACCTTTAGGAAAGTCACCTAGAATTGTCCAAAAGCTGTTGCATGCATGAAGGTTCAGAAAGGAGATAGTGTCAAACATTTTGCAACAATAAGTACAGAACAGTGTCATTGATGAAATAATTTGTAATTTTTCACTTGGAGTTTGAAGTGTTTCATACTTTATTTGGAATGCACATTTTTGTACAGAATTAGTACATATGGCCTGTGAATGACTATGAGGATTTTTTCAAAAATCCTCATTTTATGTCACCCTCAAATCTGCCTTTTTGTCAAAATTCATTTGGCGAGAAGATAAATAAGCGTGGGTGTGGAACCTGAGCAGCTGCTCCATAGGCAGCATGCAGAGGCCAGCAGGCTGCACAACGCAGGCGCAGAATGAATGCTCGGGTGGGAAAGGTGAGCTGAAGCTCCTCTCTCTGCAATCATGCTCAGCTGGCTGCCAGTAATTATACTTGCTTGTCCTGCTACCAGCAACACCATGCCCAGTGTCAGCCAAGAGTTAACAAATCATGTAGGAAGAAAACCATGGATTTCTTAAAACCAAACATAACTTTAAACTGTCTGTGAATAATAAAGGAGTAAACATAGCTTACTTTCCCAAAGCACTTGAATGTGTAAATTAATGTTTGCCTTAGAGTGTGAATATTATTATTTATTTAAGAGCTCTCACATTTCCCTTCACTTCTCTTCCTCTTGTCCGTTACTAGTTTGTTAGGAAGGTGCTACTTGCATTCATGGATATGTGTCTGAAGTGGGAGGCAACCTGAGGCTGTGGAACATAAGATTGGTTGAGAGAGTGAACAGGAGTGGGGAAAGAGGGGTGTGGTGTCGGGGCAAGGTAAGGGGAGAGACTATAAAAAGTGTAAGGAAAGGTTAGCAGGAGGGGAACAATATTGGGTTTCTTTCGTGATTAAAAATTTCTGACCCCAAAGCATCACCAGGTCTTTGTTTTGGAGATTGTTTTTTAATGAATTATCTTAACCTTTAGTTAAGCCTTTTAGTTATACACTCCAGACAAGAAGTAAAGTTTAAAACAGCTATGGTAAGCAAAGTTTTAAAAATTTATCTGGGATTTAGTGGTCAAAGAAAATTACATGATCCAAATTTTTAGCCTTCTTGCTGAAATCAAATGAAGGCTACTGTTGGTCCTATTTTTTCACATGCCCTGTTTTCGCCTGTGCCTTGTTGCCTCTGGCCATGCCTCCCCTGGGAGAGGGTCTGGTTGCAGCAGGGCTAAACAGAACTGCCCCTGCTCTGAACCCCTCATCCCAAAGCCTGGACTGCAGGCTCCAGATGAGCAGTCCCTTTATGTCAGTAAATATTGAGAATGGTGCATCTTAGCAGGAAAATAACAAAATAGGACATTAAAGTAAGGTATTTCAGGAACAATAAAAACAACTGTAATAAGTGGCTTTATTGGAAAACATAGCTATTGTGGAAAATGTGAACAAAATAACCCCCTTAACTCATGTCCCAGGATGCATTTGCACTGACAAAAAAAATCGAGACATGGTGATAATGAGAATTAACTCATTCTATACTGAAGGAGCTGCTCAGTTATTATATGACCAAAGGAGATTTTCTTTTTCCTTTCAAACTCTTCTATCTATCTAAAATTGTTCACCATATAATTCCTTCATGAAAACTATTTCTCCTGTGTTGAAATGTTTATTTTCCTTTGTATGTCTGAAAGCCCTTTCTGTAGTTTCTCTCTTTGTGACTCCTTCGGTTCACATTTTATTTCCCCCTTCCATTCCTAGCATTGGTTCTGCTGACTGTTGTGTCTTTATAATTTTATTCAATACTCTGTTCAGGAAGTATGTTAACTACCTTAACTCCATTAATTTTTTTTTTTTTTTTTTTTTTGCATGTCATTCGTGTTAGACAAAATGCACAATATTGTAATACAGAATCTTGTGATAGGATCCTGTTTCTTTATATATTAAATTAGGGGTTTCTTATTCCTGTCAAAGTAGACTTAGGAATTATTCTTTACTAATCCCAACTACAGGAGAAATATTGAGGGAAAAAAGTTCTGAGTATGTATTACAGTAATAGGCAGAAGAGTGCAGGGTAGCTAAAAGCCAATGATTTCTTTCAAAGACAAATTTACACTTCTTAATGGACAAAAAATTAATTAATAAACAGCAAAGTTGTAGCACTTACCCTCTGTTACAAAATCGCAGCATCCTATATAATGTCTGCTACAAATATTGTTTTCAAATAAATACCCAGCTGGGTACCACTATGGAAGTTTATACTCAAAAGCCACATCTGACTGGGTGTTTTCATTAATAAACTTCACTGCTGAAATATTTATAGGCAGAATACTTTTCAGACAATAGATAAAGCCAGGACTTAAATTTTTCCATGTAACTGCACAAAGAAAGAAAATATTCTTCAGAAAATATTCTTCTTATACATGGGGGTAAGTCCTTAACCAAATAACTCTTCTATAATTCCTATTGAAATCAGCACTGGTCCCTCTCTTTAATGATTTAATGATCTCATTTAGCTGTAAGGGGGAAGGCTCATTTACATTCATGTTGTTCCCAAATGTAGACAACTAGATTTGTTCAAGGTTTCTGAACAAGATAAAATGGACACTTTGGTTTCCAAAAGATGGAAACAATACCTGTTTTCTTCAGTAAAGAGCCATATAGCTGTTTTTTAGATTCTCACCCTTTTGAATGTACATTGTTTAGGCGTGCATTCTTTGGATTTGTGGAATATTAAAAATCAAATTAAAATTTAAAAGAGAGAGAGTTTCTCTCCTGACATTAGCTGAGAGCCATGGCCATGCTTGCAATCTTTCGCAGCTGCGTCTACTAAAAGTGCAAACCTCATCATGATAGTATTACTGTCAGTAAATATGTATCTTGGAGTGCACTGATACCTTTGCAGGATAAATGGCCATTTCTTTTACTTCCTTTTAATTATTTTTGGTTTAGTTGTGACTTACATGCACTTGGTTTACAGTACTCGGGCTTGGGTCTTAAAGATGGATGGGGTTGACACTTGCACAGCAGGTATCCCTTCCGTGGGGGAGATCTGTAAGGGAGCTTGTAGCACAGATGTTATGTTAGACATGTTTCTTGTCTGTGTCATAACTTCTTGCAACATATAACAGTGACTGGACAGAGTTCACCTCTCACAGAATTTGCACATGCTAGGAATTTTTTCTTATTCTGTGTTTAAGACATTTTCTGTGTTTGCACTTCCTGCTAAATGCTAGACTTTCACAGGTATTATTCCAAATAGCTGCAGCGTAATCCAGCACCTTTGTTAGAGGAAGCCAGGACCCTTGAAATATGCTTGCTTGTTTTACTTTATAAAGTGTTTCCTAGCTTTTTTTTTTTTTTTTTTTTTAAATTAAGGTCAATTGTTTCAAAGTAAACTCTAAAGTGGGAAGATTAAGTGTAGCCTTATATTTCCTGAGCAGTAGCAGCATCTTTTGAGTGTATGCCAGGCAAGCATTCTGAACTATCACTCTGATTGCCCTGGTGTTCTGGGAAGAACATCAGCTACTTCTCTGATTTTGAATGAAGTGAAGGCTTGTGGAACAAATAACACCCACCTTCATCCCTTGTGACAAGCTTCTTATGAGGGCTCTTTCAGAGTGACTCTGCAGAAGATTCCAAAGACAGACTGTAGATTGTCTGCCTTTGTGTGAATGACTGTTTTTTCTTTCCTGAAGTTTTTTTTTTTTTTTAAGTACAATAGGTCTGATTTAGAATTTTTCTCCTCTTAAAATGTTAACTTGGTCAGCACTTAGGATTGTGTTTAGCAAATGGAATGAGCAATGTTGGAATAAAAACACTGCAGAAGACATCATCACATTCTGGTTGAATGACAGGGTACTTGGGTATTTGAAATGTGCACATCTCATAGCTTCCCACTCAGAAGAGCTGGGTTTCACAACCAATGACTCAGAAGAGAATAAGCCATAACTCCACGAAATACAAGTATTCCAAATTAAAAGATACACCTGATTTCCAACATGTTGGGCATCACTTAAAACTTTTTTTTTTTTTTTTTTTAATGTAATGTTGAAGTACACTTCCGTTAAGGAAACTGAGCCTGTGAACCACCGACGTAGACCTTGGGTCCTTTTTCCATTACTTCTTCCCACTTTTGGACAGTTCTCCACACAGAAGAGAAATTGTTTTCCTTTCCATCCTTTCCACTTCTGTGCAAACTGCCAGTAGGGAAAGTGAGGCAGGGCTGGTACTTGCATCCTTTGTTACACCATCAGCACTGCCCAGTGGGCAGTGGGGTCGACACCAGCAGAGTCACTTGCAGGCAGGGGAGGTGCTTGGTGGTTCTGCTGCCAGGATGTGATGCTGCACACAGGGCTGCAGAGGCTCTCATGGCCACTGCTTATTAAACATTTCTGACGCTGGCTCAAGAGAAGGGGAAGTTGTGACTCACCCCTCCAAAGGCTGTGCATCTTCACGGGACTGAAAGGTGCAAAAAGCAGGAGTTTTACTTTACTAAGTTACTAAATTACTAAGCTGCTGGGAGATGTGACTGCATACAAGCAGACAAAGCAGATCTGCTGGTTAGACAGCTAGTTTACAGCATATTTTCTCAGTGTAAGTTGCCTACTGAAACAGAAAAAATTCGAAGATAATAAAGCTGTAGTGCTTAATGCAGCCCCCCCATCCTGTTAAGATCAGCACTAGAACAGACAGCAATGCTGGTGGCTGCTTTTGTCTAATTTATAGTACTGCACTGTTTCATTGAATAACATATCTCTTTATCATCTATTTGTCTTCATCTCTAGCGTTCTGAATGCAATTATCAAAGGTGTCCTTACACCTTTAAATCTACTTTGGAAGTAGAGCAACAGCCAAAATGCTAATGAGCTTGCCTTAATTGTAAACATTGAGCACTGATAAGAATGAAACTCCATCCTCTGTTCTAAGGAGTTCTTACGTGTTTCCTACTTACACCGTTTTTTATCTGATTCTCCTTCACTTCTGTTCTTAGGCAGATTAATAGGCACCTGAACAGACAAATAACAGTACTACATCTTCTTCACACCTTTTTGACAGACTTTTGAGCCTGCAAAATATTTTTGGAAAATTATTATTGGAAAAAAGATTACTGCATGATCAGGTGGACGGCAATTTTTCAGGCTGGAACAATCCGTTCCCCAGCACTCACACGAACACATTTGTAACTTGTATTTAAATGCTGATGGGACATTTTTTAGAATGTGATAAGTGTGAAATAGCCCACAGTTTTATCAGTGTTGGTTGCTGCCCACTCCTGCAAAAAAACTTTTATTGTGATCATTAAGTTTCAGGTAGGCAGTGCCTCTGGACTGTAAAATAGGAATGTTAGTGTGCAGTGATGAAAGCAAACTTTGCTCAACACCTGTCTATATATATTGCAGGTTTCAGTGGCTGCCCAGTTGATCCGTTCACTCTATTGTCTCGGAATTAAGTCGTGGTAAGTAAAAGCAACTGAGTTTTCTTTTCTTCTCTTTTGAACTTTTTAAACTCTGCTTTTGCAGTTCAAGGAATGGCAGGAGAAAGGTAATGCGGGGTACTGGAGTGGCATGTGAAATGTCATCCTCTTGTTTACATTTTCACCTTGTTTTCCTTTAACTGCATCTATATTTTAAGGAAGTTATAAAAATACCATAGTTCAGAAAACAAACTGTGCATTTTTTTTCTGCAATTAGCTAGGTTTATTTTTATGAAATATGATAAAGTATTTTGTTAGCAGCTGCCAAAAAACACACACACACACACCCCAAACAATTGCCTATAGCAAAAGAAAGTGTTTAACTATTATTTGAAAAAGTGAGATTTTAAGTCATAGTAATCGGTGGTATTGGATACTGGAAAATGTCTAGGATATGATTAATGAAACATTGGAAGGAAATACGGTCAGTTCATGTGTTAGCATAGATCTTCTGTAAAGCCTGTGTGCCTCACCACAGCCGTCTCAGGCTATTCTCGATGGAAACATTTTCTTATGCTAATTTGGTTTGATACACGGAGGTAAAAGGAATACATTAGAGCCTAATGTAGTTTGCTCAACTAATGTGGCAGTAGGCAGAAATCAACTGGTTTCTCAGTAACTTTTATTATCAGCTCTTCCATTAGATCAGTAAGTCTTTTTAATGTCATTATTTTTTCCTCTCTTTATTCTTTACTATGTATTTTGTCTATGGGATGGGGTAGAGCTGTACTATTTCCTTGTTGGTGGGGTTATTAATTTTCTTGCTTTTATTCTGAAAAAGTAATTGTTTTATTTAAGTACCTACTAAGCATTTCAAGTAGTTCACTGGTATTTCCTGGCTCTGCTTTCTTAGTGGCAATTTCCAGTGCTTTGCTTGCTTGTGAAGTCAAAAATTAATGTTTGGGATTTGTTGTCTCGCTGCACATACCTAGGTATTTGTTGTCTTTTCTAGTTTGTTTTTTATGGGTTTTGAGTTTTGCTATGTGTTAGATCCAGGCTTGTGAGCAATGAGTCTTACAGATCCATAGGAATAAAACTGAGCACAGTGCTCAGTTTTTGTAGCTTTCACATACCTCTTTTTGCCTTTACTACTGCATGAGTTGAAAGTTTACATCCCAGCTAAACCTGCTGACTTATTCAAAGAAAAAGCCCCAAGGAAGCAGCTGGTGCCAGAGCAAAGACAAGACTTGCTCCTAGCAAGGCTGAATCATTGCTGGTGTTTATTTAAGTAAGTTGTTACTGGTTCTGTTGCACCTGGGGCTTTGTGGCTGCCATGGAACAAGTTCTGGGGAAAAGCTGTCAGCTGATGTAAAGCTACTGAATGAATTTTTGCTGGCTGAGGAGCTTTCTTTTCCTGCCTCCTCATAATGTGCTTTTGTGTTGCAAGTGGTACATTTTGAGGGGAAAAAGACATTATTTCTTCAAACTTTGTATCAGAAAGGCTGATATGTAGCTCGGTATTTATTCCTGTGAAGAATGTGTGATAAATATTCATATTTACTAAGTCAGATATTGGATATCAGATTAGCTAATAAATGCCTTTTAAAGATAAAAACTTTAGTGCTTTGGTGAATGATAAGGAATGTGATGTATTTTTGTAGAAAAGCTGAGACAGAAGGAGGGAGTGGGAAGGAGAGAGAATGGGGAAAACCTGGCTGAACCCAAAATCTGATATGGAGCTGCTTAAGCAGCCTGTAGGTGCACGTATGGCCACGATGGTGTGTGTAGTTATTACCAGTAAGTTTTAAAAATGTTGCTCTTTTTCTTCAGTACTTTTTATTTTGTCTTGTTTTGACTGGGTCTGCTCCCCAGGAGTGAGATTTCTTTAAGGCTCACTGCTCTGTAGCTCTTATGCCAGGCACAACGTGGCCTTTGGGTGAGCTGTCATGGGTGAAGAGGTATGAACAATACCGACTGGGCACACGCAGGTGGTAGTTCATTTAGCTGTGTTAAGTCTAGGGAAACAAACAGATTGACAACTGTTTCTGATTTAGAACTGCAAAGCACAGAGGGTGCAACTCTGCAACAGCGGCAAAGCTGTTACAGCCCTGTGAGTCACTGAGGAATGCAATATAGGGCAACTGCATGACACCTAGTGTTGCTCAGATAATTCCCTGGAGACTTTAACTCTTTGAAATGCTGTAGTGAGAGAGTATGGACATAAAAACCACAGGAGCCTGCTTTGGCTCGGAGTTTTTCTCTCTCACATTTTATTTCAGAATTTGGATACCATTGATTTCTTCCATCTATCTCCCTCTTAAGAGGGACAGGGTTCAGTTTCTTTTGAAGTTAGAAAGGATGTCACACATGGTTAGCATTTTCCAAAGGCAAGGAAAGGTTATACTCACAACGAAAGAAGCACACAAGATGGTGTGAGAGGATTTGCCACGAGGTTCACTGAAACGGACAGGATTACATCTTGCACAGGCATTGGTTTTCAGACCTTTGCAATATGCATAGCATATTGTGACCTGCCACTTTCAGGAGGAAATTAGCTCCTGTTTCAGTACCGCTCCCAACAGGTGGATATCCAAAGCACCAATGTGTGTCCTGACATGAGCTCCATGACTTCATCCTGGGTGCAGGCACCCTGGCTGGTGTCCTGCCAGCCAAGGCAGGAACCAGATGCACAGCACTGAGACACCTGGGCTGGCACAGGGGTGGGCAGAGCTCATCACTCCAACACCTCATCCAGCAATTGTGGCTATCCTGTCCTTGGACCTGGACTGGTGCGTCCAGCTGAGCACAGCAAGTTGTTGCAGCGTGCCTTGTCATTGGCTTGTTCTCTAATATGTTCCTTTGCATGTACTTGTCTTTGGTGCTCAAAAGTAAACCACTATTAGGGTTTTCAATGTCACTGATACCTTGCGTCAGTAATGTTGGTCTTTTCTACCACACCTGACGTCAGCCTTCCCAAAGGTGCGTGCGAGCTGCCAGGGAGTGATGCTGTCACTTTGCCACCCCACTGCTCTGCTTGAGCATTAATACCTTGAGTATTTTCTCAAGGTGTTAATGTCTGTATTTGGGCCAGGGAAGAATTCTTTAAAGAGAAAACCATAGAATGTGGATTATCTTCGTAGTACAGTGATTAATTAACAGTAAGTAGCTGTGGCTAGGACTCCAGCAGAGAGTATCAGGTGTCTTCCCACTATCTTCTCAGCTGTTCCTCTCTCTTAACAAGAGCTGAGGTCTGGGAAAGTTGACAATTTTGGTAGGACTTCTAGGGTATAGATGGTTCTACTAGCATCAGTCCTTGATACCACTCACACCCATGGGCTGTTCTACTAATACCTCTGTAAATCCAAATGCTAAAGGCAAATGCTGTAGAGGCCTCCAGTATTCAAGTCTACCTTCTCAAATCAGAGGTTGGCTAGGGCTCATATGAATGACTTTATATACATACCTATAAAAAACTTCCTCTACAGAGGTGATTAACTCTCATTCTATGATGTTTAATTACATAAAGCAAAAACAATAATAGTACATGACGTACCTGTGGGATCCTGAGTACCTCAGGAACGTGGGAGATGCTTATTATGGAAAAATGTTCTGCTGAATTCTTGTTTGGGGAGAGTTTATTTAGGAGATGTAGAGGCTGTTTGTCTGCTGAAATTTTCAAGCTCCAGTTTCTCCACTGAATGCATCAGCTCAGTTTCCATACAGTAATCATGCAGGCTGAGTCCTTCATTTCCATACTAAGCGTAACAGAAGAGCTGTAGTACTGATGGCATCTCTAGGGATGGTGGTGTCCAGCATATTCTGTGTCTCCATGGCTGGAATAAGTTGCAACTTCACATCAGACTTTCCAGTATATTTTCATGATTACATTTCACTTAAGAATCACTTGTGCAGAGCAGTTATTTTTTTAATACCTCTTTAAATGCTGAACATATATAAATGAAACTTGTTCAACGAGATGGATGTGTTTTTTCCTGGGTGGGGCCAGAGGTTGTTTTGGCATGGATGAAAATGCAAGAATTTGCTTCAAGCAAATGGGAATCCTTGTTGAAACAGGAAAGAGTGACTTTCTTTCATCTGTTTGAAGATCTTTGCCTATCTTGGGAGCTGCTCTGGGTCTTACATCACGGATAAAAAATGTGAAACGTGTAGTTCTGTTAATGGAATTGTAGAATAACTTTTCCTAGTAATGTGGAAGGGGAGATACTCTTTACTTCGTGGAGTGCCAGAAAACAATACCCACCTGTGTTACAGTAAAACACAAGTGATTTTGTCTGTGACTTTTCCTTCCCAGTTAAAGAAGGAGGATGTATGGCTTATTGATGTGGGCAGGGACAAAACATTTTCACCATCAGCTACATAAAGGTTTATGATTAAATGAATGATTAATTATACTCCCTTAGAGTGACTGCTAACTGCTGGTGAACCTTGTTTATGGAAGCATGACACTGGCTCTGACTTCAGGAGGCTGGCCACAGCCAGCTCTGTTTATGAGGAGCATTGGAGGCAAATTTGCTGACCAGTGTTTCAGCAAATATGCCATGTGAATGCCAAATGTGCTGGTCATGGGGAAGCTCTGACTGCAACACTGACTGACTTGTGTGGCAGAGAGGGTGGAAAAGAAAGACCTCAAGGTGATGCTTTCCTGGACAGGGTTCACTTCTCCCATCCTTTCCACAGAGTATTTGGATGTGCTGGCTGATGTCACCATGCCTGTAAAGGCAGAAGCTTTGTGGTACACATTGGCTCATCTTTGCACAGTCACTTTCCCCCTCTTTCATGTATCTCCCTCTGGCTTCCAATATTGGTGAAGTAAATAGGGAGGACTCTTCTAGGCTTGGCATCCTCTTGTGCCTGGACCAGGTCTGCCATGTGTGCTTGCACCTGTGCTGGCAGGATTTGGACATGTGATATCATACCTTTTAAGTTATTGTTTATTAATATTACAGTGCATGTAAAATGTGCCCAAAAATGGGTCAGGAAGGAAGAGGTTCAGAGAGAGAGCCTGTGTGAGATGGGTGAGCTGGACCTTGCTGCTACCAGCTCAGCTTCATTTGCAGCATCAGCTGGGAGTTACAGGCAAATACAGACCTGCAAATGGCAACTGCTCTCTAATTGTCCTCTTCTCTGGGCATTCAGCAAGCTCAAAACCCTGGGCTCTTCCTCCACCTTGGCCAGGATTCTTCTCTTCATGTTTCCATGAGAATGAACCAGTAAAGGCAACATGGCATTGTGTTTAGCATTCATGACCCAAGCTAAGCAGTGCTTTAGGGAACAATTTTTTTTGCTAAAAAACTTCTGTGTATTGAATTACCAGGTAAAGATCTGTGTATTGAGTTACCAGGCAGTTGCTTAAATCCAGAAGGTGGAAGAAATGAAAACAATTCTCTGACTTCTTGTTAAAAGGAGTTAAAATTAATTAAAGTGAAGTAATGTCTACCTTTAGGAAAGCAGAGGAATCTTTGCTTTCATGACAGTTAAAATTGCATGAAAATACAGATATGAGATGGAAATAATTTTTGAATTGTGTACACAGATAAATAAACTGTGATTTAAAAAATAATTGAGAAATCAATTTCCCAAATAGAGGAAAAACTCAAGTAAAAATTTGTGTTCAAGGGAATATTGCTTATATTTAATTTTCATCTCCTTTGCTCTTTATCCTTATCATATTTCTCACATACACTCTAGTAAGGTGAATATTTTGACTGCACTTGCATTTCAATCAACACTACTTTGTTAGTCACAGATCATGGCTCCCTGGCCGGAGGTAGAAAAGCCTGAAACCAATAACTATATTGGGGACTCTTCCAAACAAAACCAGAACATGGCTGGGAAAGAAGGAGAAAATCACAAAGGTAATGTGCTCACTCATGAGTTATAAGTTTTGGGGATCCTTGGAGAAGATGAAAAGTAATTTAACAATTTTTAAAATGTTCTATTTCATCAGGCAATGTGGCTTCACTTGGAAATAAAGGGGAAATTCAACCTGCATTTTCCACAGTAGCTTTGATAGATGAGACAAGGCCAGAAGAAGAAGACCCGTGGGCTCTACCGGAACTGCAGGACACTGGGGTCAAGTGGTCAGGTAGCCATTCCTCTGTAAATAAGTTACCTACATTGTTTTCCCATCACTTGTCTCATGTTCTCTAAGAGTTAATGGGCGTATTACATTCAGTCAGTTAAGAAAAATCCTGAAATCGTGCTTCTCACCCTCCTTAAAACACAAGGAGATATACGTAAAATGGTCCAGCACTAATATAGTTTTATATCCAGGCACCTGTTGGTCTTTTTTTACTCAGTAGGATTGCTATAAAACCAAGGGTCAATGTCAGATTTCATAAGGCTTTTGTCACATACCAAAAAGGTTTTCTTGTGGCAAAAGTGAGTAAACAAAATACCTGCTTCTGCAGTTAAAATGTGATTAAGAACATTCTTTCAGGTTTAATCACACACTGGAGCCATGTCACTGTCTTTGTCTCCACTGTCTTTGCTTGTGCACCAGAGTATTCCACAGAAAAATTCAAAAAATTATTTTATACATAATGTGTTTGTTTTGCAGAACTGGATAGAAAAGGAAAAATCATTCGTGTACTCTATGGGATAGGGAAGTTCATTATGCTACTTGGATTACTCTACATGTTCGTGTGTTCTCTGGATGTACTGAGCTCTGCTTTTCAACTGGTAGGAGGTATGAAAATATCTTAAATATCAAGAATAAACTATGAATAAGTTCCTTTGGTTATTTTCAGTAAATTTTGTCTGAGACACTTAATTACAACTACCATCCTTCAAGAACATTCTTCATATGTGATGAGACACAGATTCAGAAGGAAGTAGCTCTGACTGAACACTGACCTTCATTAGTTTGAAAGGGTCTTTCAGTCTCAAATTCCAAAGAGCTGTTGATGTAGGGGTTATTGGCCCCAATTTCCCAGTAGCTTCCTGCTACTTTAGTGACAGTTTACAAAAATACATCTGTGCATAAATCGGTCCCATGTAAAAGACATTTCAATGAGGTGAAATAGGAAAATTGTGCTCCTAACCAAAGCATCTAACACTAAAATCCCCCCCAAATTCTTCAAAGATGAAAACTATTGAAATTTTTTTTAACATTTACCTTGAAGTGTTGAATTTAGGTGATGGACTCACGAGTGGTTATCAGAGAAATATATCCACTTCTGTGGAAGTACTTTGCAAACACAGAAAGGTACAGGAACAGAATTAGTCAATATTATTAAAAGCATTTTCCTTAATTCAGTATCCAAAAATACCAAGTAATAACATTTAAATCAAGGTATGTGTGTTTTTTTGTCCTATGGTCTTTCCGCTGATGGCTGTGGCATTATAATCTCTGCAGAGTACAGCAGGGCTTATAGTCACTGAAATGAGAGAATATAAAGTTTTTCTCTAAAAACAGAGAAGCTGAGAGCCCAGGACATGAATCTGGATCCCTGGGTTACATTGTACTTTTTGGGGTTAGTGAACATGGTTATATATGTATCAAATAAATGGCTGAATGATCTTTAATTAAACACTCTGATAATTTCTATGGACTTCATCTTGCACTTCCCTCACTCTGAGAATATGGGTTTTTTTATAGGTAAAGCAGCAGGGGACATATTTAAAGACGATTCAGTGCTCTCAAATCCTGTTGCGGGACTGGTGATTGGAGTTCTGGTGACTGTTATGGTACAGAGTTCCAGTACTTCTTCATCCATTATAGTCAGCATGGTGTCCTCCACGTGTAAGTCTGCCTACAGCATCTTCCCAGAGATCACTCATAAACCTTGTCTCAGGTGCAAACATTCCCACTTGTGTTCAAACTGTAGAAGCTTTGGGTAAAAGAATAGAGATGGGCAGGAAAAGATTTTCACAGCTGTTTCACTGATACAAAATCAAATTTTAAAAAGGAAAAATAATTGCATTGATATTGGTAGTAGCAATAGTAGTAGTAGTAGGAGTAGTAGTAGTAGTAGTAGTAGTAGCAGTACTAGTAATAATAAAAAAAAGACAACTGCAATGAAAAACATTGGAAGCCTTGGCACTGAACCACTTAACTTTGTTATTATTTGCATACTTTTCTCATGTTAGGCACTTGCTGAACTTCATTGTTTCTGTGGTATCATTTCAAAATTCAGCTGTAAGTAAGCAAATGCCTTGGAAAGAAGAGATTTTATCTTAATCTGGCCCTCTAACATGTGGTAAAAAAGGATAACCATGGGCCACAGTGTTAGTAGGGATCATGGGACTGTGGGAGTGCCATGTCTCCAGGGGGCTTGATTAAAGCAAACCTGTTTGGATTGGAGCAGCTTTGACATCAATGGAAGTCAGGGTTTCACTGGTAGTAATAGAAATTTTCATCAAAACATAGAGCTTGTTGATAATCTGATTTTTCATTCAGTGTTTCCTTTTCTGCTTTCCAGTGCTGACTGTTAGAGCAGCTATTCCTATCATCATGGGAGCAAACATTGGCACCTCAGTTACAAACACAATTGTGGCACTTATGCAAGCTGGGGACAGGAATGAATTTAGAAGGTATTGTACTTAAACCCAAGATCTGGAAAATCGTTTCCTTCTTTATTGTAGGTCTTCTTCTATATTTCCTATCACTACCATTTCCTACATCTTCTTCTATATTTCCTATCACTATCCATAGCCATTCAACCTTTCTAGATAGGAAAGTCACAAGCATGGCCATGGCAAAAGTAAAATTCTGCCTACATGTATGGTTTTGTGTGCTTGAATAAAACATATTGTTTTCCTTTAAAAGTTTTGTGGCTTTGTGAGAATTCACCATTTTTAATGATCTTACACAGGGATAAATTTTCAATTGCTCCCACTATACCACCCACCTGGAATTATGTCTTAGTTATGGGAGGGCTGTACAAGAAGCTAATATTACATGAATTTGGTCTGGTTTCCTTAAAAGAGATTTCAATGTTGAAGGCTTCTTAAGTCTGCAGAAAGCCAGAGCTGGTAACTGTAGAGGAATGAAGGGTTCTGGCTGTCAAATACATACAGAGACAACTTTTAGACTGACATTTTACATTGTCACTGAGAGAGCTCATGGAGCACTTAGAGGCTTACCAGAGATGGGCAGTAAACTTGGGAGGGATAGGAGACTTTGGTACCCTGTCATTTATGGTACACTGGGCATACTGAAATACTCCTAGCCGAAGCCTCTGAGGGAAGAGCTGTGGCTCCTCAGGCTTTGGAGGAGAAGATGGAAGGGAGCTATACACCAACCATTTGCAGAAACATGTGGGACAGCTGCAAAGCACTCTTGCCCCAGGAACCAGGGAGAACAGGTCCCAGAGGCAATGATCGGTTGAGGATTAAAAATGTACCAAAAACAGGTGAGAGGCAAAAGAAGTTCAGGCTGTAAAGCCACTTCTTTCTTCTAACAAGTACTCTTGGCAGCCTCACATTAAGGATCACTTTTGTCTTTTCTAGTTTTTCTTGTTTTACTCACCTGTCTGGCTCTTCAATTGGTCAACAGTGTGGAGCCAACCTAGCAAAGTAGCTATCTCCTTTGACCCCAGAAATTAAATGATTCTCACCTTGAAATGCCTCTCATTTTTACTTTTATGATTTCATATCTAATTGATGTTGTATGCATTGATGTTGTATGCATTTTTTTAAAATTAAAAGTAGCTGGTTTTTAATTTCTTCTTGCAGGGCCTTTGCTGGGGCAACAATCCATGATTTCTTTAATTGGCTAGCTGTGTTTGCACTGCTGCCCGTCGAAGTTATTACTGGCTATCTCTACCATCTCACCAATGTTATAGTTGAGTCCTTTCGTCTTGAAAGTGGTGAGGATGCCCCAGAGCTACTAAAAGTTATCACAGACCCCTTTACAAAGCTCATTATTGAGGTAAGCTCTTTCTCACTTCAAGGAAGCTGCTTACTTGGTTCAGTCATAACTAATCAAAATGCTCTGAATATGAGAAGGCTTCACACTCCTTTCTTTGTGTCCTCAGGGTAAAGTTCATTAGCAGATGAATTCTTCTCTTTATTCACATTTCACAAAGCCCCAGCTTTGTGTTTCTGGTTTCTATTCCCCCCACATTTCCTGTTGTGAAGGTAGACATAGCTAGGAGGACTGGGAAGGCAGATGAGGACAAATACAGTCATGTGGGATGGATGGGAAAGCAGCCTGTTGCCTGGACATTGCCAGATAGCACTAGCTGAGACAACCTGCCACAGCCAGAGGATCAGCACAGGACCTGGTGATGACACTGAAATTATGGGACATAATCACATGCATCAAGAGGCCAAGGGGATTCACACAGTTTCTGAAGTCACAGTAAATACAGTCAGGCTGTTGTGTCAGAGCAGCTGATTAAACAGAAAGGGCGAGATGAGGTAGTGGATGATGTGGGGAGAATGAGACCAAGTGTTTCTGCGTGTAGAGTTGTACCTTTTTTCTGGGAGTAACCCCCCTCCTACCTGTTGGGCAGGAGTTCCAGCAGTAGAGTCATGCAGATTTTATATGGTTGGGCTTCCAAAGGGGGTTATTTGAGTAGAGCTGAACAGAAGTATGTGATACAAACTGGAAAAATGCATTTTTAACATTCTTTTTATTCTTCTTTTTAAGCTTGATAAATCAGTAATAAATGCAATTGCTACTAATGATGAATCAGCAAAAAACAAAAGCCTGGTAAAGCTCTGGTGTGTCACTGAAACCAATGTGGTGAGTATCATGTTAAATTAATTGTCAGGTACCTCAGGAAACATAGTACTGATCTGTAGCCGATTCTCCTTATCATAGGATTGTGAAATTAGATTTTTTTAATGAGGGTGGGGTTTTTATCAGCAGAAAAAGAATGAAAAGAATTTAATGTAGTTTCTGGTCCACTTAAACCAAGCATGGTCACCAGTGGTGACCTTGACCTGGCTGCTTTCAGTACCCTGCAGGCCCTTGCCTATCAGAACCTGTGGATTGGAGCCAAGTCTTTCACTCCTTTCATACCCAAATGCCTTTAAACGCTGATACTCCTACCAACTCCCTGAAAGTGGAAAAAATTGGCAACATAGGCCAGAGAAAAGATGGTTTCAGCCGCCGCTTATCTACTGATCTAATCAGCTTGAGTTTTACGTGTGTTAGGGGGATCTGGTAGCAGCTGGCTATTTGCAGCTTTCTTGGAAAAGTGCCCTCGGAGAAAGCCGCTGTGGGGCTGTGTTCTGTTCCTCTTCACCCAAGCAGCCCTGCAGCTTGGTGGAATCTCCTTCCCAGATCGACACCAATGAGTATTTTGGCAAACTATGGAGCTGAGTGTTTGGTTTGCCTTGTTCAGCTAACTAGCAATTACAGCATTAAATATCCTTTGATTCTTTAATTAGTGTATTCTACACGTTGGCATGTACAGAAAAGTAAGTCCTGAAGTCCTGAGGCTGGAAACACTCAAGGACACACCGCGGAGGTTGAAATTAAGTGCTCGGCTCCTATTGAATGACAGTCTGGATGGCCAGTGAAATGCTACCTACGGAGATAGTGCCGGGGCAGAGCTGTGCTCACCTGAAACCCTGCTCAGGTTACGCTGCAGTCTCTGGGTGTTTCAGCTCGGGGAGCCGCAGCCCGAGGCCCCCTCACTGCCCCCGGCCCTCGGCGGGAGAGCCCCCAGCCCCCGAGACCTGCACCAGACAGCCTGAGGCAATCGGCTGTCTCTAGACACACGCTTTTGTCTGTGTTTGCCTGTCTTTTGGCTGTGTGCCTTCTGCTGAACCTTATAGTCAAACTACAAAAACATGTGAACCCCCCTGGAATTTTGACTTGAACTTGGAATTTGCATTCCTACTAGGTTAAATTAATTTCTAGCAAAAATTATTAAACAGACTTAAACAGGTAAGGATAAATACATGCAGACCCTATATGTTTAGAGAAAAATAAATTTTTTGATCTACTGCAGCTGCTTCGAAACTCAGGTGTTTGAAAAAATATTCAGGAAGGTTAGAAACAAGACTGTGTTGTGTTTGTAAAGGTTTATAGGATGGGGAGCCTGGAGCCCAGGCACTCCCTGGAGATGTAGGGGCGCTAGATCCACTCCCACTTTTGCCCACCTTCATCATCTGGAGAGAGGTACAAATGCAGGTGTCATTAGACAGTACCCACTAAAAAAAAAAATTATTTCTCTTTCCCCATTTCTGCAAAAGAAAACCACTCAAGCACTTTGGAAAGATACCTCGTGTTCAGGAGCATGGTTCAGAGTCCATTTGGCAGTTAGCTGCTCTCGAATGGAAGTACAGCTCAGTCAGCAAACGCTTCCTTAATCTGTGCAACGACTTAGGGACCTGTTGTGAGAATGCAGTATGTCCAGGCTAGGAGGGCTTATAAGGAAGGTTTTATTGTGGTATACACAGGAATTCAGTAATTTAGTAAGGCTGAATAGTGCTTGTGATAAACTCTTAGACGGCATTTGAACTTTGAAAATAAAAGTAGTAGCAGCACTTCTGTTTCTACTGACATGGAAACTGAGGCACAGAAAATCAGCTCAAGCACTTTGTGCTCATCCAGCAAGAGTGACTGCACTAGTGTTGTAGCATTCTGACTCACAGTCCTGAAGTACTCATCAGACCATGAACTCCACTGAGATGTTAGTAAAGAGGTTTTTCTTTGACCAAGGAAGTTGTGGTACTGGCTGGAAAAGGAATGCCAATGTCCCACAATTGCAGCCAAACATGAACCTCGCTTCACAAAAACTGTCATCAGTAGTTAAGTTCCTTAGCTATTAGTGGGTAGGTGCTGCAGTTATTAAAATGTAGAAGATTTTGTGGGTATTTTGATCTTTAAATATTGTACTGAGTGACTTAGGTAACAGCATAATAATTTATTTTAAGAATGCAAAATGTTACCGTGTCATTAATGTGGTGCCAGCTTACAATTCTGACTTTTAGCTGATGAATCTTAGTTGTAGTAAAATTTGAAAATCTGACATGAGCTCTTTATAAAGGAATGTACATGACTGAACTATCTGCTTTGTTTGGCAATCTTCAGACACTGCAGAATGTTACAATTCCACCTTCTGAAAACTGCACATCTCCTGACTTTTGCTGGTCTGAGGGAAATGTGACATGGACCCTCAAGAATATAACTGAAACAGAGTATATCAGTAAATGTAAGTAGTAGAACTCCTCTTCTGCAATATCTCTACAAAAGTACATAGCTTTCTAATGGTGCTAACAGACCTTTACAGAGGTGTGTCCAGAGCCTTCACCCGCCTATGGACACATGGCACTGCTGCAGGAGCCTTTGCTCCATTATAGCTGCACAGCTGGAGTTACCAGCATCATCATGGTATCTGAATGCAGATGGATCTCTTTCCATGCTGCCTGATACCAGTAATTGAGGTCTTCAGTATCATGTCACCCTTGATGTTCAGATGGCTTGGAGCTACAGTTACTTTGCTGTAATGGCTGCTAGGATATCTCCATCCCTATGCATGCCCTTCAGGACTTTCAACAGCCCTTCTCAGGCATGCAACCAACTCTGGGAAAACTGACCCACCATGGAGCTTGGAGCACCCCAAAATTTTCTCCTGCCTTTGTACTCCTCTCCTTTGCTCATGGTCACCTAGTTCCTGCCTGCCCCATAGGGGTGCCCATTGTATATTTTATAAGCATGTCTATTGAAGCACCTCTCCTGCCTCACTCAGACATGGCTTTTGTGGAGGAAGGAAGGTGACTTTTTCCCTCAACCCCTCAAGCTGTGTGTTCTTTAGTCCAATTTTCTTAGGGGAGTGAATGAAAACCAGAGCTGAGCTTAGGATCACAAGCAAAAATGTGGGTAGGCTAATTAATTTTCCTTTTCTTTTTCAGGCCAACACATCTTTGCAAACTCAGACCTGCCTGATCTTGCCATTGGGCTCATCCTTCTGGCTTTGTCCCTGCTTGTTCTGTGCTCCTGTTTGATAATGATCGTTAAGCTATTAAACTCTGTGCTTAAAGGACAAGTGGCGAGTGTTATCAAGAAGACAATCAACACTGGTGACTATCTGCTTTTCCTGATGATTGTTTTTAGGAATGACAAGGACACTGAGCATGTTTATTGATGTCTTCTGTTCTGGAAGACATTATAGAATATTTCAAACAAAATACTATTGAATGAAAATCATGCACACTGTCCAACATTTTTTCTCCCAAGCATTTTTTTTCTTTCATTTAAAAATCTATTAGTGACCAGCTTGATTGAGAAATGCAGCAGATTAACAGCATTAGAGGCCAAAGTCCAGGCTCTGTTTCTAGATGTATAATCATTAGCTGTTAGAAATGTAGTGTTCCCATCCTCAAAAGATAGCACCAAAGTCCTGAGATTGTGATTGCCTGCTCTTGGCACAGGGCCGGCATATTCCTTCTAAAGTAAATTGAGAAAAGTTTGTAGTAATTAATGATCTTATCCTACTCTGCTGCCTGACCCTCTCTTCAGCAGGATAAGGCAGCCTTGAATAGTGGTGTTTTTCTGTCTTTCCATGTGCTGTCCAGGCATTTTTTCATCCTGGGTCCACTGAGTGCAAATGTTAGGGGTTTTTCCACCAGGCTGCTTTTCCTTCATACTCTCTTTAATGGATAAGAGATAAGAAGATGTAGCAGAGAAAAGCAGTCTCAGAACAGATTGCAGGCTGTGGTTGAAGTGAGGGTTCACAGAAACACAGAAGGTAACAAAGTGGTCCCCAAGCTGTCTTCTCCTGGGCAAAGAACACTGCCTGAGTTAAAAACAAGGGGTAGAAAGTAAACAGCTGACAGCTACTGTTTATTTAATTTGGGATCTGCTCTGTGTTGCTCTATGTCTTCCCAACTGATTAGTCCTCACTTCTCAGCTCTCTCCTTAAATCTACAGACTACAGGGGACATTTGTGCCTAGTTTCTCTAATCAGTGTAATTGGCTGTTCTCTGCAAGAATTAACAAGTGAATTTTTAGTAAATAATCTGTTTGGAACTAGTTAGAACAAACAACTTGGCTCTCTCAGGAAGGTCTTCAGAGCTTTCTGGAGATCTGATCCATGCAGTGGGTGCCTGGTTGCTGAAACCAAGGATCTCAAAACACCCAGAAGGTTTTGTGTTGACATCTGCAGAAACATTTCTGATACCTAATTGTATCACAGCACACATGGTACCCTGGGTCAGGACAAATGTTTACCTAGTCTAGTACCCATCTCAAAGTGTATCCAGTGGTGCAAGGCTGTAGAAGTAGCACAGCAAACAGGATAAATCAAATCAGCAGAACTGACCCTAAATCATCATTTGAGACCCAATATGCAAACAGTATATCTTCATTTTAAGTGCTTAACATCTTCACTGCTGTGTTACTGTTACATAGATCACTCTGTTATGCTAACAGCAGTGTTCTCCCTTTGTTTTTTAGATTTTCCATTTCCTTTTACTTGGCTTGCTGGATATCTGGCTATGCTTGCAGGGGCTGGTATGACCTTCGTTGTCCAAAGTAGTTCTGTTTTCACATCTGCCATTACACCCCTTGTTGGTAAGTTGTAAATACTGTGCTCTTTATTCATGTGTTTTATCTTCCCCACCGTTCTGAAACCAGCTCAATGGTGTTTCTTTTCTCATAGGCATTGGTGTTATAAGCATTGAGCGCTCTTACCCCCTCACCTTGGGAGCCAACATTGGCACAACCACAACAGCTATACTTGCAGCTTTAGCAAGCCCTGGGAGTACACTAAAATACTCATTACAGGTCAGTATAAAACAATGCTTTCTTGACTTCACTTAGAGTTGTAACTTTTCTGAAGAAAAGCCTGACAAAAGTGGCTGTGATGCAAGTATGCTGTTCATGTTGTGCCTGATTTTGTGTGTGCTATTGATGACAATGCATTCTCTTCAACTGCTAGAGCAAAAAGATTGCATTACAAATTCTCAGAATATCAATATAGCCAATCTTGCTTTCATAAATTGTCTTGATCTACGTAAATTGATTCAGAACTGAGACAGGGGAGGCCACTTGAGCGTGGGGTCTTTGCTGCTTGGAATTCAGTGCCCACGTAGTGAGAACTCTCTGAGGGGCTGATTTCTGTAAGCTCTCTCCTCAGGGCCCTAAGTCAGTTCATGGAGTGTACAGGGACTCCTGCAACCTAAGTAAAGGTTGCACAATCCTGGAGCTTGCTGGCAAGCTCTCTACCTACCTGACCTTACAGTGAGCATCTATTTTTCTCATTGTAATGTAATTTAAGTGGGTTTTATTTAATTCCTTTTTGCCTCAAACTATTTGAAAAGTAGGAAACCTGGCTTTGGCCTCCCATTTTCCACCCAGTAAAGAACCTGGCAGCAGATAACATTTGAATGAATGCTTTACATCAAAGGGTGAAAAGATAATGACGTTTCCTTGGTGAATAGGATGAATGTCTTTACTAGCTAAAATAAATCAAGAAAATTACAGAAGTCATTTTATTGTCCTCAGGCAACTGATGTAATCATGAGATGATGCTATCTTGATAAAGCTCAGATTTCATGATAACATGCTGGTTTTATAATGCCCTTTATAAATAAACCCCTGTACTTTCATATTTACTTTAGTCTGATAACAGTAATAAAATTAAAATAGGATAAAGTAAGCAGGGAATGTACTGGTTTTTTCAATATATGCTTATTCTGTCTAAGTGACTCCTGTAAGCTTTGACAACTCTGCGGCTTTTAATGCTAATTTTTGTTTAAAAATTTTTTGAAGTATGTAAATCAAAGGATTGTAAAGACCCAAAGACAAAGATTCCCAAAGATTCTCTCTTACAGAATCTCCTCAGTGCCCTATAAACTTATACCTAATTGTTATAAAATCCAAGTTTGTACCATTAAAATTTCTTTGTAGTCTGTGTGCAATACCAAATTTATGTTTCCCATGTTTTCACTGAAAATTTATGGGTGCAGAACCCAGTGGTTCCCACACCTTATTGACAACAGTACTGTTTCCTGAGAGCTGGAAGTAATTATCATGTGTGTAGGAGCATTTAATGGCATTTTAGCTAACAAACTTCTCAAATGTTTTTGCTTTCAGATTGCCTTGTGCCACTTTTTCTTCAATGTCTCTGGGATTATTCTGTTTTATCCGATACCTTATACTCGCCTGCCAATCCGCATGAGCAAGACCTTGGGAAATATAACAGCCCAGTACAGATGGTTTGCTATATTTTATCTTCTCCTCTGTTTCTTTCTTTTGCCTTTGCTTGTATTTGCTCTGTCACTGGCAGGCTGGGGAGTCCTTTTGGGTGTTTGCCTTCCCATCTCTGCTCTTTTTATTGCTGTGGTTGTAATTAATGTTATGCAGAAAAGGCGACCACATTCACTGCCTGAGAAGCTCCAAAATTGGGATTTCCTACCTGTCTGGATGCACTCCCTAGAGCCCTGGGACAATATGCTTATGTCTTCACTTGCTTTTTGTGGGAAACACTGCTGTGGCTTCTGCAAGTGTTGCAAAGTCAATGCTGAACAGGAGGGTGCCAAAGACAAGCAGCTAAAAACTATGGAAGTTTATGAAAACACCATGGCAATGGCTGATGAAGAAAGAGGTGGAAGAAGGGCACCAGCTGTAGCTTGTGTTGACAAAACAGGCACAAACAACACAGCCTTATAGTATTGGATCCATGCACATTAGCAGAGATACAGCACAGGACAGCCAGGCTCATCAAAACCACCTTGGACCTTGCACTGAGGACAGAGTGAACATTTTGTTAGGTTCCTGAAGCCAGTGATACATCACTCATCAAAGAAGGGAGTCGAACAAGCTTGACAGAGTCCCTAGAAAATCTGTGCTGAGTTGCAAAGCTAATGACAGATTTGCTCACAGAGGATCTACTGTGTGGTACCTTCCTCCAATGTTATCAGTAGCAAACAAAAGAAATCCTGATGTAGTCCCATGAAGAGAGGGATGAAAGAAGTGGCAATCAATTTAAACTTAAATAAAAAATGCACTTGTAGAACAGCCTTTTTGACCTACTGACTCAGCAGAAATTACTTTATGATACCTAAAAAGCCCTTGAAATTATAAAAAAAAAATTACTAAAACAGGGGGGGTGGGGAAGGGAGAAAAAAAGAAAATAAAAATGAATCCTAATGTTTTCATTGGCCTGTCTGCAGTGGCCAAAATGGAAAACAGTAGCTTTCCTAGAATAGACAAAATCTATTCTGTGTTTGAAGGAAAATGAAATGCTGGGACATCCTTCAGAAGCTCTTGGAGTCCTACTCTGGCATAAGGGTACACGTAAGCCCATTTGGAGCCCTCTCTGTCTCCTCTAACAGTGGGGACAGGAGCTATGATCTTTTTTAATCTCAGGCTAAAGACCATAAAAGTAGTTGCTGCTCCCTCTGCCTGCTGAATGCTAAGAAATGTGTATGGAGACATCAGGTTGCTACCAAAGGTCTTGACTGACTGAAGATGTGATTGTGTGGCCATTCCTCCCTCTAGATGGTCCTATTCAGTCCTGTTCACCATGTAATCCCACATGTAGGGACTGGTGCAGGAAGGAGGACAAATGGCTACAGTAGGAGAGGAGAGGAGAGAGCTGTACCAACCTGGGCTGATGCCAGGAGATCTGTGTGCAGCTGTGGCTCCATTTGCCTGAGCCACAAAAGGAGTTTTCAGAGCAGCAGTGGAGACTGGCTTTAGATCTACAACAGAGGGAGCCTACAGAGCAGATTATGGCTAGCACAGGGCATCTGGAAATGTTTACTGGAAAGAAAGGGGTTTTCACCATCCCTTTGTGCTCCAAACCACCCTACTTGGGAGATAATGTGAATTTTACTGGCAATTGTATGTAGCAATCCAAATCCCAAATGAAATCCTTAAGGAGTGTAGTCACTACAATGTCTAGCAAATCCATGGGTAGTGCAATACTTGGTAGGAAGCTGCTTGTGCTCAAATTTTACCTTATTGATGTTTTAGTAAACACTTGTGAGACTGCTCTGAATCATGGGCTGGCAGAAGACATCATTTCAAAGTCAGAAGAAGATCATTTCAAAGATGCACTCAGTACTTCTGCTGGTTTTCAACAGCTTAGATATTACTGACTATGGGACAATATCTGAAGTCCAATCACTAATGTTCCAAAAAAAATTAGGTGACTGAGTGTAAACCGTGTCATTTAAAGTCCATTTAAGTGGCTGAATTTTAGATTAAATGTGTAATGAAAATGCTGAGAAGACCCTTAGTGTAACAAAGCCACTCAGTGCTGCTAGAACACAATTACTTCTAAATAGTTGTTTTCTGCAGAGCTTGGAATTCCGTAGGTAAAATTCAGCTATAAGGTAAACACATAGATTTTAGAAGTGAAAATTGTTTTCATTTACTTTTTTTAAACTAACATTAAAACTGGCAAACTATGTGTTTGCAAATTGCATTCAAGCTGAGATTCTAACTGTTTCTTAATTGTGAAGCAGTGACAAAATGCTTAGAATCAGAGTGAATCTCCAAAAACATCTAGTTTTGGTATAGTTCTGCTCTTTTGAAGTGTAGTAGCAAACAGCAGAATTATGTCAAATGTTCTTTTTATTTTCCTTATGCTTCATATAATTCAAACAGAATTTTGTCAGCATCTCATTTTTAAAGTGGAATTTTTATATTTTCAGTAATACTTCTTCATTTTATTCTCACAATTCTGGATGATTTTTGAATCTGTTTCTTTAAATCCCAGTGTGCATTTCCCATGCCCTGTTTCTCTGGGAAAAATATGAGAAAAATATCCAGAGTTGTTTTCAAGTTATCTTACGTTTCCATTGACCACCCATTGAAAGAGGAAACATTTTAGTCTACTTTTACTCATTTCATAAACAACATGCACCTTATTATGCTTCTTGAAGTAAAGCCATCAAGAACAGTGATAATAACTGTGGGAAAGCAATGCTTACAAAAGAATCAGGGTAATAAATGTCAGGCATATCAGTACTTTAGGGTTCCTCTTTGTAACGTCTCCCCTGTGATCTCCTCTCCTTGCTCCAGGCCATACCATGCCGTTGTGTTAAGCAGATTCCAACAAATATTTCTGTTTAATACAGCATGATATGTCCTGGTACACTCACCCCCACACTCTTACTAAAAGATATTTACGCTTTATTTATAATTGTTGGAGTGTACAGAATTTTTCATAACTTATAGAGAAAAAGGCTCATGGTTGTGTTATATATTACATATTTGAAAACTATGCAATGTTTATCTATAAAAATGTAAAAAGGAACTACTGTATATTTTGTAATATAACTTTTCAATTGTTTGTAACTGTGTATACTGTGTATTATGGAGACTGTTGGCTCCATCAATAGGCTACTTAAAGATTGTTAGTAATGCAGAGACAGATTTCTTAAAGATGAAAAACAACTATAGACTTTCATAATATCACTTAATGCACAAGGATATTAAGGTTTCTAAAAGATTTGAATTTTCTGTAATGAGAAATTTTGGAAGTACAATGTTTCTAAAGTACTTTTTTAAACTCTTAAACACTTTCTCTTTTAATTGTTTCCAGGACAGTGTATGTCTTTATATTTTGTCATGAATGTTCACCTTGTCTGTCCTCATGCATTGAATGTAAAAATAAAAAGAAGTTTAAAAAAAAAATTTCATAATATCTGTTTATATACATACCATGGAATCTTGCAGAAAAATAAGTATTCAGACAAGTTCTAGCTTGAGCTGATGCAATGTGCAAGAAATGAGAGGGTCTTTTTAGCACTGAGCACTAAAGAAAAGCACCTGTGTGTCTAATATTTTCATATGAATGAGAGATTTTCATATGGAGAAAAATAAAAATAATTGCTCGGTGCAACTGTGTGGGTCAAGATATTTTCTGGCAGAGTGCTACAGACTATCTTTAGTGAAGGGAAGCATGTAAGAGCAAAGCCAGTGTTACAGGAAGCAGGATGCATGATGAGTCACCACAAATTATCTGTGTCACTGTACTATGCTCAGATTCCTCCTGTATTCTTTGGCAAACAGTGTCTCTGCAATGCACCTTATACCCTGTCACCTGAGTGATGTCTGGCTTATACCTGGCAAAAATATCCACCTTACTCTTTTTTTTTTTTTTTTTTTTAATCACACATGTACTATGGAGCTTAAAATTAACCAGACAAGAGAGAAATGAAAAGTGCTCTTTATATGTGTTAAAGAGTATCAAAAATATTATTAGACTTCCTAATTATGAGCTCAACAGTAGCTGAGGAACCAGCCCCAAAAGCACCTCCCATTCCCAATTACATCATGTTTGACTGAATGAAGATAGCAGAAGTATTTCGTATAACATCAATATTTATGCACTAAAGCATAAACTGGCTTCTTCTGAAAGTGCAGTAAGCACCCTAGGCACATGATTTAAAACTTAGAACTTCTTACACCCATGCCTAAATACTAAAATTCATCACCTTCCATGAGTCGCTGTCTGTTGGGAGTCAGAGCACACCCAGGACACAGGCACACGTTGTGCCACCCACTTTTCCATTTCCAAACTGCCTGGGACAAAGTTCAGCAATGCCTATCACTATTTAACCAGTAGCTGTTAAGTCATGGAGCTCTACATTCATCAGGAGCTTTCAGAATGTACAAACAATGCTTCAGCTCATTGCCTGTTCTCTGTTCACCTCCCCTCTGCTTGCAACTTAACCATGTTGTCCACAGCTCCTTTTGGTGCTCCTGTGCTTTAGTCTCTGCTGAAGTGCCACATTTGCTTCCCCCAGTTTTAAACTCTCTATAACACTGCATTGAATGGCACCAGTGTACCACTGTGCAGACTTCTGTTTAGTCTGAAATGCTGCTTGAATGCTCCAACATCTCTTCCTTCATCTTGCTATGTGGTGATGGCCACCCAGCCAGGCCCTTTGGACAGCCACTCGCTGTGCCATTGAGAAAGGCTGTTCTCTGATTTACAGCAAATTATTGGGGGCAGGCTGGTGTGGTACCACTGGCAGCAGCTGAACCAACACACAGTCTCATTGGACAGCATCTCATCAGGTCTTTTAAAAATAAATAGTGAGCAGTGTGGAGCAAAAATCCACTGTTTCAAGAACTGCATAGGGAAGGATACTGCACAGGAATACCAGGCCATGTTTCTGTTGCATCATCTCAGCAGGCTGTACTTCCATGCAAGCACTTTATCTGCATTCGGATGTTTTTTCACTATCTAATGGCCACTCCTGGTGTTGCCACATGCCAGAGGCATGACACTGGATGTGTAAACCCACTCATGATATTTTTACAGAATATTCTTTAGATTTTACTCCCTTTATGACAATTCTGCTGCAAAGAAAACACATGATCCATATGAGAGAACTGAGTGTTCACTTTGCGTATTGAATAGTAATCACACTGATCTAATGGAGTTGTCCTTAAGCAGGTTTCCCCTAACAACTGATATCTGAGTGTTTCAACAAGTCAACAAGAGAAGAAGAGCAAAGGCTAGAGTAAAACTGTCACAAGCATTCTATCTTACTCAGCACCTGATGAAATTCCCTAATTGCCATTTACACTTCTGGTGTATCAATCTTTTTACATGGCTCAACATCTAAGGACACATTACCATGACATAAACAATCAGGGTAATTACAGGAGCAGGTATTTTGCAACCAACACCACAGCTGATAGACTGGGGTTTTTTACACAATGCAAAATGCATAAATTATAGGACATGCAAACAATTTGTGGACTAAATGCTGCCCTTGGTGAGGCAATATGTGGCCATAATTGACATCAGGAAAATTGGTGCTCATATGAGTGAGGAGAGCATTAAGCTCTATTTTAACTGACTAATGCAATGGCCTCAGGCACTGGATCTCAAATGGTTGCCAGCTTGAAGGCTGGCTCTGGTGTTGCTGTATAGTACAAACAAATTATATTGACTCTTGTTTCTTGCTTCCTGCTGTTATATCATCTGAAAAGATATTCTTAAAGATACTTGTCAGGGCAATTTCCCTGTCTTCCTCAAAGACTGTGCTAGAACAATTCCAAACACTCCCCAGCAGAGTGGGATGCATATGGCTGCTCCCACCCACGAGGTGCAGAGCATCTCTTGGCCTGTGCTTGAGGACAGGTTTGACACAAGAAGTGTTTCTGAAGAAAAGGACAGCACAATGGCTCAAATTGCAGTCTTGTATGCTGGAAGTGTAAAGAAGCTGAGTCAGAGTATATTCTGGGGAAATCTACTTAGCCTGGTTGCTGCCTTTGGCCAGGCTGGGCATGTCCTCCTCACTGCCCTCAAAGCTGACACCTCTACCCATGGACATGGGAAAGAAGAAATCCCAAGCAGCTCACTGTCTACACTTGTCTCAGGTGGGACACCACCTCTGCCTTCAGTCCTTTGTGTCTGTGACAGCTTTTCTTCCTTCCCCTCAAACATAGCAGTGGTGCTAAACCAAGGAATCCCCAAGCTGATATTCACCCAGCTCTGGAAAAGGAGGGGCAGAGAACAACATTTTGTTTTGTCCCCTCCCTCCATCACATTGCAAACTTGGGTTGCTGGGGACTGAGGAATCACAGACAGAGCAGGAGTGGGGCTGGAGGAACAGAGCTCCAAAACAGGCCAGGATTCCTGGGGGTGAGATGAGGTGGAATTGATACTGGGGCTGGGTGGCTGGCTGGACCTGATGGTTAAATGACTGCATGTACATGGCAGCAGGCAGAGAGCACTTTGCATTCATCAGCAGCAATTTCAACACTACCTAGGAACACAGGGAAAGAAATAATTTTACTTCCCTCAGAGTAAAACAAAATGCCTGGTGAGCCAAGCAAGGCATCCTAAGCCTAGATGCATGGAGCTGGCAGTCCTTCTCTAAGAACCGCATGGCTGTGGATGTGATGGAGGAGCTCCAGTCCACCCCTCCTAGTCAGGTGACCACCAGCCATGCAGTCACAGTCTCAGCAAAGCTCTGAATGAGATGGGCTCAAAGCATTCACTGAGTTGCTCAGTGAGAAGGCAGCTCAGTGTTCAGGGGGCTTCATCTTGGACATGGCTAGGGGAGGGATGGAAGAGGCCTCCCTCCCACTGCAGGACAGCAGCCAGACCACTTCACCCCGGGTATGCACCCACATGCAGTGTTGTGTGCAAGCATTTCAGGTGGGTACACTTAGGACAGATGTCTGCAGCAGGAAGAATGACCCATGAGGGAAATTAGCCAGACACCAGTGGCTATAAAGCAGAGATATTACAGCTAGGAAAACAAAACTGTTGAAACCAGTAACTGAAAAAGAGTCCAAGAGATTAATTTGTGGATCATTCAAGTCATCAGTCCCTTCAGAGAAGAAGAGGTCTGTTTCTTGGTGAATTTGGAGATTCTGATTTAGTGGTCTTCTACTGTTGCAATGAGCTGCCCTGTGATGGATATGAATATTGCCTGAGAGTGCCACAAAGAGTCTTCATCTACCTGTAAAAGTAACTTCATACCAAGTCATACTCAGCTGCCACTCTTGGATGTGAGTCAGAGGTACAATACCTGAGAGGCAACTTTGAAAGCTGTTAAGACATCTTGGCCATGTGTAACAGGTGATTTGAATAAATTACATTGAGCTGCAGCTTACTGTAAAGCTTTGTGGCTTTCTTACACCGTGTGCAGCAGTACCTTGCCAGGGAAGGCTTGTCACACCATACTGGCAGGAATGTTTGAAGCTACGTTTACTCAGCCTTTGTCGCTTTTAATTAAAACCCAGTTTCAAGACACCTCATTGGATGACTTTTGAGCAAGAGTAATTAAGGAGATTTTTGGCCAATGAAAATGTTTCCACAGAGACACTCTAGATGTCATCACAGAAGGTGTTTTGGGGGGTAAAAATCTCAATCTAGTAAGAGCTGGAAGGACCACTCAGCCAGAGCATCCACAAAGACAAAACATACCCCTGGAAGCATTAGGGCATTTGTAGGGCAGTGAAGACTTGAGAGATGTGGCAGGATACAGTAGCCAGGTCTACTTTTCTGAGGTTGTCCCCTTACTCGCCCCATCAATGCAGTGGAGCTGTAGGGTTTTGAGGACACCCTGGTTCTTGGGGTTTGGACACCAGGGCTTGGGGCTGGCTCAGAAACAGGGCAGAATGTAGACAGAGACCAGTGGGGGCTCCTCCCTCTTTTGTCCAAGCCAAAATGTCAAATACATGAGCTTTACAAAATACTGTGTTCCTCAGTAGATGGTGAACACTTATTGCTTTCACATCAAATTTAGCATTTAAAAGGCTTAACAACCTTTTAAAATCGACAAAGGAGACTGGATGGCAGAATTCCTGTGGTGTACATAGAGCACCTTCAATGAAGCAAACTCTGGTGAATGGAGAATATCACAGAGCTGAGAATAGATTTCACATCTGACCAGCAGAAGGGCCCATTCCAACACCATCTGTTGACACATCTTGGCAATTCTCCTAGTTGCAAATCCCAGAGGAATTTAAAGTTTCTTCACCTGGGCCAGGAGTCTTGCTTGCCTCAGGAGGAGGCATTGACCTCTGCCTCTGTAGGGCACAATTTTCAAAGCCTGAATGTGCATGCTGTATGATTGGCAGTTCTTAGTCTTAGGCCTGCAAATGACTAATAGCAAAACTGGGTAAGATATCACAAGCAGTCAGAATTGTTGTTTATTTTAAAATAATCACAAGTATTCCCATACATGGAAATAAGAAAATTAAGTAGAAAACAAAAATAATGCAGTAGTGCCCAAAATGTTACTTTATATCTATCGGATTACAAGCAAATTCAAGATGGGCTGGAAAGCCTTTTTCCTCTCTAAAAGTTTCAAGCAGCTTTTCAGCTCAAAAAGGATGAGAAAAATTGCTCTAGAAAAACAGAGTATCTGAAATAGCTAAATTAAGGTTCCTGGGGCACAGCTGGGGAGACTTAAAAGCAAAAGATTGAAAACAGCTGAAAAGTGACTGAAGAAAAACAACTCTTACAAGGGACACTGAGCTTCAGGCTTGCTGGCATGTGTCAGAAACAGCTCTGTATTTGTGCATCTGAAGTTTTGCTCATGGTGGGCAGGATTGCTCCTGGAGACACATAGTCTAAAACTCTGGCTCTTTAATGATGAAGTGTTATTTTTTTTTTTTGTAATTTGGCACCTGTTACTTGGTCTAATTCCACAGTTTTATAATAGGATGGAAAAAAGATTTCTATTCAGAGTACTTTCTTGAACCAGAAGAGATGTGGGGGAAGGGTTATTTTTGGGCATGTTAGCAATATTCTTAAGGATGTACTCATTAAGGATATTTTTGCTGATTTTTATTGCAGTAGTGTTATTTGTTTCTTTCTCTTCCGCAGTCATGAGCTAATTTGTGTGGAGGTTTTAAAGGCAGTTAAAACTTGATGTGTTGACTGTGTGGTGGGTGTGATGGGAAAATATTAGCTGATTATTTATTAGGTCAGGAGGAGAGAAAATGACTAGTCTTTCTGCAAAAATATCCCATTTCTATCAGAAACTGTCCTGCTTCTTTTGTATGATATTCCATCTGAAGGAACAATCTAATTCTTCACTATTTTTATTGGTGGCACACAGATCCTGAGGATACTATTATGTGTGCTTCTAGCAAACAATGGTCTTGAAGAAGGATACTGAGAGAATGATTCTATGTTTTGAATCTAATGGAGATAAAATAAATTTGTCTTGTGATGTAGATTATGTACCTCATGAATTTATGCCACCTGTGCCAAAAAATGTATATTGGGGTGGACTACCCTTCAGTGATTGAGATATATGTTGGGGCTGGTGGCACAGAAACTATGGCAAAAATATGGAAAATTTACAGGGTACAAGCAGAAGACCCCAGTCCAGCCGTGTTCTGGACCAGTTAAGGATGTTCAAAGTCTGAGATGCCACTCAACATCAGCAATCTAACATGGTTTATGAACTCAAGCTGGGTTCAAGAACTGTTACAGTCTGGACTTCACCCATTATCATTGGCTGAAAGGGGATTGTTATCTCCTCACTAAAGAGTAGATGTCAGCTTTCTAAAAGCATCTGGGATAGGCCATGAAATCACTCTTGAACTACTTTGTCTTCTGCTACACATAAGCTTCCAGAAGAATATTCTATGCTCTTCTGTGATGTTATAAACAAAGTCACTGCAATTATCAGAAAAATGCAATCAAGACCGAGAGAACTGCTCTTCTCTTTCTGTCTAGAGGAGTGATAGAGACTAAAAGGCTTCAAATGCTCTCAGGACTCCAGTGACTGTGGGGTTTGGGGTTCTTTTGTGTGTCCTTTTATTTTTCCATTGCTTCCATTTATTCACAGTCAAACAAAAATGGCTTTCCTTTAAAGCTGCGCTCAATTTAAAGCACAAAACGCTGTTTTTGTTTTTTGTGCTGGTTTTGGCTGAGTTAATTTTCTTTATAGTAGATAGTATTGGGTCATATGTTGGATTTTTGCAGAAAACAGTGCTGACAGTATGAAAATGTTTGCATTATTGCCAAGCAGTGCCCACACAGCATAAAAGTCTGTTCTGCCCCTCAGCCCATCCCACCAGTGAGGAAACTGGGGGTGCACAACGAGTTGAGGGGTGACACAGCTGGGACAGCTGACCCCAAGTGACCCAAGGGAGATCCCACCATGCTGACCACATATAGCTGGGGGAAGAAGGAAAGGGAGATATTTGGAGTGACGATGTCTGTCTTTCCAAGTCACTGTTATGTGTGATGGAGCTCTGTTGTCCTGGGGGTGTCTGAACACCTCCCTGCCCATGGGAGGCATGAAAGAATTCCTTGTTTTGCTTTGCCTGTATACATGGCTTTTGCTTTACCTGTTAAACTGTCTTTATCTCAATACACAAACATCCTCGATTTTATTCTTCCAATTTTCTCTTCCCATCCTGGAGGAGTCCATGTGAACTAGAGGCTGTGTGGGCCTTACTCACCTGCTGGGGTTAAACCATGTCGTGTGTCAAGGAGATCAAGGGTGAGATAAATATCTAAGATATTTTAGATTATTCTTTATTCAAATATTAATATTAATATTTATTAAAATAAACAAATATTAATAATTTTATTCAAATACTTTAGTGAAGTAGCATTAATATTGTGTATCTTCAAAAACTGCATCTTAAACCACCGTGTCCTAGGCATGTATTTGTTAACACTAGGGTAACCATTTAAATTATTCAAAGAAAACACTTTAATGAGATTAAGTGAAAGAATCAAATGTAAATATCTTATATATTTGCAGAAGGGGCCTTTATTAAACCCAGACAGACTCTCATCATCATCCTTTCAGATAGGTCTAGAATTATATGAGGCAGGTACACAAAGCACAGGGTAGGTATCTAAATTTCTGCTTTCATCTACAGGTGATGGTGGGGTAGGTGGGTGCCTGGGAAACTCAGATTTTATGGTTTTTATAGACAGACTTATGGCCATAAAAATGATTTCATCTGAAGGAGGGATACTTTTTTTATGCATGTGCCCCTAACAAGCATTTACTGTATCACAAAATAATCTAAATATTCCTAGGATAATGGTATTGGGGCACAAAGTAAATAGGTAGGGGAGGAAGGGGTTTGCAAGCTAGCCTGGTTCTGTCCTTCCGTCTGTCTGTCTGTCTGTCGCTTTATTGCTAACTGAATTATCACATGGAGTAACAAATCTTGGGAGGGTGCATTTTGTTAATTGAAATGCTGAACAAGGTAGTTTCTATCTATCATATCAGCAACAGAGTACAACCAACTCTGTCATCCACTATCCCTCCGCGGGGCTGATAGTATCCAAATGCCAAGGATCTCCTGTGCATTGGCACCGGATATTTGAGATATGAAAATGAAGCTTTTTATTGCCTTTTAACATTGCAAAAGCACAGAGGGTATGTTTGCAGAGCATGCTAATGCAGTGTCATGCAATCCTACGCCATGTGGATAGAAGGATGGAAGAATTATCCCTAGGAGAGCCCAAAAATCAGGTTGGGCAGCAACGCAGCCTCTGGCCCCTGCCACCAAGGGCTCACACCTGCACTTGCCATGGTTATCTCTGCATGGCTGTCACTCTTGTGGTGGGTTTTGGCCTCCATAAGGACATGCTTTTAATCAGTGTAGATATCTACTTTTAATCCTCTTAATTCAAATTGGTTATCTGAAGAATGTGTCAATTACTCTAGGCTTTGGAATATTTGGATTCGTGTCTCTTATCTATGGCAGCTTTTCAGGTCAGAATATTAAGTCTTAAATGTCCTATTAGTGCATCTGAAGGCTGCTGGCGTTATTATAAAAACTTGTCTGCAGTCAGACAACTGAGCAGTATAGACTTTAAAAGATCAAGAGGAAAAAATTCTGATCACGGAAAGGGTAAAGTTGGAAGAGACCAGATTTGGTTGGTTATCTGTTCCAATCTCCCTGCTCAGGCAGGATCACCCTAGAGCACATGGCATAGGATTGCATTCAGTTCTTGAATATTTCTGGTGACAGAGACTCCAAGACCTCTCTGGGCAACCATCCAGTGTTCCAGTGTTCCATCACTCATGCAGAATTTTTCCTCATGTTCAGGTGGAACTTCCGTGCATCAGTTTCTAACTGTTGCCTCTTGTCCTACTGCTTGGCAACACTGAGCAGAGCCTGGCTCCATCCTCCTGGCACCTGTTTGTGCTTCATTCTGCTGCTTCTCCAGCTGACATCAGTGTAGTTAAACTCACTCACAGGAACCAGTGCCTCTGATTTTGAGGCTACTTACAGCAGCCAGTAGGTTTCACCCACTTCTTTCTCTGCAACTTCTAATATTTGTAATGAACTAGCCTAGAGTTTTCTACATTAGAATAGGTGTATCTGGGTTTCCCCTGCTGGTATGTAACCAACTGAACTGCGAAGTTTCACTTCTTTTCTGGGACTAGCATACTGTGTTTAACTAAAAAATTAAATTGAAAAGGCTGTTCATGTGCAACTGGAGCTGGCTTGGAAGAGCAGTGCAGCACTGATGAGAGATAGGAGCCTCTAAACCTTGTCACCTGGGTAGGACAGAAGACAGAGCTGGTATGGGACAGGGAAGCAGGGACAGCGATTTTGCTGGTATGGGACAGGGAAGCAGGGACATAGATATTGCCACTACTAACTCTGCAGAGAAGGGGAAAACTACTTCTTCATGAAACAAGATAAAACATGAGTGGAGACTTTAATTTCTCATTCCAGTTAGTAAGTACTGATGTATTTTTGGAAAGGCTGTCTTGTGTTCTACAAACACAGGCTGAGCACACTTCTCTCAAGAAAGCAAGCCTTCAAAACTGCTCTGAACACACTGGGGCTGTTGGAAGGCTCACACTGATTAACAGGCTGGTGAAATTGGAAGGACTAATCTCAGTCATTGCTTTGGGGTGGAATGGAGCCTCATGGTCTGCAAGGGAGGCAGTCTTGGTTCGTCTGCACAACTAAACTGAACAAGGTCTGGAGGATATGCTTGGGCACTGGGTAGTGATTATCTCAGCTATTTGGGGGTGTGCTGCTTGACCTAGTTCAAGCCCATTTGTGAAGAATCCTCCTAGACAATGGCTGGGCACCATTTGGGGACTTTATGGACCAAGACTGGTTTCAAGAAGCAGCAGATGAGGTAAATGGGTTCACAAGAAAAGTTTAACTCATCACAATCAGACAGCAGAGCCTGGCCTTGGTTAGTTTATTAACACAAATCTATCCAGGGAGATCTGCTTATAACTTGCACAATTACTTGCTGCGTAAATCAATTTCTCAGGCCATGCTGTAATGAAGAGACAGATAATGCCAAGCAGGTATCTCAGTTCCTGCCTTGACAGTCTATCAAAAAAGGGTGCTAGGTTTGCTAATGGACATGTGCTTTTTCCTGCTCACCTGGCATAACCGATAAGAACAAACAGCAATGCTGAGCATTAGGAGCTATCTAGACAGTTCATGAGTGATTAAGGAGAGGTCAGTGTTGACAAACGAAGGAAACAACAGAAATAAGAAACTGTGAACTGGGGAGGGAAACAAGGTCAAGGAATACGTTAGCAGAAAGATCACTGAACACAGTCATAAACAAAGCTGTTGCAGCTAGTATTCTTCTAAGGGGTAATTAAGGTGCCCAAAGGTGGATGGGTATCTGATAGCACTTGTCACATAACTCAAGTCCCTTAAATCAACAGGCACTCGGCATTGTTGGTGCAATTTCAGTTTGGAACATCAGTGCCTCAGAATATCCGGTCTGATGCAGGTGATTTAGCTTCTGCCTGGTTGGGTTTTTTTTTTTTTTGGCTTTTTTCTTGCTTACTGTAACTGTTACGTAAGTATATATTGCAATAATGGAATTATCTTTCCCCTTCCATTTTGGTTACTCATTTCTCCTGATTTGGTTTGATTTTGATACTCACTGATCTATCTATATGTGGTTGCTTTTAGACACCTTCTACTTAGGTATAGACTCACTTTTACTTTCCTCATTGCAAATATAATTAAGTCTTCTGGCATAGGAATTACATATTTAGATAAATAATGAGGCTGTTGATGCATTTCTAACACACCTATATTCCAGATGCTGCAGTTTTTTTATTTACAATTTTCTGTTGATTATACAATAATTCCTGTCACCTACGTCTTAGAAGACAGCAGAGGAAATTGCTCCATGCTCAGATTCCCTTTGACATTTTTTGGTTTTCTTACCCTTGGGCTTTTTCTTTAAAAAATACAGCCCTTTATTTTTGTTCTCCTCCTATATCCCACTCTTTTAATAGAGTTCACACATTTATGGCAGGAAGGAGAGGGTGTATGGAATGGAATTCTTCTGCTAAAGCTTATTCAGCTTGTTTCATATCTTTGTGCTCTCTTTCATTCAGGGTAAGACTCAACAGTCAGTGTTAAATGTCATTAACCAATGGGGGCAGCTTACAAAGACAAGAATCTGATATAAATCAGTTATCTTCACAGATAATCCACATTTCACATGTGGCTTTTAAAGACCATCTATGCTTTTCCAGTAGCTCAAATGGGAATACAAAAATACCAGCAAGGGGTATGTTTATAATATGTAATCAGTGTACCTGGATTAATTCACAAGTGTCCCCTCCATCACTAAGTAACATCGATATTGCAAGGTGTACAGAACTTTAAGTCCATCCTCATGCCTATTTATTGGGATGCAAAGCTCTTCACTGTATGGTCTGGGAGGCAACACCATTCAGTCAGTGGTTAGATACTCCCATATCAATGCCCCCCACGTTTGGTGCTGTCCTGCTACTCCCCTACCATGCGATTCAGAGCTGAACAAACTTGTCTGCATAGCTGCAAATCTTTCATAACTAGTTTGAATTGTTTCCTTCATAAAGCTGTAGTTAATAACTACTCAGAACTGCTCAATCTTGACTTCTTTTTTTAGCTTATCTTCACCTATCAGATTCTCCCTTCTTCCCAGAGTTTTGGTAGAGAGCAATCTCTCTCCTCTGTAACTTTCTGTAACAACACACAAATCCATTTTCTTTGTGCAAACTGCATTTGGTTTAGATAATTTGGCACCTATTTTGTAAATAACCCTTCTGAAATTCTTGTCTATAATTTATTTGCTAGAGATAATTCTGAGGAGAACCAAGGGAGAAAAATGATCATCACTTACACAGCTTTATGTATGAACTGTGAGGTTTAAATGGCTGGACTTCTATCAAATGTGTATAAACTATATAGAGCAGTTCAGCTCTACAACTGTGATTTATTTCCTTATTCCCACCCCGAACACACAACATGGGCTGCAAAAACTATGAACTTCAGTGATCATGTTTCAATTTATGAAAAATAATTCTTGATGCTGCAACTCTTTTTCCCTTCTCTCCCTGCTTTCCTTGTGGATGTAGTAGAATTATATAGCTGCTTTGTGTAAATAAGCGTTCTCTTTCCCACTGGGAATTGGCTGATTCTCTAGGTTGTCAGTAGCTCCCTGGATCTCATAAGAAGTGTAGGATAATAATCTAATATTATTTTAGCCTTCAGGATTGCCAGCTTATTGTAAAGAGCTGCTTATCTTAACATACTTTGATAGAACTTCTGATGTAATAGGTAACAATAAACAAAGATGAAACTATTAACTGCTGGCGTCATGAAAGATACTGCAGCTCCAGCAATTGCCTTCTGAAATATAGATGTTGAATGGTGTTTCTGGCAGAACCCTTCAAATTAGTTAATTAGTAGAGTTCAGAACATGGGCTTTAGAGATGAAAAGACAGACAGAGTAAGCCAGAGTGCTAACACTTACCTTTGACCTGTACGTACACAATCTAAACCACTGCTGCTCAGAGAACTCCCAGATGGCAACACACGGGCTGCAATCACACCATCACTGACAAACTCACATGGGATTAGTATTTACCAGGGGCATCGGTTTTTCTACATGTGACATTTGTAGCAAAATACACCCTTAACATGTAGCTAACTATAACAAAGACTTGTCTTACGCATGCCCAAATAGTTTCTTGTGAACATCTGAGTGCCATTTGGTACCTAACCTAACACTGTGCCGATGGTGTGACATTTGTCTGCTTGTCTTCAAGGGCTACACTTGACTTTCTGCAATGCTTCTGAATTTACCATCTAAACCTGCTCCAGTTTTAATACAGATACACAGTCTTCTTTTATTAGGTAACAAAAATACAGTGGAGAGGGCCACACAAAGAGCCATATCTTTGTGTTAAGGAATTTGATATAATCAAATTTAGCTGCACAAGGTTTTGCAACTCAAAAATAACGGGGACCGTTTGCAATGGATATCAAATAGACATAACCTAACCCCAGCCAGTACAACCGTTTAGTACAGAAAAGTCAAGCTCCTTTTTAACATATTAAAATATCTACCTGTACACAGAACAAAAAGATGTATCTACAACTGTACTGTACTGAGAACAAAAAGTATTCTTTGCACAGTACTAAACTTTGCAATAAAGTAATAAACGAAGTAATAAAAAGTAATAAATGAAAACCTTAGTAATGTGGTACATAATTTACTTTCTCAGTGGGAGGGGGAGGAGCTTCACCATTTTCATTTTTATCCCATGACTTGTCAAGGGAACTGCTGCCTCAAAGCATCAACTCTACTCTCAACACTTTTGAATTTTCAGTTTTCTGCAAGTGAAACGTGCCTCAATGATAAGTGTGTATAGACGTTTATATATAAATATAAAAATCTCTCTTGAAGGTCAGAGATTTTTTTCCTTTAAAATCATTCCTTTCTTACTGAAACTCCTATGTCTTGCTTGAAAAACAAAACAAAATATTCCAGGTTTGCTCTGTGAAAAGACTGTATTCCTCAAAGTGAAAGCTGATTGTCTCATTGGAAGCTAGGAAAATAGATATGTAAATAATGATCTTGAGAGATTGCAACAGCAAGACAGTATTTAATCTAAGAGGTGCCTTAAAAGAAATTCCTCCACATACAGGGTGAATTAAAAAAATATTTTTATTTACAAGAGTAAATAATGTAGTGCAAGGCGAGTGGATTTAACCCTCAATAATGCATAGATTGATGCAATTTATAGTCTGTGATCTACATCATTTTGCAGAGGTGATGGCACACCTGCTGTAAAGGTTAGACCTTTCCAACAGCCACTTTACAGATAGCTTTAAATCAGACAGAAGGTATTTGCACTCCATACATGTTATCCGCATGTCCCATCCAACTTTTATCAAATAAACTGTCACTTAAACAGGTGTCTTTTAGAGTCACTATAGAACATGAAATAAATCCTTGCCAGTGTTATCTACAGAAGAATACAAAAATAATTTTTTTTCATTTTGTCACATGATCACATTTAAGTATTTTTTAATTTATTCATTGGGGAGCTCCTTTCTCCATAATCAATGGCTATTGGCAGGAAGAGGAACATTTTGTTGTGTCCACCAGGTAATGTGGATGCTTGTAAAACTTTGAATAAAAATTAGAAATTATAACTAATATGTTATGACCATATTGCAAACATTCCTGGTGCGTTTTTTTTCAAAACAAAACACTTTTCATATTGCAAAATCAGCATGGAATATAAACCACCAAAAAACTTGTTCCTACCATTGCATGTACTGAAGTCTTGACTGGTTTCCATGGAACTTGCAAAGTATTGGTGACTGGGTTTTGCTTTTATGTAATTTCCATTATTCAAACTTGCAAACCTTTTGCTAATTTCATCAATAAATAAGCTCAAAGGCAGTAAAAGCAATTTAATAAGCGATGAGACGTGTAAGTAAAACTTCATTAAAACCTGTGGGATGTTTGCTCATTTTTCAATTAGGCAAAGACTTTGCAGCTTTCCTTCCAGGTCCTTCCATGACATACAGTATGATCGTGTGTTGGGTACAGGGAGATAATCTGCATCATCTGTTTGAGCTAAATAAATTATAGGGATGGTTTTCCTCTATAGTGGAGAAGTCAGAGGAGTGAACTTCCCTTCAACTTCAGCTGTTGGACTGCATTATTAATGCCATGTACAGGGTTGGTTGCCAGCTCTTAGACTCATAGTTGTTCACCTCCTGTCTTCCCAATGGACGTCAACCTTAAGAAAACTACACTTCAGCTGGTAACAAGAGGATTCTGAGGGTTTGATTCCTGCTGTGATAAATCATTGGAAAGAGTAGGTTCATCTTGCTGTACTGGTCTGGTAGCATCCTCACTGTCATTCCCTAAGGAAGAAGGGACGTCATGTGACAATGGTTCTGATCTTCTTCCAGGAGAATTACGAGCTTCAGAAAAACACCAAAAGAAATTATTTAAGAAAACCCTACTGTCTCTAGGAAGTCTATTAATCAGTATTTAAATATTATGTGGATGTAAAATTACATCTAAAGATAATATTCAAAGGTTTGGAAATACTAAAAAAATATCTATAACTATATACTTTATAAATTTGTTACATGATTCCCAAGCTACATAAATTAATAGCCAGTAAGAAAAGAAAGCAGGGTTGCAGAATTATTACTACATTCAGCCCATATTCAGATTTATATGTCTTAATTTAAATAATCTTTTCAGATTTAATGGTGTTGGTTTTTTTTAAATACTATTTCTCATAGGTGTAGGTTGTCAATGTGAAAATAATTTTTTCAGTATTTTATTACAGAAATATATCAGAAAACATTATTTTCTGACATACACTTAAGCTGCCTACTGGGGTTAAAACACAAGATAAGAAAATTTATGTAGTGGAAGACATTCTTTTCATAACAGGTAATATTCACAATTTCCTGATCAAGTCTTGTGATCTGAACTGAAACACTTGATTCAAGTGGGAAATGCTTTTTAAATAAGGACTTGTTACTTTTCATGTTATGGTAGTGATTTTCTCCCCCTTACTCAGCAATGTAGTTTTGTCTCTGATAACTCTTTCAGCATGGTAGAAAACATGATGGCAGTTTTAATGCACTGAAGACTGGCATTTCTGTTTGTTAATATTCTTTGTCCCATCAAAAGAGACAACATAGAGCAAAACTTTCTGTTTTAGGACAGGAGGAGTCTGCAAATCCTGACTGAATGCATTTGCTGATTCTGACACTGGTGTTAAGGCTCTGAACTGACTCTTACTAATTTACTCCAATGTACCAGCTCTTGGAACCTCACTTTTCCTCCCACCTTGCATCTGAAGAGATCTAGTCCTATAAAACAGGAAACACACTTTGATTGCATATTTCAGAGACTACATAGGGAATCAAAGTCATATAATGACTGTAACAATACTGCATGTTGAGAGATGGGAAATAATCACATGCAGTTAATGTTTTTATTAAGAATCTCCTTTATTAAGAGAAGTTCTTCAGAAACCAAGGGATTTAAAGTTACGCTTTGCTTCATCTACCCCTTTGTAATGATCAAAAAAATGACTTATGTGCTAAAGAAGCTAATTCTCAGAGGCACTTCTATCAAATCTAGAATTCTGCTTTCATTTTTCAAGGTTTTACTGACATAAAAAGATCACTCCTCTTTGTTCCGTTTTACTATGACACATACTTACCGGGTAAAGACTGAAAAGACTGCACTGCAAATGCAACAAGAATCGATAAAAGAAAGGTTCCCATGAAGTAGATCTGTGATAATTTTAAAAACATAGTTAGAGCAGTGCAAAGCCAAGGCAGAGTTCCAAATGAACTGTGCATGTAATAAAGGAGTAATACATACCAGAGTAGAGTGCAAAACATTGTTCCAAAGAACTCTCATGTAAAAATAAAGCAATGCTAATGAACATGGACTAATTGATTCTTGGTTACTATTATTCCAGCACCTACAAGAAGAAGATTAAAACAACTAATTAGCCCACCTCCACAATTTGGTGACATCGATCATCTGGGAATCTCTAATAGGTTTGCAGAACCAATAATCCAAAAAAGCAAACAAATATCATCACTATCTCACAGATGGTGAAATAAAAATTCAGAAAAATACCAGCTTAAACTTATTAAGCACAGAATACCTTACCCTAAATGTGTTTTTTACTTTCTTAGTAGTCAACAATGGGTCTAAACATCCAGGCTACACTTGCAAAACAGTCACGGTGTAAGTTTTAACTAATGTGAGTCAACAACAAAAGGACCTGATTTAAAATTAGAAGTACAAAATTTAGTTGCCTACACAGAACAATGGTGCCAAAACTCCTTTAGAAACAATGCCATATAACAGAATGAAGTCAGAGCTTGGAGAGTGTTTTAACCACTACAAGGTACCTACATCCTGTGGGTGAGGGAAAACCCTTCAGCACTGTCAACCTTGGAATTACTCTCACAGCAAAGCAGGTAGATTCAGCCCAAGTGAAGGTAGAATTCACACTCAAGCTTACAATCCCAGTTGGTCCAGAACCCCTACATATCTGACTAGCAGATTCATGTGCAGTGGAAGTAATTCAGGGTACAAGTTCAGTCCAACTGCAGTGAAGAACAATTTCAGCAGATTGTTGGTGAAGAGACAAATGAGGTTTTAACGTTGGTATCATCTCCACTTTACTGGGTTGTAGCAAAACAGATGATAAACCATTCACTCATCATTCACAGCCTCATGTATTAGCCATTAGCTCCTCCTTCTTCAAGTATTTGAAAGGCAATTCCACAAATTTACCAAATATTGTGTAAGCTTCACATTCCCACTGTGCCTTCCAACACCTGTTGCTTTACCTGGGTAAAGGAAACCCAAGTTCTTTACTGGAACCAGAGCACACTAGGTGGTTTGTCCATGAATAGTGCTGGCCTAGGTCATTCAGGCAGCAGACCTGTAACATTCTCAGATATCTAATATTCTGTGCCACAATATCTGTGCCAGCTTGGACGCATTTACAGAATCAATAGGAAGGATTGTTATCCCTGTTATACATTTCTAAGTTCTATATTAAATTACGCTACATTTACAATTGAAATATTGGCTTGGACTGCACAGAAATTACCAGTGTCTAGCTTAGGAACTTAAATATATTGAACTGGAGAAGACCTCCTGAATTATTGAATCCAGTCCCTTCTATTTCAGGTAACCACATATAATCAGGTCTCTTTAACAAATATAAACTGAAATATATTTAGGGAATTTAAGAATTTCAAATATGTTGACCTTAACCTGCTTTAAAGTTCATAAAAGTGAACAGAGTTAATAATTACAGGAGTTGTTGTCCTCCAGAGTAAATGTTACTCACCTGGAAAATCAGAAGGTGCTGATTAAGGGTAAAAAAGACTCACCTGTAATACAGTTCCTGAAGAAGTGATGTATTACTAGAATGCATTGCTTGATCAATTTCCAAGTGATCCAGAATGTAGGAAGGTATGGAGTTGCCCTCTTCTATGACAAGGGCCAAATTGAAGAAACCCTAACAGTAAAAAAACCCCATTTTTAAAAAACATTAAATTTTCATATCTGTATTTAAGCATCAAGTATCTAAATAATTATAACTGTCTTCCCTAAATATGTTTAGCACAATGTGATATTCACCAAATAATTATGAGAGCCCTTTCTCCTAACCGTATACTCAGGTAAATACTGAAAATACAAAAGAAGCATTCAGATGTTGTGATACTGTTTTCTTAGCTCTTATCTTTTCCCATATGGTTTCTTTCTTATTTTTAGTTGCTCTTTAAGTACAGTCAACATATCAAATTGTCATATTTTATCTCCTAGGGAAATACAGAGTGAAAACAGAAATGGATTTCTGTTCTGTATTGTTCAATTCCTCTTCATATAGCTCTACAGGTCAACAGAACCTGAATAGTGAAATTGAGAGCAGAAATTTCTTCCAGACAATTTAAGTCCTTAAACTTACAGTTTTGCTTATTTGGACAAGTCTTAGACAATCCTTGTCTCTTTAGAGAAATGAAGATGAACACTCATGAGACATTTTACAGGATTCCCCATCACGTTGACTACCATGCTTTAACGTAACTATTTATGCATCTCTTCTCTCTTTTGCAAGTTCAGCAGTAATATTTTGACCCAATTACCTCAAAAAAGTACCAACCCACACTACCTCTGATAAGTTCACATACAAAACACTGTCTGGGGATATTGCCATAGGGACAGGGAGCACAGAATAATGTACCCAGGACACTTCCTGAGAACAGGAAACTCAGTGGTGAAACACTGCATGTCTTTTCTAAGGTGACATGGTATATTCTTTAATTATAAAGTATTTTAAGACAAAACCTTTGTTAGTGAACAGAATTCACCCTGGTATTCACTTGGTATAATATACCAAGGGAAATGGACCAGTCTTCTTTTTTTATCATAAAATGGCAAATGATAGGACTGGAATACAACCCAGCAGTCTATTAGTTCCTCCTCTTGCAATAGCAAAAATACTGAGGTCACAACTAAGTCAATTGTGCCAAGGTATGGTAGCTCTAAATTAGGCCATTTACCTTTAGCTTACAAAGCAGCCTAATTCTAGGACCATTAATCTATGCTAAGTTTATCTTCTATTATGAAACAGCAACTACTGACTCACAAGGTATTTTGAAATAATTCTTAACTTATTCTAGCTTGTTTCTTTGGTGCACATGAGGCCAAGCAGAAGAACCAGTCACAGCTAAATTCTCAGATTGTTCTACACACTGATGTTTTGCCATGACTGCAGACCCACCTGTGAATCACCCTCCAAGGCAGCCTGGGCATACATCCTCATGGAGAGCTCAAGGTCTTTAGACTGGTTCTGGTAACCATAGTAGTAGAAATCACCCATCTTCAAATAAGCTGTGGAAGAAACCAGCAGAACCATTTAGGCTATTTGTAGCAATACAATTAACCAACTATTAATGTGATGGAGAAGCTAACAGTAATTCTATTTAAAGCACAATATTAAAAAAACCAAATACACTCTTTCTCTCTGGTTGTCTCGGAGGCTACTTTTCATCAGCCCCTCACTGAAAATAATTATCCTGGATGAAATCTCTCATTGTTTCTCTTCAATGAATTTAGTGAATGAATTTTTTTTTACAAAAACTGAGACTTGAGAGCCTTTATATTGCATTACTTCTTCACTTGCTGAATCTGTCTTTGGACAACCTGAAGCCTTATCTAGTCAGATTAGCCCTACTAAATTGATGAGGCTTAAAACCCATGCCATCTATGTGTTTGCTCTGTACCTGACACCATGGTGGCTGAACTTCTCTCAAAAGTTAGAGAACATTGCTGCTGATAATTTTATTAGTTTCAAATGCAACTCAACACAAACAACAGTACAATACAATTTTCCTAGTCTAGAAGGGAGCAATGCCCAGCAAATATTTTACAAACATCTTTTTGTGACATTGCACCATAATGAAATGCACCAAAAAAGAGGGCATTGACCCAGACAGGAGCAAGCATGATGTTGCACTAATCTGGGCTACTGAATTTAAAAACTCCTATGACTGTGCCTACACTTGTATGACCTAAACTTTCCTGAAATGGTTTGAAACTCTTCTACTTTGGCTTATGCATGTACAGCAGCTACCTAGAAATCCCACGTGTTTTTACAGTGGACTGAAATGGAATGACAGTCCCATCCTATGAGTCTGACCTTCAGAAGTTTTTCTAATGTAAGCTTGTACCAGTAGATCTACCAAAGGGTCAGCCAAACTATGCCTTGCTAAGGTGTCTACAAACAGCTAACAGTGTATGTCAGCTCCTCTGGCTTCAGGCTATATCCACGTGGTATTCAGTCTCCACACATTTAGATTTCCCACACTGTGTATTTAAATTAAATTTTTTAAAAATTATTTTTACATTCCACTTTTTCACATGCTTGTTACAAATCACTTAAATGCTTGTGAGACAATCAGATCAATGTTTTCAAATATCCAGTAAAGCTTTCAGAGGCACCAAAATGACTTAGCTATTGAACCCATAGATGTAGTAAAATTTAAGGCCTGAGGAATGTTGCAAACAGACCTTAGAGAATCCTTTAGTTCTCCAAGGTAAGCTCTACCAATGTTGATAAACTCTGTACCCTAAGAGAAAAACTAGTAATACATTAGATAAGGAATCCCTTAGTCTTTATTAGCTTCTCATGACTCAATTATGATATGGAAGTATATTTGCTTTTGGATTTTCCCTTTGATAAACCAAACAGCATGAGCTCCTAAAGTCTACTGCTTTTTTTTCTTAAACTTTGAGTCAACTGCTCAGACTCCTAAATATCTAGCCCCTCCTCAGGGCTTAGCTTTTTTATCCTATTAAAATTTTATCCATTGAATGCAATAAAAGGAAATTTTCAGAAAACCTGTGCTGAAATACAACACTTTAAATACCTTTTCCCCCTTGATATTCCTATCAAAACATGTAAAAGCAAATGTATGATTAGTAGGAATTAATCTTCCCTCAACCTGCTTACTCACATAGAAGTTGTGACACACCCAGGTTTTGAAATTTAAAAAAAAAGTAAAATTTAGGAAGAATTCCTTATACATACCAAATGATGGAGCATTGACTTGAGAAACAGAGAAATTGTAATACCTCCAGACACAATCAGTTGCTAGGTATTTTCTTGCTAGGTCCTATAAAGAAAATTATTGATTCTTTCATATCTCAGGTAAGAGATTAATGGCACACATTATCATTAACAAAGGCTCCTTTCAGGATAATGAGTTGTGAATTCATTTACTCACTGGTCTTTCTTCACAGATGTGTGCTAAATTTGACTGTGACACTTCAATTCCAGTTTCAGCTGCTAAAATGTAATACAGCAGAGCTTCGTGCCTAATATTAGATAAAATAAATTAATAAAAAACCTTAGAAAAATAACATGCATTTTAGTTACAGTTAAAAAACCCCCGAAACACTAAATAAATGCATAAAATTGCCTATGAGCAAAATTTTGGTACAAAGTTAAAAAGCAAGAGGCTGGGAAATGCATGCAACAGCGACATATACAGGCAATGCTTGGTGTAACCAGCCACGCTGGATCTCAAGAATTTGCAGCCCTTTCCCTCTTGTACTGAAGCTACTGGCTCCAGCATGCATTTATTCTAAGTGCCAGACTGATGGGAAAGAAGAACTGACACTAAGCCAAATTCTCTATTTAAAGGTTTCAGATAAAACATTCTTAAAAGACATTACTTTTAAAAAAAATTATCTATAATTAACTCATCTGTGTATATACCTGTCTAACATTCATCTGAGTATTTCTTTGGTATGCATTACCTTTCATTTATGTGACTTGTTTTTTCTTGTCTTTTTAGACTGAGCTTTTTGAAAAAGGAATTGTCTCTCCTTATATTTGCATGAATGAATAGGAAAAACAGTCTTTGTCCCTCTACGGACTTTATACATCTCATTGACTGTAAAGCAAGTAGTAAAATTTAATATTGCATTTTTGTATAGCAATTCAGTATTCTGATACTAGACAAGAGCATCTCTCATATTCTCTGCCACTCATCTACTCTGTATTATGAAGACTACGTATTGAAAATTAAGAGGTAGTCTTTAAAATCATGTGTGTAATTTTAAAATCCCAAGACAATTAAAAAACACCCCACTTGGGGCATTTTTTTCCTTCTGAAGTTTCCTATTAAAGAGTAGTTCTGCCAATTATTTTCTCCACAGAGAAAGGTAAAACCATGGCAAGTTTCAGGGTTCAAGGGTTTGTTTAACTGGAAGCAGATACAGTCAAATACACTTATGACTTCAAGAGTAGCTGCTTAAGCAAAGCAACTTTAAATCAAATTGTGAAAGCAGTTCTCCTTACAGAACTAGCAGGTGTAACCTCCGGTTATCTAGCTATTTCTGCATGAATACAAATTATTCCTTGTACTTGCCCTGTAAAAATATCTAGTACAAGTGGAACCTGGAACAACAGAAAGAATTGAAGGGAAACCTGAGAAATTGGTTGATCCTTAAGTCTCAAAGGGCAACTAAGAAAAGAAATTACATTTATGGACTTTAAATCAATCTTTGAAAATCCAACTACCATGACAGATGTGTACAACGTGTCTGCAAACAATGACTGAAGAACATATATTACTTGGATGGATTGGCAGTGCAACGATTTATAGCTATGCAATTTACACCCTGGCATCTCAAGTAGGACTCCAGGAGATTCTCCCTCCTAGCTGTTGAGCCCAGACTTTCTGGAATCTTAATGCTCCACCTGTCATCTACCTGTGGGCTGCCAAGTGAGCTGGGCAGAGTCACAGCATTGCACAACAGAACATGCTACAAAAATATCAACAGAGTTTTTCAGTCTTCAAAAGTGGGCTCAAGTCTAAGAAGCAATGTCTGTGATGGATTGAGTAAAAAGACACGTCTAGAAATGGGTCACTCGAGAACAGTCCACTCAATTTCTTGTAGATCTCCTTAGCCTGAAGCACTAATTCAGTACTTACAGGGGGAAATTGCATGACTAAATGAGCCATTATTTTAATCACATATGATAGTCTGATGTTTGCACAAACAATATCTGATGCTTGTGCCTACAGAGGCTGTGAAGATGGAGCCTGGACACTATTTTGAAACCTCTTGACTGGCTCATTGGATATTATAGCCCCCTATTATACTTACACAAAAGACAATATTAACCATACACAGAATACCCAACAAACATAGTCCACCAGCCAGACTTTTCATGACATAGAAATATAGAAAACAGAGAAGGCAAAATACGAGATTTGTAACAGAGAGAGTAATAAAAGTGAAAGGTGTTGCTCTGGTTAGTCCAGTTCAGATTACACCAATAATATGGGATGAGAACCACAGTTGATACAACTATTTCACACTACAAACTCCTTGTTTTTCACTTGATTCTGTCAGAATTGCTGAATTATACTTTGGGTCAACTCTTCCTTCCCTTTGTTAATGTATTTTTTACAACTGATTTTTATAGTGCTACTACTTTATCTTCCTTTGAGGTGATGGCCCATTATTAATTATTTTATCTTGCTATAAAGTAAGTGAAAAATAGAAAATAAGGAGAACAGAAGAAACATACCATGAAAGCTCCAGATAAGCATTGAGAGCTTTTCTGATTACATGACCTAAGTAGCCATTCTTCTCTGCAATGTGCTTTGCCCAGCTGTGGAACAGAACAAACAAAAAATGGATGGTCATGCTTCAGCAATGTTATCCCAACTCACGCAGACTCAAAGAACACGAAAGGATATGGGATCACCATCTGCTTTCTTCTGTAAGACAAACTATGGAATTTAACAGTAGTCACTGCATCAATCCTGTAACAATTGACTGAGAACATGAAGTCCATTCATCTCTACGAGTGTACTACAAACATCCTATGTTTTTTTCTCAGCAATGTATTTTTAAGAAAATAAACATAAGTTCATAGGTGCTATCAATAATTCTCTATTTTTTAATGTAAAATGCCAATCCTACCACATCATGAGATCAGTATTTCTTGAAAATAAAAACCCCAAAAAACAGAGGCTTTGGTAGATACAACCTTTCCGAGTTATTTGATACAATCCCTCCAAGTTGTTCTGGAAAAAAAAAAGTAATAGAAGTACTCAATATCTCCTAAAATCTACTGGTCATCTAAATAATACACATACTCATGCAGATCAAATATTACTGCAGAAGAAACTTTTGCCACGGAGGTAAGCACTATGAAGTACAAGGTATTTAGGCTGTGGACTTAAAAATCACCAATAATCCAAATAATCAAATTGGAAATATATTCTCCTTTAATAAATGGTCTCCTTACTTACATTACAGCTTTTTCTGGATCTCTAGGAAAGTCTTCCATATTTCCTGTGATGTAATACAGAGAGCATCGCAAAGTCCCTTCTATATGTCCTCCTTGGGCAGCTTTATAGAAATAGCGTGCAGCAACTGTCTGTGAAGAAACAAGACACAATTAGAAACTGCATTATTAATTTTTATTGAGATTTCTTCCTCAGGACTCATTTCATCAAAGGAATAAAAATAGCTACCTGGCTAATGAGGGTAAGACAGTTTAAATACTTTTAATGTACTTAGATGAAACGCATTATTTCTTCTAAATTTTTTAATAGTTTAGGCTAGAAAAAAATTTGAAAAACATGTTTTTGGATAGTATATGGAACATCAAACAGAAAAGTGTCTAAATGTTTAACTAGAAGTCGCTAACACAAAAGTCTTGCATGCACTGACAAAAGTAAAATTAGTTATTCACTAGTAGAAAGATTACTAAAGCATCCTGGAGAACAGAACTTTTACACTTGTGATGCCAAATGAAGTCTGTGGAGCAGCAGCAATTCTCTGTATGTTCAGCAGACCACTACCACAGTGCTCAAATCTTTGAAACGGGTTTATAAAAGATAACACAGACTGAGTAAGCAGGGCCAGAGTTACAGCAGTGGCAAGACTATGTGACTCCACATTTTACACTCAGGAACAGCAATCTGTAAAGTAAACCAAACCAGCATACAACCTGAAATAATTTATTTCAGGACATTTTTAACTATCAATATATGCTTTCTGTTAGTAAGGCAAGGACTATACAGTCCTACTTGCAATTGGCTTTGATGAATAAAGAAATCTGGGCACTTTTAGGTGTACTCTTATAATCAATCCACTCTGAAATGTGTATTTTGGTCCCTGGGGAAGGAAAATGTGTTTGCCAGATGCACATGTTGGTAAGCACTGCTGCTGTTGGCAGCAGAAAAGCTCATTGTCTGGAGTATATCCAGATCTCAGAACTCAAAGGCCTCATTGGAAACATTTTTTGCTCTGAGGTCTTCCGGCATTTATTACAGTCTATCTCACTATTTTTGCTGTTGTTCATAAACTATCAAGTTAATTAAAAGAAATATAAATCAAGTAGACCATTCCTATTATGGAAAAAATTATTTTGCATGTATGTTAATGGGTTCTGTCACAGAAAACCAAAATAAAATACTGCCATCTACCAGGACTGTATCAAATAGTTACATTTAAAGTCTGGACTGGAGGCCTCTCACTGCAGTTCTGAGGCTCACAGAAGCTGTGTGAACGTAGCATAGCTGTTCATGAGTTCAGGGACAAGGTTGTCCTGCTTTATTGTGGAATCCTTTCCCTACAAACCTTTCAAACCCAAAAGGTCACATGATGTAAGAGCACACACTATCCTTTCTGGCTGGTGTCACTGGAAGGAATAAAACCTGCACCTGTTTTGTTTCTAAATTAAAAGAATACAAACACATGCATATAATTTTGACTGAGATATTTGAGCAACATCTCTCTCCCTAAGAAATCTGACTGAATCCCCCAGTAAAATCCTTTATGATAAAAGGTATCAAAATCCAACTTAGGGTGAACAGAGCAAAAACTTCCAAACTGGGCCCTAATGTAAGAAGTAGTATCATTAAATATTTACTCACTTGATTTCTACCAGGTACTCCAGGGTAAATCCCATCTAAATATAGGACACCAAGGTTGTATGATGCATCTGGATTTCCCAATTCTTCAGCAATTAACCAGTGTTTGGCTGCTTTTCTGTAGTCTCTTTTAAAATTGTGGTAGTACCATCCTAATCCATTCACTGCCTGGGGCAAGCCCTTAGGGAAGGAGAACAGCAGTCTCAGGTCACATATTTGATTCTGCTTTCTGTCACTTCTGGGACTAGGGGTTATAAAGCTTTTTTTTCCCCCACTACCTTCCCCTGTGGTCTTGTATATAGAGTGAGGAACAGGACTCTAATGTCATCTTATTCTACAGAATCTCAGCCATGTGCTGACTTTCACTTGTTGACAAGAACAGACTGTGACTATTTTTCCCCTGTCTCCTCTTCAAAGCCAAACAGGACATTTATTCTTGTAAACTCCCAGAAAACGGCTGACAAGATTAGCAATCAAAAAACCCACTTCTTTTAAACCAGAACATTTCTTTGAGAATAAATAGAAAGCAATGAACATAGAACTTTGTAAAGCTGCTTTCAAAAGGCATTTCACCAACATCAACTGCTTAAGATATTACTACTTGGTAATAGCAAGTAGCACTATCTTAAGCAGATCTGTATGATCTTTGCATCTTGGCTCAAGAAGAAAAAAATTTTGAGACAGTTTTTTTTTTAATTGCAATGAGTCACCATTTCCCTGCATAAACTGGTGGATCATATGGGGCTGTAAGTATGCCAGCAATTTTACTAACTTGCACATTAAAATGCAAAAGCTGGTAAACTTTTCAATAATTATTATGTTGATTTTGTATAGAAAATGTGCATTGGAGCATAGGAACCCAAGTATCTGAGTTAAAGGAAAGTAAGGAAAATTATGTGACTCCACTCTTTAGGGAGTCTTCCAGGAAGCTGTTCCTCAGATCCTGAATCAAAGGAATTTTGATCACATCATAAAAGCCTCTTGGTTTATTTAAGCCTTTCCCAAATTTGCAGCAGAACAGATAGTCTCTCCTGGTTCAAAGGAATCACAGAACTGGCACAAATCTTTTCTTATAGTGGTCAGCAGTGAAATCCTACTGCCATAACCAGTAATTTAACTAATCCTGGTTCTAAGAGCTAGGAATGTATTCAAGGTCTAGGTACTCTTTCATATTTATTCCAAGGACCAGATCATGGCCTGGGTAACCAGGCTGTCCTAGATCATTGAATGGAGTGAGGCTCCTCTGCTCTGTGGTGCCTGTCAATGTTTCTCTCTACTATGGGAAAAAAAACCAGAAGACTTTGGGACATCCAGATCTTTTCCCTTAACGCTTAGGAATATGAGGCAAAAACATACTTCTGGATGAAATATTCACTCTGTAAATCACTTAACTAACATCAAGTTCCAAGAGATGTTAAGTAGAGAGAATTCTTTTTCTTTCACAGAAATTTTGGCTCATTTTGAGTAGTCTAGTCTTCCAACTTGGGAAAATAAGGCTTTCACCATTCATGGTGATGACACTGGAAGAAGCAAGCAGTATTGACACAGAATTATGGTAACAGGCATTTTATATAAACAGAGCTCATTGTTATTAGCACCTGGTTCAGAACTACTACAATAAAATATTTATTGCATTTTACCTTGGCTGCTGCTTTCTTCATCAATTCCAATGCAAGTTTTATATTCTTTTTCACACCTTGACCCTAGGAAATTGATATGTGAAACAACCATTGTTTACAAATGCAGTCATAAAAATTCACTTATGCACATCAGAAATGCCTTTTAATATCGATACTCTATTACCTACTAAGTGTCATTCAGCTTTAAACAGTTACAACAAAACAAGCAGCTTTGTGCTCCTCCTTCCTTCACAGCTTTACAAAATCTGAGTGATTCAGTCTAGAAACAGTTATTTCACCAGTATATTCAAGTGATTTTTACCAGTAAATAGTATCACAGATCTTTAATTTTGAGCAACTAAAGAAGAATGAATAGCATTCAAAGGGACATACGTTGTGCACAGTTTGGCAGTGAGTAAGAGCTCTCAGCTCTCCTGGAAAAGTATGTTAGAGCGTCTCTAGAGGAAATTCACAGATGTCATGCTTATGATGTCCACATAAAATAATTCCAGACACAGGTAAAACAGATTATATGTGCTCAAAATTAACACAAGCAAAATCAAGCATTTTCTAGAGAAAACTCTCCACTGTCAAAGGAATGAGATGAAGACCTAGCAGTTCCTTATCAATATTTTTAAGCTTTAGTGCTTGAATGTCTCATGGGTGACATCACTTAGCTGATACACCTTATTTGACTCAGGTGAGGTGATGCTTCAGTTCAGCATCTCCTGTCTATGACTTCTAGCAGAGAAAACTAACTGCATGCAGAGAAAATTTAATTCCAAAAAAAAAAAAAAAAAAAAAAAAAAAAAAAAAAAAAAAAAAAAAAATCCTAATTAGGGGCATTCTAAGAAAGGATCAAACTTTTACCTACATCTCAACAGCAAAGCCTAAGCCTACTAGCTGGTTGGATTCTTGAGGTGACAAGACATTAGGAAAAATTAGGATCCACAACTTGGGTGGTATTTTGATCCTGATTATGGCTAGGAATAAAATAACTTGACTGGTTTTAACTTGCCCTTTTTAAAATTTTTGTGCCTTTTTGGTAAAAATCAACATTAGCTTCATACCTATTGATTGATTTTCAGAGTAAATCTAAAAGCACTTGTATATGCTCTTACCTTGTGTCACTGCAGATAACTTAGAAACACCATGTTATAGGAACGATTATTTTGAAGTGAAAACATGAAATATGACTTACCTTAAACAACACAATGGCATAATCATATATTAACACTGGATCTTCTGTTTCTATTGCACCCTTTGCATACCATTCTATTGCAGCTTCAGGATTTTTTGCTACTCCTTGCTGGCCCCAAAACAGCATCTGAGCCAAACGTTGCTGAAAGAAAACAATTCATGCAGTAATGATATAAATGCCAGTATTGAAAGTGGAATTGCAGGAGCAGATTTTTGCAGGTTTAGATGCATTTCAAATGTGAGAAGAAACTAGTATACACCCTCCACAATTTGAAAACAACTGGTTAGCAAGAGTATTCAGAGAGCTTTTCAGAGGTGGAATGTACTGATATTAACTCTACAGCAGGCTTATTTTTACAGCTGTCAGTGTCAGAGAAGTCTGGATTGATTTAAGTGCAGAGGTAAGTGACAGACAGATTTGATGCATGTAAATGGCTTGGTACTACAATATATTGCTACTGGGTCTCAGATCAGCAGCAGTAATTGCAACTTATCAAATACAAAGTCAGGGAAAACAATCAGAGAAGGAGGTTGCCAAGACTTGAAGACTCTTCCCTTCTGCCTTGCATCATTGTTATGGCTTTTGCATGGTTACTGGATATTATTGAGCAGAAACATGAAAAGTAGTACAGGGTTGGAAAAAAGAAGCAGTTCTGGGTGGAAGGAGAAAATGTCTGTCTGCTCTCCTCTGCAACTTTCCTACATGGTCTAAAGATTCCTGAATGTGTCTAAAACCAAGAACAGGGAAATTTATTACTTTATACCTGTGCAGCTGCATTTCCTCTTGTTGCTTCATGTTTTAACCACATAAAGACATCACCATTTTCTTTTGTTTGAGCTTTTAGCAGTTCATCATCCATCAGTCTTATGGTTTCAACAAATGCCTAAAGGGTAGGTGAACAGAAAAAAAATAACTTCCACATGAATTTCACAATGAAGTTCTACATCTGCTACCAAAATGGAAATGTCCTGCTTATCCCTAAAAATTCACAATCAGTTCTGGATTTTAACATTCTCATCACTCATCTGCTGGCCAGTGCATTAAGAACTATTCTTACATCCATTGTAAAAAACATTTACTGCTTTGTTCCAAAAAGTAAGAATGAGAGTCCATCCTACACCAGAAAGATATGCCAAGACACCAACAACTGAAAAAACCCCCAAACCATCCTTTGGTTTTAAATGCACTTAAAAATGACAAAGAAGTTTTTTTAAGTCTTTTAAGGCTTTAAAATTTCTATAGAAATTGCTTTCAAAAGACTAAAAAAGGGCTGGCAGAAAGCTTGATGAAGACCTGATCCACAGCACTCTTATCTAGGTAAGTCTGCCAGTTTTTAGTTCTTCAGCAATTAAAATCTCTGTTTTTGTACAAAAATCATGGTTTCTGAAAAGCCAGAATTCTAGCACTAACGTGCCTTGATTATTCTTTACAAATAAAGTCATGTTACCTCCTGTTTAGCAGCCAACTCAAAAATCATTTTATTGTAACTTTATCATATAACTACTTAACAACCAAGTAATTACATTTGATTATAGAAAAGGTTTAAGTATGGAGAGGACAATTCATCTTCTGCAGGACCTTTATGATGTCTGTCTATTGAAACAGCAGATCAGTTACTTAATAAACACATCAAAATTAACTACATTTTATCCAATTATATTAAATGAATTAAATTATATTAAAATTAATTAATTAAAAATCTGAGTGAGGATTTAGGGGCCAAGAATTAGGCTTGGACTTTTATAAAAGACAGGCTTATGGACAATTCTAATTTTGATTTTGATTTTGAGTCTTATTTTGATTTTGATTCCCCCTTCCTAAGAAACACAATGATACCTACATATAATTTGCAGGATTTCGTAACAATCATTGGATCACAGCAAGATTTGGGCCAGAAGGGACTTTTAGAGATCATGTAGTCCAACACTCCTGCCACAGGCAGGGATATGAATCAGATGAGCTAATATTTGTAAATCATGACAAAAATCTTCTGGCCACATAATATAAATATGAAAAGTAACTTTCACAGAAAACAAATTCAGATACACTTATAACTCTTTTACCTGTTCCCCTTTTATATTGTGTTGATCCAGGGATGTCTTTATTGCAATATTGCTGTAATAAGCATATGACAGCTCCAAATCAAGTGGATAGTTATTAATGCCTTGGTAATGTTTATAGCCAAGATTCATCACAGAAAGTCTCTCATTCCCCTGAGCACCAACCAAACTATACAGCAGTCCCTGGCAAAAATCAACAGACATAAACAAGAGTGAATTCATGAACATCTCACAAGTTAAGCTCTTTGCAGGAAATTTACAGGGAACAGAATGTTCATACCGGTAGCTGATATACTAGCTATATTATGTAAACACAGTTACAGAAGCAAGAACAGCCATAAAGTAGTCAAAATATCTTGTCTTTGCACGGAAAAAATTGAAAGAAAATCTAGGCAATCTAGGCTCTAAATACTTTTCAAGTATTGCATTTATTCTGTCATCACGAAGTGTGCAGCAATTTTTTAATGTCATTTTACTACGGTGTTTATACTCTGATGCTTTTTATACACAGCAGTGACTTAACGAGTCCCACTGATGCCAGATGTAGTTTTCACAGTGAATTCTGTGGAAACATATGGAAGCTAACGAACAGTATTTGAGAACCTTACCCCAGAGATCTGACAGGACTAGTAGAATGGAATCTATGGCTGATAAGGTTTCAGCTCAAATGTCCCTTGAGGTACATGTTAATTGGTCTATGCAGCACACATTTGCCAAAAAACATTTTCAGCACTACTATTATTTTTCACCTGCACTGTACCAGTGGTGTGGTTTTCTTCTTTTATCCATCTGTGCTGGACATTAAATTGTTTCCTGAAGCAGATCCAATGATGAAATGATTTAGCCTCCATAATAAGCACTATATACTCTATAGTTAGGGTATAAAAATGTTCCTGTCTAAGGTTTCGTGTTTTTGAAGAATTGCAGGTAGCTTTGTCTTTGATTGGCCTGTCACAGGCTCTTCTGATTTAGCGTCCTGTAGTCACAACAGACAGATCTGCTGTTCTTTATGAGTGTTTTATACTATACTTTTATATCATGATTAAATATCTGTTGGCAATTTTAGTGTCACCTTCTTCCCCTAACATATAACCACCTTCCCTTTATTTGACCTAGAACACACTGAAACATTTCAGTTGTTTGCAACCTGCCTAAGAGGGCAGGAGTTCTCAAACCCTGCAGTTGCTCAGTTGAAGCATGGCCACTTTTTTACAAAAGAAAATTGTTCTACTTTGGTAACCCTTGCTCATTTGACCATTATGACTCAGTGTCACATTTTCGCACACCCTAAAATCATACTTCTGTCCTGACTGTACTATGCAGCCTTTCCACTTTGGATTTGCCTGATCGGAGACTTTTTTTGTACCTGTCTTCAAATGACTGTGGGTGAGTCAATGGCTCTTACTCATCCTGGCTCCACAGTGACTAGGAAAAGCAGCACTTTCTATGCAGTTCACTTTACTACCATTTTCAGGTCTTTACTATATCGCTGACTTCCTTGTTCTGCTTGAGCAGGATAAAGATTCCCACCATCAGGCCTTCATAAAGATATCACTGCCATCAAGGCATTTATTAGTAGCTTTATTGGAGAATCTCTTCAACCACCACTGGATCTGAGGGCTGTTTCAATTTTTTTAATTCAACGGATCATCCCATTTCTTAACTGTCCTTAAAAGTAATTAATTTCACAGACATAACAGAACATGTTATGTATAGTACCTTTATACGATCCACAGACACACCAAGCCCTGTTTCAAATATAACTGCAAGGAAATAGGAAGCCTTATGGTATCCACAACAACTGGAATCCACCAGGAGAGGGACAGAGGAGCCCAAATTGCTGAGGCCATTGGCACTGGACAGACCTTTCACAACCTTCTCAAATATCCTTCGGCCAACTTCTACAACTGTATCACTTCCATCTTCTAACACTAAAAATAAAATACAGGACACACAGTTATTGCAAGAGTTAAAATTAGGAACCAATTCCCCCAGAAACTGAATAACAGACAGAATAATAGATTCTGTTATTTCTCAAGCTGAATGGTATTCTCAATACAGACGAAATTCCTAGAGACACAAGGTATTAGTGAATATGAAGGGTGAATAAAAATCCAAAAGACCATCTCAAAGTAACTAACCACTAAAAACATAAGGATATTTCTATGGTTCCTTCTACCTAATCCTTCCATCTGCAGCATATTGCAACATATAAGTCATATAACACTCTTTTATTAAAGTAGTTAATAAAAAAAAATGTATAACACATTAAATCAGATGATACTAAACTACACAATAAATATTGTTGAGTTATTTAAGAATAATTTAAAATCCCCCCCATATTACCATCTGGACTACTGAAATCCATCTCCTGTAACAGTTTGAACAAAATGTGGTACTTTTCCCTGAGCTCTTTTCCCCACATGAAAGCATCACATGTGGACTTTTCTCCATATTTGTGAATCAGCTCCAAATAAGAGTTTTCATAGTAACCTAGAGAAAACAACACATTTAAGACATGAAAGCTGACTTTTTGGTCTTGAAAACAAGTTTCTGACAGAAAAAAAAAATTCCAGTAAACTAAAAGTTCATGGATAAGATGAGCACACCCTTAACACAAAGCGAAAAAACTCACCCAGCTAGCACAAGCCACTTAAAAATACATTTAGATTTCTTCTTCCATACTCTGGTTACAACACATTCAATCAAATTCAAATTAGAAACATATGTTAGTTTTCAGTACACATTTAAGCTATGTCATTCTCCTTTCACCAAAGTGGACACTTTGGTAGAAACCTGTTAATTACTGAATGTTAGGCAATTATGGCAGAAACATTCTAGCAAAATCCACTCATCTTCCTTTATGATCATTTTGAAAATGAAATGGAAGAAAGGCAACTACATAGTGCACATGAAAGCCTGAGAGTATTTCTTTGTCCCTTTATGCACCTGTCTCATTAGAGAACACATATCAAGATGATTTAAGTTTTTATTCCATGACACAACAGTATTTGCAGGGACAAAACCCCAGTTCTAGCTACCAGTAATGAGACTAAACTCTTTGAATTGCATTTTTTTCTTGTTATGGCTCAATTTAATTTTACTTTTGATGATTAATATCCAGATTGTTAAAGGAAAGAAAACTGGTCTCCAAACATGACAGTTTAAAATCCATGTCATAGATCAACACTTACAACTTCTGTGGGTTTTTTTGCCTTGCCTTACAATATAGCTGTAATCATAAACTATTTCTTGAATATCCATACATCTCTCGTAGTAGAGTTCAATTTGTTCCATTGTGTCTTTGTCATGAAGAGGATTAGAAATCTGTAAAAAGGCAAATGATGGATAAATGGCATCCCCAGTATCTGTTGTTTTGTATGCTCAGCTAGAAAGATGCATTGTACACAAATAACAAAAGGAAACATATTGTTCACTACAATCAGCTTACCTGGCACATCATATTAGTGTGTCACACAACCTGATGCTGGTCACAGTAGACCGACCACTGTATATTTAAATGGTCAGCGTAATCCAAAAATCACAGGTGAATTTCCAAAATTGACCAAACCCATGTGACTTTTACCATTAGTTTTATCAAAACTATAGATGAATCAAATGTACCCAACACTGTATCATCAGAAACTCTGGGAACAAAGCAATACTGAAAATATGTCCTTATTAAATATAGATTTACAAACACTGTTTTGCACACTCACTTCCCAATATCTTTTAGCATTTGAAATGGTAACTTATACTGCTAGATTTCAACAGAAAATTATCATATATGACATATGTTCCCAGATACTATTGTGCTTCATAAAGAAGCCAGTTTATCACTTGATGAGCACTCCATCTGAAAAAATAAAATATAGTCATAGTTGGCTGATATTTCAATATTTCCAAGTAGTGCCTTTGCTTACCTGTTCTGTTTCCAGCACATTGAGGCGATAGTATTTCACAGGTCCAAAGAATGCTTCAATACCATTTACGTACCCACTGCCTCCAAGAACAAAGTATCCAGCAGTGTCATCGTAATAGAAATCTTCCCTAAAACTTGAGAACATGAAAGAGAAGTAAGCTGACTATCTAGAGGTACTGTGAAAGAAGAAAGAGAAATTAGTATTTCTCAGAATTTCTCCAACTGACAGTCTTCAGCTCACTGCAAGTATATTTTTCTTTCGTCATTTGTTTATTCTCAAAATTGACTCTGAAATTTAGTGTGATAAATTATGGAGTAAATTTTAACAAATTCCTTGTCTGCAAACATTAAACCATCAGGGTGTTTTATTTCTCTGACCTGTAAGTATCTTTTGATATTTTATGCATCATTACTCAACCTCAATTTTTTTCAGTTCCACCTTTTCCATTCACTTTTCCAAAATCTGCATATGAAAATTTAAGTTATCTGTCTCCTAGAGCTATCATCTGCAAGTTACCAATTTCTGGATTTAAAGCATTGCAGAGAAGGAACAGTCCTGAAGTCTGCTGTGCAGTTCACTGTTACATAGTTCTCTTATTAACAGTGGCATTTTTTAATTATTTGCACAAGAAAGAGTCCATCTTAAATTATAGTGAAAGAGAACAACTAAAAAACCATTTAAAAAATACTCAGTTGCTTAGAATAAAGGACAGAGCATGAATACTTCTGGTAGCAATTTCACTCCCTAAATAAGCAAAGCAAGGAACAATTTCCCTGGTGAAATACTAGCTCTCACAGCAACAGTAAAACTAGACTTCAGTAAGGCCAAAAGTTCATTTGGAGACTGATCTTAATGCCACTGACCTGCCAATCAATTTTTAGTGAGGGTTATCAGACTCTAGTACTACATCATGCACCATGTTGACTCATGGCATTAACAAAAATATTCAGCTTGTGCTTAATGTAAGCACAGTAAGTAGGCAAACTGGTTTTGAAAGCATAGTGTAGAAAAAGACCACAGACATTTTCAAAATCAATTAGAATCTCAGCTACAAACTTGTGCTATCCTCCTCCCACTCTTTGTATCTGAACATATACAAACATACTACTCCACAAAGGGGAAAACGCTGCTTACGTAAAAGATTGATGATGATGCCTTTTCAAATTCTTCCCAACACTGCTTACTTCAATCTAAAAGAGCACAAAATACTAATTACAATAAAAGAAATGTTATAGGGTACATTTATTACAATGTCAAATTGCTCCAGGAAAGGTTTAAATTGTATGTTAGGAAATATTTCTTCACTGAAAGGCTGTCATGCACTGGAACAAGCTGCCCATGTTACTTGTGGAGTCACCAACCCTGGAAGTGTTCAGGAAACAAGTGGATGTGGCACTCAGTTCTGTGGTTTTAATTGATATGGTGTTGTTTGGTCAAAGGTTGGACTCAATAATCTTTGAGGTCTTTTCCAGCCTTAATGATTCAATGATTCTTAATCCACAGCCCAAAGTCCTTCTCCCCAGGGCTATTCTCAATCTACTCTCTGCCCAGCCCATGTTTTTGCTTGGGATTCCCCTGACCCAGGTGCAAGACCTCACACTTGGACTTGTTGAACATCACAAGGCCCACATGGGCCAACCTCTCAAGTCTGTGCAGGTCCATCTGGATGGCATCCATTTCCTCCAGCATCTTGACTACACCACCCAGCTTGGTGTCATTAGAAATCTTGCTGAGAGTGCACTCAATCCAACTTAATCAATCAAAGTTATTTCCCAAAGCTGGATGGTCTAAATACCCCCTCATACCTTCTAGTTTTAGATTTTTCATTTTTTTACTATGTGAGTACGTGCAATTTACAGTATTTCTCTCAGTCTCAGCTATTAAGGAGTTTGTCAGAGGCAAAATCAAATTGGACAGATCTCAGCCTTGATCCTATAATTCAGTAGCAAGCATACCTGTCCACCCTTAAAGGAGAGATCCAGTCGAAACCACTGCTTCAGAGGAAGGCTGAAGCTAGTTTTCACTGCAAGGTCATCCCCTCTCATGAGATGCATCTGAATATGCACATAACCTGAGAGCAAAAAAGGAAGAAAAAGGAAATAAACACCAAAGAAACATTAACAGCAAGAATGGGTTTACTAACACATTATTCATAGTGATTCTATCTTCTTCATCCTCTTCACCAGCAACAACAGAAATCTGTGCGCTTGACAAACTCCCAGTCCCACAGACAGTGCTTCACATTTCAGTTACACATCTCACATGCTGATGCTGAGGCTCCCACATGAAACCACAGAAAGCAGTTGTGACTTGCAGAAAGCAGCAGAAGGGACCAGTAAACAATGGCATCCACTCAGTGCTCATGTGGCAGCACGTGACTGCAATGATCAAGTACAAGATGTCTCCACCCTCTACTTCTTGGACCTGCCAAAGCTACACTCACGGTCTGAGCTTTTAAGACCAGAACAGGGTACTATGATAATCTAGTCTAACACTGAGAATAAAACTGGCCCTAAAACCTCACCAAGCACATCTCATATTAAGCTGATAACTTCAATTTTTTTTCTGTTCTTCAAAGGAAAGTATCCAGTTTATAATGGATAAATTAATTATCAAAACTGGCTACATGACAGAAAATGAAAATGACAAAAATAATAGAAAGGAAGAGGTCAGCTGTCAAACCTGCAAAGAAGGTGGGGAAAAAAAAGTATTAAGAGAATGCCAGGTATGCATTTTTAAAACTGCATGCTTATTTCCTCTGTGAGCCTGCCAGCCAGCTCCCAGCCGCCCTGTGACAAGAACAGACCCCCTATTGCAAGTGTTGCAAGACTAAGACAGTGCTACCTCGTAACTTTCGTCTGCATCAGGGAAACAGACTGATTCTTGAACACTGCAATGTAGGCAAGACCTGGAATGTAGGCAAGACCTTCGACTTTTTCTGAGGCTACTTCAAATTATCCAAAATTTTCATGTTGTACATATACAGAAATTGAGATCAATTTATAATAACACTTCAGTAATAGTAAGAAAGCTTGTTCATTGAGGTAAGACTTTAATCTCACTGTATGTTCCTGGCTGTAAGATTCACGCTATTCTCCTGACAAAGCAGACATTTCCTAAAATTATCCAACACTAGATGCTATACAACTACTCTGTTTTCTTCTGTTAATTTAGTAGCTACTTTCTCACTGAGACACACCGTGTTTTGGGTCTAATTGGACCATTTTGTAATACTGACACTTGATTACACCAATGAAAAAAGTGGATACACCTTTTGTGAATATACATTATAAGACAACCCCCCCCCACCCAGGAATAGCTTTCTTGGTTTCCAGCCTTAGAGGAGGTGGCGGGCTGAGTCCGGGCTGGTCCTGGCTCAGTCCGTGTGGCCTGGTCCGGGCTGGCCCCGCAGCCTGGTCGAGATTTTCTGCCCCTGGAGGGGTGGTGAGTGGGGAGCTGCTGAGCCCCTCACCGGGGAGCTGCTGAGCCCCTCATTGGGGAGATGCCATCCCCTCACCGGGGAGATGCTGAGCCCTCACCGGGGAGATGCCATCTCCTCACTGGGGAGCTGCTGAGCCCCTCATTGGGGAGATGCCATCCCCTCACCGGGGAGATGCCATCCCCTCACCGGGGAGCTGCTGAGCCCCTCATTGGGGAGATGCCATCCCCTCACTGGGGAGATGCCATCCCCTCACCGGGAAGATGCCATCCCCTCACCGGGAAGATGCCATCCCCTCACCGGGGAGATGCTGAGCCCTGTCCCAGCGGGTGGCTGGGGCTCCTTGCCAATGGGAACAAGCCCTTTCCTAGCAGAGCCTGCCAGACTGTGTCAGACAGAGACTGTGTTAGCACCGGGGGCAGATTAAGAAGAGTGGCCCTGGCCCAGGAGCAGCCCTGCAGCCGCCACCATTGCAGACCAGGAGTGGCCACGTGGCCGGGATCAGAGGGGCCGGGGCGATCTCACACGAACACCTCGGCATGGCTGGGAATGAACTTTGTGTGCCCAGTTGATTTGAGCCAACTTTACTATAGACAGAAGGATAAAAGCGTCAGCAGCAGCTTTACTTGTTTTCAACACCCCAGTAGAGTCAGGTGGACACAACTCACATGGTGCTGGCAGTGACCACACAGCCAACAGAGAGGCACAGTGACCATGTTCCTGATGCAGAGTTTGGACCAGATCAACTTTTCAGAGTTACAAGACTTTATAAAACTGTTTCAATTAATGGTAAAGCTTGAGAACAAATGACTCTACAAACACCATTTCTCTCCTGAATTAGAAAAAGGAAGAAAAGGTGAACACATAGAAACAATAACATGGGACTCTGAGGTCAGTAAAGAAAAAGTTAATTCTAGGTGAAGGGAATTGAAGAGATGCTTTGATCTTGACTTGAAAATCTGTAAAGCTATGGTGAAGACATATTTGGTATATCAGACTTTAGTTTTTTCCCTTGTAACTCATAGAGATGCACCGGGGGGGATGTAGCATTCTGGTACAGCTGTGAGCCTAGGCACCACTAGTTTAAGCAAATTGCTGTAGTTCAGTAAGAAACTTGAACATGAAGAAATGAAAAACCTTCTCCTAGAGACAGTAGCAGAAAACCTCTAGTCCCAGAGACAGACAAAGAGAACTTTTTGCTATAATAGCTTTATGCTATAATAGCTCATCCTTAAAATAGAACCCCAATACATTGAAAAGGCTCATGAAAGCAGCTGTAAGAAAACTGCAAAACATGGGAAGGACTTGCACACTGTGAACAGATTTTTCCTTTCCCGGGTGGTGGATTTGCTGTGACATAAAAGCCACGAGAAAACTGTTTTCTTGTAAAAAAGTCTCCACAGCATGGCAAGAAAAACTCTTCTCCTTAAGCGAACTGAAAAAAAACTATTTTAGAAGTAGTAAACTGACTAAAAGTCCCAAGTTTTGTCTCTTTACATTCTGTCAGTAGAAAAGAAAGAAGTGTGGGGAGAGAGAAAAAAGGTGTCCTGAAAGTTTTATTCTGATTTTTCTTATTATGTTCCTTTTAATTCTGTTAATAAAGTTTTCTTTATACCCTTTCAAGTTTAAACATGCTTTGCTTTTCTCCTAATCCTATCTCACAGAAAGAAAAAAAACCCCAAAACCAAACCCCACCACTTTAATTGGTGTGTTAGCCGAGAAATGTCAAATTGACAAGTCTAAACCACTATAAATAATTGGTGTTTCTGACCGGTTTCAAACTGAAACTGTGACAAGACACTAAAAATCAAAAAGAAGCACTTTGCAAGGGATCAGTTTCACAAAATAGTTCTGATAATATATTTTTATAAATGTTATTCCTAGACATAGATCAATAAAGACTGTATTAGACCTCTTCAGAAAACCATTAATAATATCCCTTACCTTCCTCATTTAAAAATACAGCAGGAGTACCATACATTTCTTTTGAATCAATAAAATAGAGAATACCACACAGATCCTTTTCACAGTGATGGATTAGATATAGCCAGATTGAAACGGTGAACCTGTATGAGCAAAAACAAACAAGAAATCCACTCCTGATGAGAAAACTCTGTATCATTTGAAAAGCATGCATTTCACTTTAATTTAGCAAACCTGTGTCACACATGTAATCTTCAGAATAAAACACATCCTCTGCATTAAAAATCTTCAGAAAAGATTTACCACACTTAAGACTCTGGGATCTTTGATCTCCAACCGCAGGCTTTTGCAGTAACAGGAGAAGAGCGTAAGGAAGTATTATCTAAATCAATTCCAGAATGCCAGGTCAGGGCTACTTCCAGATCCTACATCACCAAGGAACTGAAAACACAACCGAGACAAATTGGAGCCAACCTCCCACAGACAGACTACAGTACCAAATCCCCAGATGCATGATCTTGTCATCTTGATTATGGAAGCCAGTAATAACTGTAACCTCTGTCTACAATATTAAAAGTGAACTGTGAAAATATGCTTGGAAGAAGCAGTTAAAAATGAGCCCATCCTCTGGAAGTACAGACAGGTATGAATAGCTGTCACAGAGGTATCACAGGATAAATAAAGGTGGAGCCTCGGCAAACTATGGAACAGTGCAAAATAGAAAAAACAAACACCAACAGTACTATGTACTTAGAAATTTCTGTTCAAACATAGTTGAGGCACTAAAAGCAGAATTTGTACCACAACATCCAATTTTAAGGAGTCCTTCTGCGCCAAACTAAATCTGCTTCCATGCTCTTAACAGAAATTTGATCACTTACTTCTGTAACATTGCCACAGCAGTTAGGTCAATGCTGAATGACTTTGAAAATCGTACCTTCAATGTACAATTCAGCAAAGCACTATAATTATGAAACAGTTCACCTTTCTTAGTGACTTTTAGAAAGAGATAGTCAGTTTTTGCATTTCTATAATTAATAAAAATGGTTAGTTTTTTTATAGTTCTTTAGGATTGGGTCAGCTTGCCTTGCTTCTCTCTCAAAAAATTGCTTAACATGAGTACCTTGTATTTTTTTATAACTAAACCACTGTAGGTCTGAAAGCCTAACACCTGCTCCCCTGCTTTTAAAAAAAATGCAAGGTAGATTAAGTTTTCCCTAATGGAAACTATGCCTCAAACACCTAATAACACCACCTTCTCCAGAGATGGTACATGCGTGAGGTAGAAAGGTTTGTAAATGACAATCACTTGTATATTGATTGTTAGGACCTATAAGCAAACACTGTGCTTCAAGAAATACTGCTCATGTGTTCATGCTCTTTTCAACTTTCACCTCTGCCAATACAGCAAACTCAAGCGCCTCAGTCTCCATTTAATTCTTGACTGGCAGTCTGAGACTGTGTTTGTTCTGGACACATTTCTTTGGACAGCATTTGGGACAGTGCTGACTCATTTCACACAATCACTGGGTTGGAAGGGACCTCCAAGATCATTGAGTCCAACCCAAGCCGTAACATCTCAACTAGACCATGGCACCAAGTGCAGCATCCAGTCTTTTTTTTAAACACATCCAGGGATGGTGATTCCACCACCTCCCCAGGCAGACCATTCCAGTACTTTATCACTCTTTCTGTGAAAAACTTTTTCCTAATATCCAACCTATATTTCCCTTTGCACAGCTTGAGACTGTATCCTCTCGTTCTGTCAGTTGCTGCTGGGTGAAAGAGACCAACCCCCACCTGACTACAATCACCTTTCAGGGAGTTGTAGAGGGTGATAAGGTAACCCCTCAGTCTCGTTTTTCCCAGGCTAAACACCCCCAGCTCCCTCAGTCGTTTCTCACAGAGTTTGTGTTCCCAGCCCCTCTCCAGCCTCGTTGCCTTCTCTGGACACACTCCAGGCTCTCAATGTCCTTCCCAAACTGAGGGGCCAGAGCTGGACACAGCACTCAAGGTGTGGCCTCAGCAGTTCCCAGTACAGGGGAAGAAATGACCTCCTTGCTCCTGCTGGCCACACCATTCCTGATCCAGGCCAGGATGCCCTTGGCCTCCTTGGCCACCAGGGCACACTGCTGTGTGCTGTGTGTTTCATATCCCCATTGCTGCAGAATGCCAAACAGCGCAAGCAATCCCTTACAGTCCCAGCCTGTCCTTGCTGCAGGCTCTCCAGTGGTAGCCACCTCAAATGACAGCTATGTATCTTGGGCTCTCTTTCTTAACAAATCCCTGACTGAAGCCAAACAAGTAATCTCAGATCCATCTACTTCTGTTGACCTTTGAACCACTGCTCACATACACAGAACTGAAAAAGAACTGAAGAGAAGAACTCTCTTCCTAACAGAACTACCCCAGGCTGTCATACAACCACAACACACACTGAAGCTATCACCTGAAAACAAGAACTATGTGGAGCAGATAAAAAGATGCATACATTCATGCCATATACTTTAAAGCAGAGCTTGAGTGCCTCAGTGCCAGAAGGAGAATGCAACTGTGTCGGTGAGCAAAGAGCAGCAGGCTGTCACGCGTCCAGAAGAGACCAGGACCTAAAAATTGCTCTGTATTTATGGCTTCAGTTATGGTTTGAGAGCTAGTAATTTGTATGCAACCTGTGCTCTCTGGCAAGTCTTCTTGGCACTCTTCTTGGGGCCACAGGCCAAATGCAAACCAGCAGGCAAGTTCCGGTTCCTGCAATCATTTCCTACTTCCGTAATGATGTTGCCAGGGTGGAAGGAAGTTTCTGGTGGAAGGGAGATATATTTATATATCTCTCTTCCCCTGAAGCTGAAAATATGACAGCAAGTTTTGACAGTTTTGGGAATGGGGACCAGAGCAGAGCAAGATGACCTTACAAGAGTGATTCCTCTGTAACTGAAGAGTATGCAGGGGCCAAGGAGGAGTTGTACTCCTGTCTAAATAGGAGAGTTTACACAGCAAGGGTAGAAGGAAATGGAGTGAGCTCAAGCTGGAAGACTTATCTAGGCAGAGTATTGTATCACCAAGGGCTTGTCAGGTGCAAAATAAGCTTGAGTGTGAATTTATAGGGATAAAGCTGCTTCACGCTGCTTGCCCTTGCAGGAAATCCTACTCTGCTCTTGGTCTGCAAACAATGCTAGAAATGCAGATCTGTTTGTAATGCAGAAAACCCCAGGCTAGTTAGTCATGAGACAGCAGTAGCAGTCTGATCATAACAGCAGGTAACAGCTAACTCACCCTCCTAACTGTACCTAATCCATTCAGTTACACCTTCTAGGGGCATGTCTTACACAGCACTAACATTATCTTCCTGAGATTGAGTTTAAGCCTGTCCAAAACTGGAACCAGAAGGAACTGCTAACTAGGCTCCTTTTGCATCTTTTCTCAAATTAGTAGGCCATATTCCTTTACTTTGTGGTATAGTTCAAGAGTTTAAGTACTATAGCCTTCAAAAACCAAATACAGCCCTGTTCAGCCCTGTTGTTGTACTTACATGGGATAATCAATCTGATGTTGTCTGACTGTCTCAAGTTCTCTGTTTTCAAACCGTTCAAATTTCTTCACAATTCCTGTTTTTTCTCCGCTGGAAGCATATATAAATTCGAGAACCTGGACACCATCTGCAAAATACAATCTTTCTTAATCTGACAGACATTAGATAGAAACTAATTGATTAGCTCACATTCCTACAGTCAAACATTTAAATCACACAACAAATTGAAAGTTAACACAAACTCTAAGTAAGTCCTTAAACACAAGTTCACTTGCTTCTGTCAAATACATTACAGCCTTGGACCAAATAACCCACAAAAAGTGAAACTGAGCCTGTTTCCAGATGGAATTAGAAGCAGGGAAAGAACAGATTTACTTAAAACTAAAATACCTAAAGAACCAGTTAGTAAACAAGAAGCCTTAATTTATGTTATTCACTTAAATCTCATCCTATCTTTGGTTATGCCTAAGTGACATTTCTCCACATCTTTTGGACATTTCTCCATTTGCACCTCTCCATATTATACATATACATAGATACCAATTCTGTTCTTAACTGATATGGATAATCCTGTAATAAAAATGATAAAGCTGCCCCTCCTGAGAAATAGGAAAAAAGTCTTCAGAGCCACGATGTATCATCAGCTTGCCTACAGAAACCAAAAAACAAACAAACAAAAAAAACCCAAACAAACAAAACACCAAGAAAACAACAAAATTAACCAAACCCTGAACAATTTGTTACAATTTTATTTTAAGAAACAAAATTTTAATATTATTTCCTCCTATTATCTATTAAACTGATTTAATCTGTAATAGAAATTGATAATACAGACAATAAGATGGTTCACAGTGTTGTCAGATATCACATGCTGCCTCCAACAAGTATTTTAGAAAGCCCCTAAAGGAAGCAAGATGTTCCCTGTTCTTCTTGAGAGCATTTATATGCCAATGTAGTGAAAATAAATGACACAAATACCATTATGGGATTTTCTCGCAGAGAACCATTTAGAAACAAATGTTCTTTTATCTTCTAGGTTCTGCTTTGAGCATGCATTGACAGCAAAAGAATTGTCAGCGAAGTGTAAAGCCAGAGATAGGCGGGCAAAAAAAAAGAACTCAAAAGATCTAGAAAGCAAAGTTGTTTCAGTAATCTATTTAGTTGGCAAGACATGATTTTTTATTTAAAACTACTATTTTTTTTCCTCAAATGCTTGTTCATAATGGTTCTAGGGAAAAAATAAAGAGGTGCTGTAAAGTTTAGCTCACTACAAAGACTTGAAAATATGTTTCTGAGTGTGAGGCCATCATCTTAAGCAGAAGGAGACTACTTGTATGAGAATTATGTATGCATAAACTGCAGAACTGATTCTAAAATAATGCAGTAAAGGACTGAACAACACTCTCTGAAGATAAAGGAATGATGTCCAGTGACTCTGGTGAGTTTTGACTAAAGTTGTTCAAATACACTTAGAAAATAGGGGGCCAGGCTGCTACCAACCTCCAGGCTGGCTGTAATGAAACAATCTGAAGAGCAGGATGGCTTCACTCACTTGCAACTCTAACCTCACAGTTATGGAGATTACATGTTCAACAACGCTTCCCAAGTAAATCACTGTATGTAACATTTACTACTGGTAGTAGGCACTTTTTAACAGCTTTATTTGTTTCCTTGGGGGAAAAAAGTGACATTGCACCTACCACTTTCATGAGGGCACTGAGGTATCCTATTGGCCTGGAGCATCCACAAATAGTCAGCACCCCACTGAAGACAAACTTTGTGGTCCTTATATGGCCGTTCAAAAGGTGGAACTGCTTCTAAAAACGTGTAATTCTTGGCAACTGCAGCCTGGTAGTCTTCATTCTGCTCATCATCATAGTTGCTAGCTGATTTGTGACTAATCCATGCATACAGTATCACACTGTGCACTATTATTGAGTTTCTGATGATATAATCATCTCTATAAACCATGATGCTCGGAAATTTCAAGTGTACTTGTCGAGTTCTGCTAACATAAAGGTTCTTCTCATCCTTCCACCTCCTTCTATACACTGGTACACCAGTCCTGAACTCGGAAGAAGCTACAGCTTCCAAACTGACAATACAAGGCTTTGAACATAAATACTGAACTGAAACCTCAGAATTGTTAAGAACTTTCTTTTCTAAAATGTTTAAATAAATAAAGTCTACATAATCCATATTCTTCTGAAACTGTGGAGTAACTGCTGTTGTCTGTAATGTCTCCTTTCCAAAGGACAGCACAAAGTTCTGGAAGAAAACCCAAAAGACAAACATGTTAATCAGAGAATTTAAGTGTATGTGATTACTCATATACTCATGGTAATAACAGAACACTGCACAAGCATGTTTATACACCATACTTAAAACTTCAAAATATGAGGTTTCTTTTACCCACCAAGTAGACATGGCTTACTGGAGAGCCACCATCAAGATTTTAATGGCAACAACTTCCCTACATCAAGTTCTCAAAGTTACACATGCTTCTACAAACAAACTGTATTTACAGGGTGTGTCCTTCAGCCCTTATGCAAGTGGAATCCAGTCTAAGATAGCGACTTACACGTCACAGTATTTAAACATGCTCCTAGGATCAGGCCTAAGGAGTGTACATGAAAATGTACTGGCATATATTCATTGTGTATCATTGTTTGCTGGGATTGCCACAGCCTGATATTTCTGTTTCTTCTTAAAAAGTTACCTAATTTTGTTACCTGTCATGCAGGTCCCTGAAGGACAAAATAACAACAAAGGTTTCCTGAGAATGAATTAATATTCATGAAGTGCTTCATTTTTGATGTGTTCCTATCCTGAAGATGGGCATGGAAATCTGAGCAGCAAGACCAGCAGGCTGAATTTGCTCAGCTTTTGCTCTCCAAGCTGTGTATGTATGTTATATTTAGTTTGAGGGTGAGTGCCTGGACATATAACAGGATTATCCTCTATGCTGAAGTTCTTGTCTCTAAGGATTCAAACAGCTTCTTTTCTTTCTGCCCTGCAGTCAGCATCCAGCTTGACGCACTGCCAAGGATATTGGGGATTACTAAACTCTGAGGGCAAGCCACCAGCACAGCAGTTCCACCAGGTTCCCTGGCTTGTTGAAAATATTCAGAATTGTCACTTAGGATTACCAAGGAAGATAGTCATTAAGATTACTCAAAATGAGATCTGTCTTGGGCAACTTTTAACTTTGCTAAGATTAAACAAATGAAAATAAAATTTATCTTGGATACCAATGTTGGATTGATGTCTTTTTCACTGTGTTTTTCAAGATATTTTAAAGGTTTGGCCTAGTCATTAGTACATTTCTAATCACAGAAATTATGTGCTGTGCAATTGCAGGATTAGACCTTGCCCACAATCCAATACCAGGATCAGTAAAAGTTCCTAGGGATAAACTATTTTGCTTTTTATTTCTTAAGGATACTTTGATACTCCTTGAGAGCTACACTGAAAAAACATCAAGCCAGTAAGACCCGTGAAGGTGTAAATACTAGGAAAAGTCAGAACTAAGTCCTGTACTACTTCCTTGTTCCTATAGATGAGGATTTTTTGATCACCTGTGTGATCACATGCTGTTTTTTCCCCCAGTTCCCTGCCTCCTTAGAGGTGCAAAAGAGCTCAAAGGTTGTTAGTGGAACACAACTATGCATAGAGGTGCTGTTTACTTCAAGACCATGACTTTATTAAGGGTAGACACTGGAAGACATAATTGAATGAGGGAACTTTTGGATGAAAAAGCTAGATATCATTGCAAGCAGATGGGTAGCTCTAGATCACTAGATTTATTTAGTATTCTTAGTGAACTTGTCACTTAAACCACTTTCCATAACTGCAACCAAATGCTTTTTATCTTCTTGTATCTGACAAGAGACACTGCAAGAGAAATGTGCAGTGATGCTGAACACCAATAAACACATGTTAGCACCAAGATATACACCTTGGACAAATAAAATGCTAAAACCCCACAAAACACTATGCAACTCGGTATTTTGTCTTTCTGCAATAGGCAGTCTCATCAGAATGACAGCCTTCCTCTCTGCCTTATTTCCCACTCCACAAAATGCATATTGGTTAGAGCATGGTGCTAATAATGCCAAGGTTATGGATTTGATCCCCTTTATGGGCCGTTCACTTAGAGTTGGACTCAACGATCCTTGTAGGTCTCTTCCGACTCAGAATATTCTCTGATTTTGTGATATTGTAAAAACTATGCAAACTGAAGTGGCTAAAAAAGGAATAGCAGTAGGAGGTTGGTGTCCTTTGGAACACATGGTATGGCATCTATCATATGCTGGAATAACACACATACACAAATACTGAGATAAAAGTTGATGAAAGAGCCTTGATTTTAATACTAATTTGAGTACCTTTCAGACCTTCAATTGACAAAAGCTACTATTCTTTATATTTCCAACACAATTCTCCTTTGGTTTAAATACTTCCAAAAGCATTAGAAACCCATAGCAGCAGCAACAAAACCTCTTGTACTTGATGGTTGTCATTCACATTTCTTGCTCTTACAATGAAGAGCACTTGTAAGTAGCTTTATCTCTGTGATTACATGGGGGCTGTGTCATGAGGAAGATGGTAATATACTATGAAGACAATGCCATGTTGTGGTGGGTTACTTCACCGTGTGGTTATCACAAGATGCAAAAGTTTACTAGGTAGATACTACAAAGCACAGGGGTACTAATGTGTGCTTACCACACACATGCACTTACTGTCAAAACACACATAGCCAGCTCTCAATTTTCTCAGTGGTTATCCAATACAGAAAGATAGGAACTAGACTCCAGCGAAGACAGCTTGGGTCTGGCACAGCTCATTAACAAAGATGTAGCAGTGTATGAATATGTTCATCTGATTTCCACTGAATGGCAGAAATTTTGTGATAGGGATCCCAAAGCAGTAAGCACTGAAACCCAAAGCCAATTCTTTGTAGAACAATTTCCATGATGTTCCTAGAGCACTTAAGTACAATGCAACACGATTGCTGATGCCTAAGTTTAGCTTCAGTTCTGCTGATCTGCCTTTCCCCTAGTGCCTGATCTGCTAAATGGCTCCCCATCTTACTTTGTATTCTTTGGTTCCTGGGTATTACTTGAGGCCTGTGCTGTCAAAATGCGTGAAGTGTATTTGAGTCTGCTGTTACACCCCACCTAACAAACCTTCCTGGAGGCTCATCCAGTAAACAGCATGGAGCAAAGAACCCTGAGGAACCCCACACTGATGGAGGCCTGGTAGAGACTGCAGACCATAAACTTCCATACCATGGCTGAGACTCTGCTACCACTACACAGTTCACAGATTCTGTATCGTCTAAATGTTCCTACTTGGTGAGGAAGCCTCTTCCCTTCCTATCAGGCAAGGCAGTTAAATGTGCAACACCTCTGCCATACAATAAGGATGAAAAGATTACACATTGAGTGTGATTTTAAGACTTAAATATGTGAGTTTCCCAGCACACTAAAAAGGCCAGCTATGCTGATTCAAAATATTATCATGAAGTAGGCAAAGTTCAGCAAGACAGACATAAAGGCTTTGTTGTGTGGGGCAAATTAGCCATTACAGCTGTAAATGTTTTTTTCTCTTCTCTTAAATACTGCTGAATCTGAACGAATTAGCCCAAGTCATCCCATCAGATCTTGGGATAAAAATCAATGTGAGAGGCAAACACTGCAAGCTTTAGGAAACTGAACATTATCAGTAGTGTAATAATACAGAAATGATTGAGCAAGTATTCTGTAATTTGCTGGAGATCTCAACAGGACCCTCCATGAGTTCAGCCCTGCAGAAATTCCACATAACCCTATGAAACCTGCACCTGTTTGCACAAAACCTGAAGATAACCACAGTCCTGCACCCGCAAATGCCCAACACATCATACTACATTTTAAGATGTGTGAAAAGAAGACATGACAAAAAGAGGTGTTCATCTGCTGCTCTCCAACAGCACCGACATGGTACAGACATACAAAGACTTTTACCAGAGCTTATGTTTAGCAGCAAATAAGATGAAAATTAGTTTAGTAAATGGCCCTAAAACACGGCTGTTTCCATAAGCCAGGGCAGTACTACGCTCAGTCGTTCATCTGTAAGCAGATGTCAAAAGCCTCCCCATTCTTTCCACTCTAGAAGTTTATCGTCACCCAGGGCAGAAAGCTTAACACCTGGACGTGACGACTCGGCGTCCCCCAGCTCAGTAAGACAGCGTGACGCTGGGGGCTGAGAGGGGCGCGGAGCCAGGCCGGACAGCCGAGGGCTGGCTCCGAGGGGCGGCCCCGGCCCCGAGCTGCCCGCACACCGCCGGACTGCGGCTCCAGCTCCCTCCGCCCTGCGGGTACGACCCGCCGCCCCACAAGGGCCGGACCCTGCCGCGACGCCCGGGCTGGGTGGGACGCGGGGGCAGGTGCGGAGCCGGCGGCACTCACCGTGAGGAGGACGAGGAGCAGCAGAGGGTGGCGGCGGGGTTCAGCCGGGGGCCGCATGCTGCTGCTGCTGCTGCGGCGGTGCCCCGGGCGGCGGGGACTGCGCGGCCGGCCCGGCGACAAGGATGCGGCAGATCCGGCTTCCTGGAGGAGGGGCCGCCGCAGGGCAGGGCAGGGCAGGGCAGGGAGCGCCCCGCTCCGCCGCAGCAAGTGCGGAGGGGCTGGGCCCGAAGACACCGAGCCTCGGTCGTGCCGCGCAGCTCCTTGGCGGCTCCTCGCAGTTCCCTACAGCAAGCTCCGGAGCGGCGCGCCCGGGAGGGATCCCCGCGCAGGGCCGTGCCCGGCCGCTCCCGCGGCGGCTCCGCGGCTGCCCCCGCCCTCCTGCCCCGGCGCCGCGCTACCGGCACAGTCCCGGACGGGACAGCTCCCGCCGTCGGGCGAGGCGCTCTAGGGCGGGGCGGCCCGACTGGGGCTCATCCTCTCGGGCCGCCCGGGCCGGGCTGACAGCGCGGCGGCTCCGGCCCCGTGCCCGCACAGCGCCCCGCCGGCCGCCCGGGGGCGCCCTCCCGCGGGCCCGGCGCCGCTCCCGCGTGTCCCGGAAGGCTCCGCCAGGCTCGGCGCCGCCTCCGCCGGGGCCATGGCCGCGCTGTCCCGCACCCTCGGCATCTTCGGAGCCTTCGTGGCCGTGGTGGGAGCCGCCTTTTACCCCATTTATTTCCGGCCGCTGCTGCTGCCGGAGGAGTACAGTGAGTCCCTGCGCGGGGGGAGCTGTCTGGGCCCGCCCGTAGCGCGGTCTGTGTCTGGGCTTGGGGGAATGCTGGGGCTGCTGTTCGGTGAGTGGCTCCCGAGGGGATTTGTGCTCGTCTAGGAGATACCTGAAAACCGAAACAATACAGCTCGCCGTACTGTTACTTCAAGTTATTGGCCAGCACGTGGTTAAGAACATCCTTTAGCTGCCCCTTAGAGGATGGAGATTCTGTTGGAGAAACTGACATCAGAGAGGTGGAGCACCTCTCCTGTTCAGAGAGGCTGAGTTGGGGTTCTCCAGCCTGGAGAAGAGACTTCGGGAAAACCTTATAGAACACTTGAAGAGAGCTTGTAAGAAAGCTGGGCAGACCTTTTAGTAGTTGCAATGGACTAGAGGTAATGGTTTTAAACTAGAGTAAATTCAGAGTAGATAGAAGAAATATCTCTTTTTATGATGTTGGTGGTGAATTACTAGAACAGATTGCCCAGAGGAGTGGTGGGTGTCCCATCCCTGAAAACATTGAAGATCAGGTTGGACAGGGCTCTGAGCAAGTTGATCTAGCTGAAGATTTCCCTGCTCAGTGCAGGAGAGGTGGACTAGATGATCTTTAAAGGCCCTTTCCAACCCAGACTATTCAATGATTCTGTGAGCTGTTCAAGTTCTGTTTTCAGCTGCAATTGAAAACCTAACTTAAAACTTGGCAACCAGTTGTGATGATTTGCTAGACCTTGTCTCAGTCTGCAGAGTCTGTGAAACTGACTCCTGAGGAAACCCCACTTTCCTGCCAGAAACACCTGCCAGGAAAACCTGCAAAAGCCCACAACTGACTCTATCCAGGAAGCTCTCAAAGGCACCTGCAGCTCCCGGTGTGAAGCCTCTGCAGCTCCAGGCAGGTGTTCCGTAGGTGGAGCACCCATTACTGCTCAACTTTTGTGAAATACTGCTGAAGAAGGAAATGGGGAGAAAGTTCTGGTGCAACCAGCCTTGCCCCCTCACTTTAATTTTTATGAAACAGCAAACTGATGATGTGAAGATATATGTGGTTAATCTGCCAAGACAACCGAAGATTTCTAGGAAGGAGAAGGAAAAAAGGATAACAAACTTACTCATCTTACTGGAGGGCTTTGGCCTTGCATTAAAGCTCAAGTAAAATTTAACTTATAAGCAAGTTTTTATTCAAGGATGCTATGCTTGTGAAACTTCCCACAATTATGTTTCCTAAATCTTTTTTGCTTATGCTATACTTTCCAAAAATACTCCATTAGAAATGTGGCTTGGCAATAAGGAAAGGACAGAACTAGTGGAGCATGTGCTCCTTTGTACTTGTGAATTATGTGGGTAGATGTTTCTTACCAGTTCAGGGATTTTTGATCTCTGTTTAGGACATAAAATGATTGATGCGCAGTTAGCAAGTGCACAAGCTTGTGATTTGATACCTGAGTCTAAACTTCACTTATTGCCTGCTGCTGAATCTCCATCTGATTTCACCTTTTTTATTTCCAGTGAGCTTTTCTTGATGTCATCGCTTCCGTATGAGAGGCACAAGCATTTGTTATCACAATTCTTGAGGAAAGATTGTGGACTTTCACAGTTGTGGTGTTTGAACCAAAGTATTTAACCTTTGGGGTATAAAGGATTTTCTGACTACAGGCTAGTAAACTGTTTGACAACTTCTGTAGAAGCTCCCACCCTCTATTGGCTTGAGCTGTGGGCGAACACAGTATTTCTGTGTTTGGGGATGCTGTGTCCCAAAAGTTGGGCATTTTGATTAGCATCACATAGTAATCATGCAAAAGGCAAGAAGGAATTTTAGTTCTCTGGAGTGACATTGAACTATGTAAACATGAAATGCTATCTTTTCTTTCTTCACTCCTGGTTTTCTTGTGTATCTCCCAAGTTCTATACAAGTGAAGTACATTAACATTCAGGAAGAAGATTTTACTGCGCAATTCTCAAATATCTTCGGAGAAGTTCCTAGCAATTTAACAAATAAGATGAAAGCTGCCTGGAAAGACTATGTAGTCAAATTGTTGATGTGAACCATAAATTGTGCACAAAGGAGTTTGACTTAATTTCATACAGAAATGTTGTAATTTTGTAGGGTTTTAGTACTTTTGTAGCTTTGCCATTTCTAATATTTTCTTGTCTGTATCTAGCTTTAAAAAACACTGTTCCCTCATATGAAACATGCAGTTTAATGGCAATGATAAAACTTTGAGGCCTTCAGCATAGACCTTTTCTGCATGGATTAACTAAAACAGTGGCTTGACAGCTGCTCTTTGTGACATTTTCACAGATTTTCTGAATTGTGAGACTCTGTTCCTTCCCCATCCTGTGAGGTGGCTCTCTGTGACCAAGACTGAATCTTCCTTGTTGTCATTTTTTTTGCTTACCTGTCTTCCAAGTTGTTTGCCAGCCCCACAGCAGTCTATTCCATGTCCTGTCTGTGTATTTATCATCTCTTACATTTCTGCACTGATTTCTTTGCCTAACCAGTTAACAACTCCTGCTGCTCAACCCAAGTGTGTTCCCAGAACTCTCAGATTGGTTCCTGTTTTTGTCCCAGCCTCTCTTCTAATCTGTTTCCACTCAAGACTAAATAGCCTTCTCCTTCATGTCCTACAGGAAGTCTCATTCCTTGCCCTGTTCTTTTCTCCTTTTGTGCCTTTTCCTTTGAAATTAGACAGGTCCTTGAGATTTGTCTGCTAAAAAGGATGAAATGGAATTGCTATGCTCAGTGAACAGAACTGGAGAACCTGGATGTACCTCTAGTGCCTGTCCCCTTGCAAAGAGAATCAGTTACTAGCGTTAGGCTTGTACCTAGGCAGCCTGATAGCATGTGCTGCCCAGTGTATTCCCAGTGGGATAGGATAATGAAAAAATTCAGTTTTAACGTGAGCTTTGTTCTGTGCTTCCTTTGTGAATGCACACCCTGCAGGTTTTTCAAGGCCTCAAAAGTTTAGTGGTGTGGTCAAAGGGTTAATCCACCTGAGCTTTGACTTTGTGCTTCAGGGTACCGCTGTGGTGGTGAAGTGCATAACTGGAAGTGGAAGAAAAGATGGAGCATTTAGTAAGGGAAAACAGTGTCGTTTTCTCCATTTGTCTTGGTGGAAATGGTTGAATCTTCCAAAGAAAAAAGAAAAGCCCGAGACAGGCCCAATGTATGGGAAAATATCTCTCAGATGTTGAATTTCACAAAGTTTGCAAGCAGTAATTTTGTAGGTGCTGTCATGAAATTGTTTGCAAGATCTTTCAGGGCCTGAAAATGGGAATCGCCCAAAAGACAAAAATCTTCTGACTAGTTTTATGTTGAGCAAATGAATGACAGCTTCTAAAAGTACTAGTCATTTCTTAAGTGCAGGGATCATGGCAGGTGTTTTAGCATCTTTAATAAACAGTCATTGTTTTAAGATGATTATCTTATTGTTTGTAGTCTCTCAAAACAGACTAGCTATTAGTTTTTCAGTGAAGTAGGAATACTACATTCACATTCTTGACAGAATTTTACTGTGTAGCATCTAGAGTTAATAAAATTTTCAAGATTATTTTATTGGGTGCAATCAAGATATCTGGTATTTTCTTTTTTTTTTAATAGTGTCCTTTCTGTTCTGTTTTCCAGAGAAAGAACAGTCAATAAACCGAACTGGTATTGTTCAAGAAGATATTCAACCTGCAGGTACACTTGATTTATGTGTTTACATTGATTGTTTTAAAGACCCTCTTGAAGTAATCCTGAATATTTATATGGATTTAAATAATACAGTGAAGGATACATTCAGTGAAAACATATTTAATAAATTTTCCATTAAATTATTTTTTCAGGCTAATTTCTCACTGGAAAATTACGGTTTTAATGAAACTCATCTTAAAATTACTTAACTGGCCAAGTAAGTTGCAGAGTTTCTGTTGTCTTCACACTTTCTCAAATAGAGGCCAGTTTCCACTTTTGAATCAGCTTAGAGCAAAGGAGAGCCATGGGTAGGCTGAGCTGTAGCTATAAAGAGCCATGTTGCACCCTAGTTTTGTGGAATACTGAACTCTGTTGAAACACAGTTGGTCAGCACTTTGGCAGTGCCTTTTGGCCTCGTGGATAGATGGGCCATGCAGAAATCCACTACACATGAAGGAAAATTTGGAATGCAGCGCTAATACCTTTTGGATCCTTGCTATTGACAGTGGAAGACTTAGAAAAGCATATGAGGGAAGTGTAATTCAAGTATAGCAGACTATCCTTGATAGTTCATTTTTTCATAATGGTAAGTGGAGTGGCTGTTCATTACACAAGGCTGGCATTTCTTGATTAAAGATGTGAGAGTTCCTGTCTTGATGTAAGATGTAGTATCTGAATATGTTAAAGGGTAATGTGTTTTTGTTTTTGAAAAAGCCTAACATCAGCAGCAGGTGAAAATCTAATAGGATTAAAACCATGACCTTATTACACTCATTGGTTAGATCATTAGTGCAGGACTTGCTTTCCAGGGAAGTGGGTGAAATGATGAAGAGAGTAGAAAGGTTATAGTGGAACACAGGTCTTGTAAACCTGTCTTTCTTACTAAACATTCAGGAGGACTGGACTGGCTCATTTATCCAAGATGCAGGTACTTAATGACCAGTTCTTCTTAGTGTAAGTTCTCCTTTTCATCTGAATTTAGCTGCTGGTAAGTTACGAGATCCATTAATTGAAAAGGAAACTTAGATGAATTTAAGTGTGAGGTGCAATTCTAAATGGTTGATCCAACAATTAGAACACCTTACTTATGAATGTGATAGATTTTTTCATTATCTGAACTGTAAGATCAAGATGAGGTTGTCTTTCTGTATATTTTTGCAAGTTTAAGCAGAGTTGCAAATTCAGTACAGAAGTCATTGGATTCTTTCATTGTTTAATACACTAAGCTAGAGTAGCAGACCTGGGTTGTTTTTTTTTTTCCTCCAACAGTCTAAATTATCAACTGCTGGTATCCTGATATTTGATTTGTAGGGTTAAAAGTGTGGTCGGATCCATTTGGAAGAAAGTGATTGGCAGTTGGGTGTACTGCAAAACTGAAGATGGACGTCTTCAGCTGCTGCTTCTTTCACTGAAGTGTGTGTTTGGCTGTCGCTGGAGGAGGATTCTGAATATGCTGTGCGGGCACAGGAGCAGCAAAGGCTACTGGTTGGGATCTAAAGAGATAAAAACATGCTAATTTTGAGAGAGAATGCTGGTGCATAGCTCATAGACTGTTAGAAAGCTTTATGATTATTGAGTATAGAAATGAAGTACTTATTTCCTTGAGAAAAGGAAAAATTATTCTAATCTGTAGACACTTGTAGAGTAAATTATGGATAGAATAAATCATGCAGACTGCTGCAATTTCCTCTGTGGTTTGAAAGTTACAACATGGTGAGTGTAAATTTGTACATTAAAATTTTTAAGCCAATGTGTACTTTTTTCATTGTTTTTTGCAAGTGTGTGTGTGAAAGGTACCTTGGTCACCTGCCAGGTGTCCCCCTTCCCTTCTTACTCCTGCTCCTCCACAGGACAAGGGGAGTAAATAGAATGACAGGGCTTGTTGGTCTTGATAAACACAAGGAGATTTCTTACCAGTTACTTTTTCAGGCAAAACAGACTCAACTTCGGGAAAATTAATGTGGTTAAGTAAGTAGAATTATGACACACAACATTTTAAAGATCGTTGCAAGATCCTGTATGTTTTGAAAAATGTATGTGCAGAGTGGTATTCCTTATGTTAGCAGAAGTTTGGCATCTTTTTGGACATCACACACTTTCAGGACAACAGATGAAAGACTCCATGTTTACAGTGTTAAATTCCAAACTGCCATTCTGCTACTCGCTGTTCTATTCCTACCTGTCTTTGTCATTATTCTTCCACTCAGACACACCTCTCCTCTAAGTTAGTTTTTATTTGGTCTTCTATTTTCACTCTAAGCATTAGAATATTTCCTGTTTGTTCTCTGGGAAAATGTGGCCATGTTTGATTCCTTTTGAGTTCTCAGGTCATTTTGCATGATGGTTGGAGCCAGTGTGAGTACTCATTCAGTGTAGAGGTCATACATTGGTTTGGGTTGGAAGGCACCTTAAAGCACATATAGTTCCAACCCTACTGCCATGAGCTGGGGCTGGGACACCTTGCACTAGACAAGCTGCTCAGGGCTTAGAACACTTCCAGACATCCACAGCTTCTTAGTGCTGTCTGTTACAGTGCCTCATCACCTTTACAGTGAAGAATTTCTTCCTCATATCTCATCTAAACCCACCCTCTTTCAGTCTGAAGTTTCACTACATAGAACAACATTGTCACAAAGTTAATTTAGTGTTTGCTGCAAAAAGAAGAATAAAATGAAAAAGAGCTTTTTATCATTTAAACCTTTTTTCAGTGAGACTGCAGAAGTGAGGAAGCCTTGGTTTTTTTGTTTTCTTGGACAAAACATTCATGCATCGGACCATTTCAGCTAAGTTTTTTCATCTAAAATACCTCCTCAGTGAAAATAAAACACTGCTGAAATGCAGATACTCCATCCATAACTGACAAGCTACAAACCAGATTTTTCAGAGAATGTGGGAATTTTTCCATTATGCAGCTTCAGTCACTTGGTGACACATATACTTAAAAATCAAATATCGTGGTAGTGTGGAACCATTGGTATAAATTATGTGACAGGGAATGTGAAGTTACTTAGTTCGGAGTTAAGAGATAAGACAATCTCCTACTCGTTTACTTTGTAAAATTGGGCAATTTGCTGAGTCTGGATCTTGCCTAGAAAAATGTTAGATGGGTTCTGAACAGTGGTTTCTGCTGATGGCAGATGCTGAGCCTTTTGCCTTCATATTACTTAAATATTGCAATACAGTTGATCGGGTTTGAATACCTGAACTCAGTTATTTAGCATTTATAGAACTACACAAGTCTGTTGATTATGATCACAAATTCCTCCTGGTGCACAAAAGCTCAGTACGTTTTGTAATTGGCAATTTGTGCAGAATTTACAGCAGTTTATATCAGTTGAGTACTACTGAAGTGATTCTAACTCTAAAAATGGTGTAAATTGGTATTAATGAACATCACTTCTCACTCATGTTCCACCTAATAAAGTGAGCTGATGGACTATGGCTTTAAAGCATTAGGATAGTGACTGTCTTTTTCAAAGTTTTGCTATTTTGTCTGGGTAAAACTCTAGAGTCACCAAGGTACATACTGCAGTAATTACCAGAATGTACAGTACATGCACTACCACAGTAAAAATTTCCAATTGCTCTGTCATGTGCCATGGGCCTGGAGACTTGCCCGATTCTCATGTCTTAGCTTCTAGTCCTGCAGCTGGCTTTGAGACAATGCTTTCTTCTGCTCATGGATGCTTGACATAAGGCTCTACTTCCGGGTACCCAGTGACGAAGTGAAGTTCAATGTAGTGAACTGTGCTCTTCAGGACTCTTATGTTGCTCAAAAGTAAGAGTTCTTCACTACTTTCATAACTTTCAACTACTATTAATTTGATGGTTGGGAGGGATTAGGCCTGTGTTCTGCAGAGCAACTCAGTTTGCAAGTTTTGGTCAAGTTGTTCTGGTTGTTAAGATAAAAATGCCTTCTTAGAGTATTTTTAAAGCAGTTATCTCTATCCTGTTTCATGAATGCATTTTGTTTATTTATTCTAGCTGGATTGTGAACAGCAAATATACCTTCCAGCCCTTGAAGGGCTAAAGAAAAGTTTTAAACAGTGGTTTGAAATCCCAACAGAAACTGGTTGTACTAGGTTTTGTCTGGTTGTATGCTGATGTTTTGAAATTATTAAAGCTTGTTTCATGAAGAGCAAATCTAACATTTTGGTCTAAACACAACTTCGTTTTGAAGCACTGTAGATTGTTGATGATGCAATGAAACCCTCAAATACAAACACTTAAGAAGGAGTAGATACGGCAAAAGGTATGGGCAAATTGCCAGATTATACATGTGTGTGAGATGGAAAAATCTCAATAAATGAGTATAATATTCAGCAAGAAAAGTCACATGGGATTTTGAAAAAAGTCAAGTGGAATTTTTATTGCTGAATGTTGTAACTATTTACTTACGAGAGGGGATATTTTTATCTGTAATACACAAAGCGTGTCAAATAGCCTCCAGTTACTGTGAATTTTACTTTATGTATGCCCTCCTATGAAAAAACATCCCAGAAGAAGCAGTTCTCACGACTTGCTCTTTTCTAAACCAGATTAAAGCATGTGTCTTCCCTTCTTGCAGTCTAGCAATAATTAACTACTCATTTTCTCTGTAATGTGTACACTCCTACTGACCTTCATATTAACATGCAGACACAGCAGTAAATGAAAAGCTGTATTGGCTTTTTCTGTTGTGCTACACAACCCAAAAAGTATGTTTGCTAGTGGAAGGAAATGATTCTCCAGCTTCTGAGAAAGTGCTGTGGAATATATACTGTTCCTATGTGGACAGTGTACAACATGTGAAAGCAAAACACAAAGTTCATGTCAAAGCTTAGGTGGGACCTGTGATTCAAGGTCTCTTTCTCCATAGTGCAGACTCTGTGGGCCTTGCAAGGAAAATGGTGCAGTGTTTAAGACACTGTCTTGGAAAATAGGATTGTTGTAATCACTTCCATATTCCACCACGCTTTTGTCTGGCAGCAGGTAAGTAATTTAGCCTTTGAGCTTCAGTTCCATCTGTAAAATAGCCATAAGTAGTGCTCCCCTTCTTTGCAATTGAAGATAAATAAATACAGGAGTGTGGGGTTTTTTGATGCTCTAGAAAACGGGTTTTTTTCTTGTCTGAGAAGTTTTCTTCAAGGTTAGGAAAAATTGGTATGCACTTGTATGAGAGTCAGATATTTTGGTTCCAGAAATTTGAAATATTTTGAAATCTCTTTTCCAAAAGAAAATAAGAATTAAATTTCTCAGTTCTTTAGATTTAGATCCTGCTAAATACTATGCTCTGAGAATGGAAATTTTATATTTTTGGAGGAAAACAGAAAACTCATTTGGTTTTCACAACACTAATATGTTTTTGAAGAACTGCAAGTATGAGTAAGTTGAAATTCAACTCAACGTGAATGTTTTGTACAGCTGTACAAAAAAGAAGAAAATTGGTCAGGTTTTTTTGGTGGCCCAGGTGCCTCTGCAATTTTTTGGGACAGCAATTTTCAATATTTTGAGTTGCAATTTCCCTTACTTTCTGTAACAATGGGTCCTCCCTCCTGACCTTGGCATGCCAGAGAAGCAACTGAAAGCCTTCTAAGAGTTACAGGTAGTGAGCAGAGGAGGTTGGGGCACAGTGAAAGGGGATGAGAAATAAGTTGAGATACTACTGGGAAGAGTGTTCCTCCTGTAGCTCCAGAGGAACACTTGGAAGTGGAGTGGTGGATATGAAGAGGAAACAGCATTCAGTTGAATGGGAGCATGAGGAGCATAAGACATAAGTCCATTGGCATACAGCCTTTGTAGGCTCTCCAGCTTGCAGAGCAAATTGGGATACCTCTTGACCTTTTTTCTGTTTCCTCCCCAGCAGATTGGAGGTAAACCTTTCTAAAGAAAGTTCCTAGGCAAGACAAAGGTTATCATGAGAAGAGAGCATCTGAGGAGGAATTATATAGCTGACCTTTTCACTAGCCAACCTTAAGAAGCGAAACATCACAGAATCACTTGTGCTGGAAAGGACCTCATGCTGAAAGATGTCTTTCAGGCCCAGGCTGCAGGGTAAAGTGCCTCCTATGAGTTTCTTTCCATAATTTAGAAGGGTGAGTATCAGCAATGCCAGTCAGGGTAGAGGAGGAAGGTGTTCCCCTTTGCTTCAGAAATTCGTGTAGGAGGAGTTCTCAGTGACCCACAAGTGAATGGCTCAGGTACAGTTTAGGAGTATATTCTTAAACTCTGAATGAAGAGAAACCATTGGATATTAACCAGAAGTATTTGCTCCCTTATCTGTTCTATATGAATTTTCAGGTGCCAGTGCTTATGGCAGGCCAGCCCTAGATCCATAACTCCTCACATCTACAGATTTGAGGAGGTTCATACAAGAACTGTAACTTGTGCCATTTCTGTCTGAACAGTACCATTAGGAGTCCGCTGAAGCCTGGAAAGCAGCTAATCTTAGAATCTTCACTGTCTGCTACTGTCTTCCTCTGGTTCTTACAGTTGTCCTGTGAGTGGTGAGTGGCTGATGTGGGCTTGCTGGATATTTCATATAGGAGAATTTCTTAGAGTTCAATCCAAAATTGAATGTCCCACCTAAGAACCTTTGGAATATTTCTACTCTTTGCATTTTCTGTATGTTTTTAGCATGATTTTTGTTATTTTGTGGCCTCTGCTGCCTGCCTGCCTACCTCTCTGTGCTTCTGGATCAAAGCAACAATGCCAGCAACACCACTAAATGAAAGAGCCTATAAGGAACTGTGAGGATCCCATACAAAGTCTGGCAATCCTAGCAATATGTCTCTGAGTTCCTCCTAGTTGCTTTCAATTGACAAGCTTTTGGTTCATTGCAAGAACTTGTTATTCCTTATTGCACTTAGCAGTTACATTTTGTCCCGTAGTTACCATTCCAGCTATTCTTTTGCTCTGACATTGCCTTATTATTTAATCAGAAAATTTCATTAGTATACTTTTATTTTTGTGCCAAACAATTATGTTATATCTGTCCTGGGACAGTCTTTTGAGGAATGCCATCAGTAAAATCCATCCAGGCCAATGACTTCCCATTTGTCATTTCCGCTTTTAGCTACTTTCGTGCTTGGCTTACAGTTCTTGCAGCTACTAATCATTTCCCATGTGACATCATTCCAAATGCTTTGCTAAAGTTCAGAGGGAATATATCTACTGAATTTTTGTCAGGTTGACAAACTGGTTACCTGATTAGGTAGTACAGTTAATACTCTGATATATTCTACTTCTGGACTTTTCACTGTCCCCTCTTTTCTTTATGTCACAGTTTGCTATGATTCTTCTGTGCTTTTCTGGAAAGAAGAACAGGTAAACAGATGTTTTTCCAGGAAGTACCTGGATATTCTCATACTCCATCTGTTTGGATGCATTGTGTTGCACATAAAATTAACCATTCTGTTAAAAGTACCTAAACATCAGAGAGTGGCCTGCCTCCCCACTCCAGGTAGGAAGGAGAGATTTTTGCTGCTATCCGTTTATTTCAGAAGTTAATAATCATCCTGTCTTTTGTCACTGATTATTGACTTCTAAGAACCAGGCTTGGCTAACAGAAAATTGCCATAAATAGTACAAGAACACAAGGACGGATTTATTTAGTCAGAAAAACCATCACTTATCAGACTTGGAGAAGAGGAAAGGCAGTGATCAAGTCCAGTTGACAAAATGTGATTAAGTGAATTGTCATATCTGCAAATTCGTTAGCAAAATTATTTAGTGGTGTGCAAAAGCATCCACACCCTGGTTTGTTCTGGTTTCCACTGGTCATTGGGTGCCTATTGCTTAGAAAGTCTCCTGACAAGGCAGGCATGACAACCAGATAATGACTGCTTTGAAGAACATAAGAAGTTCCCCTTTGCTTCAATCCTTTGAAATCACAGAAGAGATACAGATAAAGGTAAAAATACAATTTTTCAATTGTGCCACCAGTTTTATTTGAATGATGCTGATGGCACTTTGTGATTCATTCGTGAAGTGTCACATCCTTGGGAAACTACTTGGATTATGATCTGTGTGTCCTGTTGGATCCTAGAAATTCTAAGGATGTCTTTATCCCATTTTATGCCCTCTTTACCATCAGTCACTCTGCCTATTCTTTTTCAGGAATCTTCCTATGATGGCATGGTCTAGCTAAAGTTCTAATCATCTCTACGTCTCAGAAGAGCAAAAGATGTTTTGTTCCTGTTATTTTCTGTCTTCCAAGACAAAATAAGTTGGCATGCAACTCTGTTGAAACTACCATGAATCCTCACAACCAGGTTCTAATTCTAGCCCTAAATCTATGGAAAGTTTCTCATCTCCTATATGATTTTTTCTACCTGTGTTTGCAGACAGACAGTTCCAGTACCAGAAGTATCCATGTTAAATGTTTAGCGGGTAGTACAGAAATGCATAACCACAAAACCAGTTTCATTCTAAAGAGACATTTAGGACTGCCTTGCTTAGGAGCATGGCTCTTATGGCAAATATCTACAACAGATAGGAGGCTTCAACCACTTAATTCTTTCAGGATTCAGCAATTTTGTCTCCCCTGTAGTTTTTGAGATAAATCAAGGGGAAAATTGTGGTTCCTACTTACAGTATAGCAATCTTCTTCATTCTGTCATGAAATAGATCCCAATCAGGGCTATCAGATCCCAAATATCTGAAAATACCTTCTGCCATCTTCAAGACTGTGTTCTGGTAAATAGCCTCCTTTGTGTTCGAAATCATATCTCTACTGCATACAAGAGGTATGATAATATTTATGTCTGCTTTTCTGAATTTACCTGGATGGACACAGGAGTCATACCTACTGTTTTCTAGTGTTAGTTAATGTGTTGACTATCCTGTTACCATTAAACTTCTCTCCCTGAAACAGAACAGGGGACAGTCCTTAAAATCATCTGCATATTCCAAGTGTATATTCTTTATGCACAGCTTCTTATGAATATTTCTGTGTTGAATGCTAGCTGTTATGTTGAAAGTCTTCCTCGTCATTCTAATGACTTTATTGTCTTGTATCATTGTAGGAACCATCACAATGATACTTCATTTCAATAAGGAATATGTACATATATATTTGCAGATTCTGGGTAGCTGGGAAAATACTATATTTAGTACAATGTTTCTGTTTATTTCCTGTTGTAGAAAGTGACAGGGAGTTTCTGAAGAGGAATTATGCACAGGAAAGGATATCCTTCCTCAAACAAAGTGAAAGCATAATCCCACAAATCTTCTCTGAATGTTAGGCATCTGTCCAGTGTTTTTCCACTGTGTTTGCATTTTATTGATTGCAAGGGTCATCAAGAATCTTTTATGTTGGATTATGTTAATTTTAATTGAACTCCCAATCCCAAATCTGTGGTCATTCCATTGTTCCTTCACAGATACACTGTTTCAAAAACAGTCGTATCACAAAATCACAGATTAATCACTGGAAATGACACTTGGAGGTCATCTAATCCAATTCACTGCTCAAAGCAGGGCTAACTCCAGAGTCACATCAAGGTGCTAAGGATTATTCAGTGTGAAGGTGTCTCAGGATTATGTGCTGTCTTGTAGCTAGTTCCTCAAGTTTAGGTAAGTCAGTACACAAGATCATTATCTCTGGGAGCACTGCAGAATCAGTATCTACTTGTCAGATGTGTAGGTGGAAGTATCATCATGTGTGTTGGTGCAAAGCTTGTTAGAATATACCAGGAACCGTGTTATTGATATCTCTGGACTTAACACACCTGCCCTGGAGAAAAAACATGCTTACAGTGATTCAAAGATTCACCTTTGTCCCTTTTCTGTGCGTTACTTAGATGACATAATAAATGAGTGCTTGAGTAAGTCTCTATTCTCTCTTGAGGGCACCAACACTGGGATCTGCATGCCAGTGACTGGATTCAGCTGTCTTGCCAGGAGGCTCTGTTCAGCCTGCAGTATTTTTAAGGAAGTGGAAGGTCATGGTGAAGTCTCAGTCTTAACTGAGCAGGGCCTGTTCAATGAATGCTCTCATTCAAAGCAAAGAGACTCTAGAGAGCTCTATTTGCTTTTCCCACTGCAGATGAAGGAATGGGCTCCAAGTAAAAGTATGGATGGAACAGGCTTTTGAAGAGGTGTTTGAAGAGGGGAGGTGAGAAGCTCTTTCTGGGTGAACTGCTCAGCCATACACCCTTTTGAAGCCTCACTGACAGAAGAGCTTTGGCAGTGGGAAGGCAGCCATGCAGTGGGACATGAGTGGTAGTCACATCTCTATCCACCCAACAAAACCAGAGCCACAGTCGTGTTTGTGCAAACTCACCAGCAAAGGAACAGGGGCTGCTCAGTCCAGCCCAGTCCAGTCCACAACAAGAAGAGAATCATTCTGAAATAAACTTCTGGGAGGAGGCTAAGCAAACCTTTTGTGATGATCCTCAGAGTAGTGTGTGTACTTTATGAAATTTCATGTGCAGCCCATTACTTGGTTGACCAGCAGGTCTAGTTCTACTGTCAATGATTTTTTTTCCCTGTCTGCTATAAATGATATATTTAAATGTAGTCAGAATTGCTTCTCAGATTTATCCCCTGAGTTGAATGAGCCTCAGTGGGGATGGGATGCTGTTCTATCTCCTCCTTTATAGTCTATTCCCTGCTGTGGCCACTTTATTCTTACAGTCTAGGGACACAGCTCTTCAAAATAGAGGGTTGCACCTGTATTTCCTGAAGACAGTGTTGAGCTCTGCTAGGTGAAGAATATGGTTCGTCATTCTCTGTTGTGGTGTGACAATAACTCCTCTCTGAACTTTCATGCCTGAGTCTAGATAGATGTGCTGATAGTCTTGTTTCTGCTTAGAATCTACAAGACCCAAAAGTCCTTTGAGCAGGAGGCTTGTGTGCCTTGCAGGAAATACGGTTGCATACTGAGTATCTGCCTAAGCAGACTGTCAGAAGCTTCTGGAGTCACATGAAGAGAGCATGGCTGTGTCTAAGTCCTCATGGTGAGTCAGCTTGCAGGTGTTTTGGGTTACCTAGTGGGAAGCTTGCTGCTGCTGGGGTATTTGATGGTCTTTCCCTGCAGCTTTTCTCTAGGCACATCTGATTGAACCTGCAACCAGCATGGGAAGTCATGGAGCAGAGGGATGCCACCAGTACTAGTGTAGGCACTGCCCTTGAAGGACATGATGAGAGTGAGGCATGTGCTAAAAAGAGAAATTCAGCAAGTCTTCCTCCTAGGGTAGTGTAAAAGGTCTCATCAAGTCAACCCAAACGTTATGTTTTCCCTTTAGACATCAGCCTGTTCCTCAAAGGAATAGACCCACTTCAGAAGGATGGATTCACTGCATGCACAAAAGAAAAATATATGGTAAACAGACCTTCAGGGAATTTAACTTGCTATCTAACTATTTATTAAATAAATACTTATTTTAAAAATCCGTAAGATTTTCTTGGCATGGTAACCTTGTGATGACCTGACTGAGCTGCAGTATATATGACTGCTTTATGACAAAAATTCTGTAGGCTGCTATCTTATGGCATTAATTTACCTTGGCTCACTTCAGAAGAAAGAAGGCATATTTTTTTTAATTTTTCAAGGTTAACAAACAAGTGTTGCTAATTACTAGTTCCTATAAACTGCCCTAGTATTTCCTTTGAAAAGAATACATTTTTCTCTTTGTTTGTTATTTCTGTTTCTGCTATGCTAAATAATTGGCCTCAGGCTTCAGTTTGGCAAAGCACTTATGTGCTTAGTACCCTCAGTAGCACTTATGCATGTGTTTAAATTTAGAATTGATAACCTGAGATTGACTAAACTGTGGCCTCGGTGGTAAGGCTTTTAATTGTAGTGTAAATCCAGTCTTTCCAATGGCCAGTAGATGGGGCAAGTAGGCCTCCTTATAGTTATAGTCAAATGTTTTTTGTTTTTTTTTTTTTTTTGAATGCAAGGTTAAAATGTAGCTGTTGTTGGCTCTTAGTTCAACAGTCTAGTTTGAAGGCTCTTTACCTTTGTACTGTAAGGGTAAATTACGAACTTTGACGTAACTGCACTATTTTCTTTACAAACATGTGTCGTAAACAATCGTTCTGTTCCTTGAAATTCTGAGATTTAAAATTATGTTCCTTTCTTTACACAGGGATGAAAACAAATCTTTTGAAGGTTTTGTTGTGCAAAGGTATGGCAATATGTGTTCCCTCCCCAAAACTAGCCAATAGTTAGGTGTTTACAACACTCATGGGGATGCGAAGGATCCAAGTTTTAGTCCCTGGTAGTCTCCCATGTGCCTGTAGAGTGTACCAGTGACAAGATCACCTTACCTTTGGGTGATCAATTCTCTCCTGCAAAACTGTTGTTGCTTTTACACATTTATTGGTGCACCAGATTTATACAGACTATATGGTGGCCAGCCGCATTTGCTCTCTGCCCATGCTTCTTTCTTCTGTTAACACTTCATGTTATGTACTTATCTAAAGAGAGGATGGTCCTCAAGTCAGTCACTGAATGCTGCCTGTTAAATGGAGTAAGAGCTGCTTCTTGAACACACAGGTACACACAGGGATAGAGTCCTCAGTTTCCCTTTAGTCACAGTCACACTTCTGTTTATTGTTCATCACATCAGCTCCTTAAGTGTGCTCTGTTTTGGCCCCACTTCTTGGAGCTCAGCTTGGTAGTGTGAGTCCTGGAGCAGGCTGTGTTCTTACAGGCAGTGTGGTGCAGGTGCAAGAACTGTTTTCTGCATTACACTGAGGCAAACAACTCCTCAGGTGCAGAGCCCAGGGACGATGGGGAGCTTCTGCTTGTCACATGGACCAGATATGGTTTGCCTAGTTGAGTGCATCTTGCCCCTGTGGAAGCAACTCCTACTGTTGAACCTTGAATAAGAGGTAGTGATATTTATATTCTCTTTTAGAGTGGAGCAAGTTGCAGTGGAGCAAGAGCAGTAGGGGGGTGAAGAGACCTGTGTCTGTACTAAACTGGCAAGGCAAATACTGCATGTTAAAATAAAAGAAAACAGTATGGCTAAAGATTAAAAAAAAAAACCAAACTAACAATCAGCAACCCCTGCTCTTTCTCCTCAAACTTTCAAAAGCTGAAATGGAGGAATAGATGTGAGCCTACCTTCTCAAATATATAGGGAGACCCTCAGCTGCTGGGCTTCAGTTTAGCACAGGGGTCTGTGTGTGCCACCATCTGTCATTATCTGTTTGTGATATCCAAAACTTCTCCGAGTGGGACAGAGCACAGAGGAATTCCTGGCTGGATTAGCATGACTTTCTGCTCTTTCTTGAAGCTGTTGCATGGTTAAATCTAAGATGGGTAATACTGAGTGCAGAGGGGGGTACAAGGCTTCAGCTGGTGTAAACTGAGAGCAGCACTTTTGCAGACAGTGAAAGTAACCAAACACTACAGACGTCTAAACCAGTAAGAGTCTGGCTCACCTTCTCCAAAAGTATATTATACAGAATCTAGGCATTACTTTAACCTATTCCATATTTTGGAGGAGCAGTGTGTGTTGTCTATTTCGAAGGTTGCTTCGGCTCCTCTTTCTTTTGCAGCTACACAATGCCCTCAGACCTCATCTCTAACACTGCCCCCTATGTGGTGAGCATGATTCAGACAGGACCTCTTGCAGCCAAATTCCTACAGCTTATGGCAGTCCTGCTTTCTTTACTTTCCATTCAGTCCTCTGACAGTCCTACAGCAAAAATTCCTTTGGCTCCTACCATATCTACTTTTGCCTTTAAATATTTTTATTGGCTTACTGTGTTTTCAATGAAATGTAAATTTCTCAGTGCTTTTCCAGCCAGTGTTTGCATTTTGTTCATTGTGTATGTCTTGACTGTCCAGCACCCTTTGACTTTCTTGTGCCTTCCTCTATTTATAATTTTCTTCATATCCTTCCTTGTTCCCAAAGAGATGTTCTTCTCATAAGATGAGCGGTGTTACAAACCCTCAAAGCCTCTGTTTCCACCGTACTTCAGGCCTTCCCTGAAGAGCTGGTCATTTCTCTCTAAGTTTTCTGGTTTGTGATATGGAAAGAACTGCTTTAAAATAAACACATTGCTCCTCAGGCAGGTATAACACATGGCTTAGACTGCACAGGCTCCTCAGGAACATGGGTTTTGACACAAATTCCTCATGAGGCAGCTGGAAACACCTACAGCATGCAGTGTTTCAGAGTAAACCAACTGTTCAGTGACATGCTGGCCTCTGAGGAAAGCTCTGCATGCTGTTAGCCAGAGGTATCTCAGGAGGACTGAGAATCTGTCTGTGCTTTGGCTCCTTGCAAACAGCAGCTGTTCCACAAGAAGGTGAAACTTGCAATAAATGACTGCATTTACTTGAAGAAAATCAGAGCTTAAGCAAAGGCAGTGGTCCAGCCAAGTATGTTTACTGCTCTGGGAATGCTTTTGTGCTGATAAAGCATCTTTCACGCAGAATCTCTGAACATTTTGAAAACATTAAAAAAGATGGGCTAATGCTTGTGTTTGCAGATGTATTTGAATCAAGTTTTGGATGCTGCTGTCCACATGGCCTACACTGAGTTTGGTACCGCTGTGGCTGCTTGGCCAACCTTTTCCTTAACTGCATAGATGGTTTCTGAAGCTGGTGCCAAGCTCGTGCTGATGCAGTTATGTTGGTAACAGGACCTGAGCAGGCCACTGCATGGCTAGCTCAGGTAGATACACGTGTGGTCACTTGCTATAAAAATAATTTGTCTTATTTTTAGGAGGCAAGAAGATCTGTGAACTGAAGACAAAAGATCAGTCCCAAAGATGCATTTCTCTCTGCTGCTGCTGCATTTGAGGGGAGAAAAATGGGAAAATTGAAACATTGTGTAGGATGTCACTAGTGAGAATAGGTTCAGGCTAGGTTGTGCCATGTCCAGCTGCTGAGTGAATGTTCAGATAATGTCTATTACAGGAAAATGTCCACTGTCCCAGAAGGGAGTGAAATAGTCTCTTTATGTGTGTATGTATTTTCCTCATGGACCAGCAGATACATCTTTGGATGCTTCTTTTGAGATGCAGAGGTCACTTGTTAGTCTGCAATGGCATACAGAAAAGTCTGTATCTTTAGCCAACAGGAGGGTGTTAATGCAAGGATTTAATGTTGTTTTTCTAGAAAAGAACATGCTGCCAAATAAATATCACCTGCTTCTGAGTATGTGCCACAGGTCTGGCTATGAGTTAAGAGCCAGAAGAACTGCACTGCCCTGAACTATTTCCAGCAGAGTCCTGGAGGCTGATAGCTCCAGAATGATTGGAGGATGACTCTTCCTTGCCAAATTATCCCCAGAAAACTGGGGTAAGTGGCTCCTCCTTGTTGGTGGTCCTCAACTAATTTTTTCTCAACATACAAAAGGGGGAAATCTCTGAAAATTCTTGGAATAGACAATCAGTTCTTTCCAACTTCCACACATTTTACTGAGAAACTTGCTTGTTCCCTTCTTGTTTGCTTGGCTCATTCCTGGTGGTTTTCTGCAGACATTTCCCCCAGATGACCTTGCTAGAACCACAGTGAAACTGAAGGCACTACCCATGTTCTGCTCTGAGTCCCTTAACTACAAAATGTTTTCAGTCTGTGGAGAGGGTTTTTTTCTCTCTCTGCTTCTTGGCTTCCCACAGTGACAGCCGTATCTGTTTGATTTGAGAGAAGCTTTGCATGTACTATGAGTGGCTCCTTCTGCTAACAATTTGTCCTCTCAAGCCTGTTGCTGCACAGTATAAATAAACTTCACTGTTCAGTACTATCCCATTTTGTTTCCCTGCTGCTGGCAATGAGTTGACCTACCCTGTTTTGTTTTTCAAATTTATCTTTCTTTGCCCTTTTTATATGAGACAGAGTCACAAGATTAACAAGGGTGCATTATTGATGCATACTTTTTTTTGTTGTTTCATGCTGCACTAAAAGTTCTGCATAAAATGGGAATTAAAATGCAGATTACATTCTGGAATAGTATTCAATTTGGTCTTAGGATGAGGAATAAGACTTTATTTCACTTCAAAAAGTCTAATGGTGTGTGCTGAATAGATACAGTTTCCACATAAAAAGTATTTTTCAGTCATCCTACCACATAAACCCAGTGTTTTTATTAACAGTCTTCATTTGGCCCATTCCATGCATGTATGCTGCTAGAATGATCAGGATGTTTAGCACATCAGACCTTGCTTTGCAGTGTTGAATGTAGGTACTGGAAGTTCTCCAGTTGTAGTACTATGCATGCCCCTGCAACCTCCAGCTCAGAATACAGTAAATATTTAGAGTGGCTGAGCCCAGTTTGGGCTCTGTGCTGTTTTAACTGGATTGTTCCTGCCTGCTTTAAAGCTGGCTTAGGCATTTATCCACTGCACCAGAATCACTGCAGAGTACATGTACCCCTAATTGGGTATGATGAAGGCCACAGTCATGTTTTCCATGGTTCCAAGCCTGAAGCTTAGAGCACTTGAGGTTGTTTTTACTGCATGAATGTGATTGCATGTGGATTTTAATACAGATAAAAACATACTGTGACCAGTTAATGTAGTCAGTAAAGTGGTTACATTTGCCTACTTTCTCAGAAGTGATCATAATTCCTCTCTTTCTTGGGATGAATAAAATAAATCTATCCATCTAGAAAGTATTATTTTTGTCTATTTTTGTTTCTTATTATAATATAAATAGGTTTTGAATAATATAAATCAAATGGGTTTTCTCTTCCACTGACTTCTTCTAAGCAAAGAACATCACCATGCACAGGGTAAAAAAAGGCAAAAGAAACTAACCCATTACAATTTGCATTTTACAAACTAGATCTTAAAAAAATACATGAAGGAGGGGAAATTTGTCACCTTAACATTGCAAATTATGTGAAACTGGTATGTCCTCCCACTACTGCATATGTTTGTGGTGGGTAGGCGGGGGAGATGCAAGGAAGAGGTGATGGTATAAAAATACCTTGTAAAAACAAATGTTTGGCTAGGGGAGAGAGTTTGTCACTTCAGCTAGACTTGAGGGGGAAACTAGACAGACAGGGGGTGGATGGGGGTGTGGGGGGAGGAACTTAAGTCACTTTAGTGAGGTAAATAACTTGACAGTGTCTCAGAAACTAATTAGCTGGAAAAGATCAGATATTAAAGAAGGTAGCCTAGAAAGCTAAGGAGTAAAACCTAAATGAAAAATTAGGACCGTAGGGGAGTTAAGCATGTGACTAATACCAAGTAGAAGGGTGACAGGTAGAAACCCCAAGATAAAGCAAACAGTCTTGCTAGCAGCCACTCTTCCTGCACTTTCATGAAGTAGGATTTTTCTCATCCTTCTAATAGGCATGCTAAGACAAATACAGACCAGGGGCTCTATATGGTAACATAAATGCAGCTTCGTAATGCACTGCTAGCATGGCTCTCTCCCTCCACATGCCATATGGAACAGTTTGTACACTCCACAGCATCCAGTACCATGCAAATGCAAGCAGACACCAACATGACCTCCCACAGTGGCAGCCAAGGTGGAAAATGAAAGTTGCCTTGTCATGCTCATGGGCAGTTTGTGTGATGGGAGACTGACATTCCCACATCGTGGGGCCTGGATGATGTAGGAGCCAGCGGGAGGAGGGCCAGGAGGAACAACATTCAGTGCCCCAGCACAGTTCCAGCTAGAAGTAGTATCTGTCCAAGTCTCCTTCCTACCTGTGATAATTATAGTTTTAATCTAGTTTTTATTGTCTTGCCTCAGTGGACAAGCAGGTGCCCAGCCCAAAGAAGAGTGGGTGAGCATGTGAGAAAAAGAGACGTGAGAAGAGATCAGGCTAGTGAGGTGCCCTTTACATCCGCTGATCTCTTACCCACACGTATCCTGTTTTATGGACAGCTTCAGATGCTGCTTTCCTTTCTATTTATTCCCTGTTGCTTTAATCTAGGTAAATTTGAAAGTGATTTCAATGGACATAACCATGAAGAAAAGGTGTTTTCCTAAATCAGACAAAGCCTGTTCACCTGCTTCCTCACTTCTTTCGCTTGGAAGTATGTCTTTCTCCTGCCCTGATGGGTGATTTTTGGGGGTAACCTCCTCACCCATGGACCTGCAGAGTATTTTAGCTGAGTAAGCAGGGCTCTGTTGCTGTGAAGGCTTATGCCAACCAGCTCTGCGCTGACAGACTGGCCTCTGGGGCTTCCAAGTGACAGGCATGGGACTGTTATAAGTGTGGGCAAGGTTTCAAGGGTGGCATGTGCTGTGAAGGCTCCTTGGTTCTCAATTTGCAGTTAAGGACAGAAGAAGATTCAGCTCTCTTCTCCTCTTCTGACCTAAAACAGAATGCTGAGGTCTGCACCACGAGTGAAACTTTCCATTAGTAGGCGTTCACACAAATTTGGCTGTATCTGGCTATCTTCATATGTTGGTATACAGTCATTTCATACTTACATTCCTCTGAAAGACAATGTGTATTTTCCCCCTTCAACAAATTTCAAAGAAAATAAGCCAACAAAACATTGGTAGAGAAATTTCGCATACTTCAGTCAAGAAACTGAAACCTAGAGTACCTTCTGAGCCCCTGTCTGTGCAGCTGTGTTGTTGCTTTGTCCTGCAGGGCTGACTTAGGGTAGCTGTGGGGATTAGTAGTCTGAGTAGTTCCCTGACTTACACGCATGTAATATTAATGAAATATTTTGGTGGAAATCTAGCTTTTACATTTCAGATTTGTTTCGTTGCACCAGTTGGTGGAGTGAAACTGCCATCACAGCAGCTGCCTGAATATCATGTAACACAACATGCCTTGATGCCTTGTCATATTTCAGTGTTTGCTCGCAGCATGAACAGTCCCAAGCATTGTGTTGTTTTTTTACGAAGGTCCAGAGTTACTGAAATAGAGAGGATCTTTTTCCTTCACTTTCTCACAACCCCACAGGTTCTCATGCCTTTCCCCTATCCCTTTCACTGATTTGGTGATCCACCCTTTACTGTGCAAGTGCTTGGGGGCGCTTGCACTGTGATAAGCAATGCAGTACAGAAAGCCTTCTGCAGATACTTCTGCATTTGGCTTCCTGAATATACTGAGGTCTTCCTGCCTATAGTGAGCAGCTAACACTAAAGAGTGGATAGTATAACAGTCTATGAGGTTTACCATTAGCCAAGAACTTCTTTTGCTGGGGATCTTAACACTAAACCCTAAAACTTTTCATGGAAATTTGGCACTTGTGATGCAAATCTTTGGGGAGTTTCTTATGTGTAGAATGCAATTTCTGATAAAAAGGAGAGAAAGAGAAATTTATTGTAGCATGTTCAATAACCTGATCATTAGGTGATCACTGAGATGTACAGGACCAAGTTGTAAATGCTCTTGATGATAAGAAGAGACAGAAATATCAATTAATTTTTTCAATACTGTAGATAAGTATCTTAACTGTCAGGCTTTTGAGGAGGATGCATGAGTCTGATTTCTGTGGCTTCTTTGCATGAAAACTGTCAGAGTATTTATCCAGTTCTAAAATTCCTCTTTTTCTTTTTTGCTGGTAGTAAAAATTTACGGTTTTGCAAAATTAAAACCTTGTTATCCAGCCAGAGAGAATAATAAAAGTTGTAGGTGTCTTGTGAACATGAAGAAAAGAGGAAGAAAATGTGTTAATTTATTGGCTCTCTGTGAGGGGAAAGTCTGGGCTTCATTTAAAAGTCAAATGTAAATATCTTTTTTCTAACTTTGGCTTATGACAGATCAAGATTTGACATATTCTCATTTTTCCTAGCAAACTGCTAAGGAGTCAGACCAACTTGATGGAAATATACCTTTGACAGATGACAGCAGGATTTCATGAGTGATTTCTATCTCAAGGCAACTGCCCCTTCTCCGCAGCCAGCAAGTAGCAATAGCATTTTAAAAGAAGGATGTCAGAGAGCAGCTTGGTTTTCTCAGTTGTCATCATTATTTGTTTCTCTCCTGGCCAAACCACCAGAAGCAGGTTAAGGATGACACAAACTAGCAACAAATCACGGGGTGGAGGACAGAGCATGTGACAATGCCCTGGCTATGGTGCAAACATTTGAGCTGCGTTTCGAAAGCCTGGATTTGTGTTCAGCAGAGTTCATGAGTGAAAAATAAAAGTCTCTGACTATAACAATCAACAACCTCAATCTCATTAATGTCTACTCTTCAGAGAAGAGGCTGGAGTGGATCCCATCAAGCTGTGATTTGGTTCAGAGCACTGGGGTAGGTTCCTAGAAGCATTACCCCAGCTTCTTTACACTGTGCACTGAAGGGAAAAAAACAACATTTGGCAATTTGTTGTCAATATTTGTATAACTCCTGATGCCACTAAAACTGCATATGTAGGCTTTAAACTAACAAAAACAAAGCCATGGCCAAGCTGGAGAGCTGGATTTGTTTCCATGCACAATTAGGTTTATTTGTTTAGGTCTCATTTTATTTGCTTTCAGATGACTCAGATAGGAGTATTGCAATCCTTTCAAAGTGAAGTAGTGTTCTGTGTATTTTGGGCATTGGGCTTAGCCAAATGTGGAAAGAATTGGCTGCTCAATAGTATTTTCCTATCCAGAGGTTTTTTCAAACTTTTGAGAGGAACTGAAGGAATGTCCCTTCCATGCCAGGCTTCCCCCCCCTTCCCCTTCACAGTGTCTCTCCGCATTATTGTTAAAGAGCACAGGAATTTTAAAACACTCCTCTGTTGGGCAACTGTTAGCAACTGCTCTTATTAATTGCTTTACCATTATGCTGCATATTTAAATTCTTGCTGGTGCCATCCATAACATGCTGCTGTGAGTGTCTTTTAACCCATTCCAATAGAATATATCAATGGGGCCTTGCTCAGAATCTCCCATCCTGCTAGACTAGCTCTGGGTTTGATGAAAATTATTTCCTGCATAAATGAAGGAATATGTACATTTTGGCAAGTAGCCAAGTTTTCTGTTGGGAATTAGTCACTAAGGGCAGATTATTTTCCATTGGACATGCTGGCACACTATTAGTGTTAAGAGAACTGTCTTACATCTCAACACTATGGTGCTTCTGTTATCCTCCAGCCCCCCAAAAAACAAAAGAAAATAAAAATGGGTTTGTCTCTTCTGTTTTATATGTGTAGGAGGAAATGGCTTTTACTTAGTGCTTTAGGCACCACTGTATTTTGGGGGGATTTTCTTCCTTTATTTTCTTCTGATAATTTTGCTTCTAGAAATACTACCTCGGATGATGTTTAAAATGTAAACAATATGAATAGATCCACATTTATTTCTATTTCTATGAAACATAAAGGATTTCCTGCACTCACCAGAAGTATGTGTTTGATTTATAGCCTTAATACTCTTCCCACTTACACTCATAAAAGAAATATAGTAACAAAGGCTTATAGACAATCTATTTTAAAGTTTGCCCTGATAAAACCAAACTGGAACTTTATTCAGACTTAAATGTCAATGCTAAAATATGGGAAGTTTTTCTAATCAAGAACAATAAACGTGGGAAGTGTCTCCATGGAACGGAGCGTCGGCTCAGCACGCTGCTGGCCTGGTGCTGCACACACACTTTGGGGGCAGATGGGGTCTGCACATCTGCACATCTGAGCCCTCCCCATGCAATAGCTTGCTCTGTGAGACTACTTAACCCTGGGAGGGACTGAACAATGCTTACATTACGGGATTTTTGCTTTTTAGAGGATAGGAACCCAAAATATATCTATGACAAATGACCACACTGGGGAGGAATGTAAATCTTCAGCTGTGATAAAGAAGAAAGAAATAATATAAATTTCCAAGCCTGTGTTAAAAAACAAAAATCAGAAGAAATAATAAGGTGGGCAAACAGGATGGTGCCTGGAAATCTGTTCCATATGACACTTTGTTCCCCTCCCTCTAGCTGTGGAGATCAGAGACTGTCAGAATAGATCAAACCCATTTAGTTGCCTTATTTAATGTGGTATCACTTTGTAACACCTTCGGGGTATTTCAATGTTATTTTGAAATACCTGGAAAGCTGTCAGACAACACAGTCCGGTGTGCTGGCTGCAGCTCCCCTGCCCTTTCCCCACACACACCATTTTGCTGTGTGCAGTTCTTAAAGTCTAATCCAAGGCTGAACGAGAGTGGGTTACACTGAAGCTGAGAGAGGAGGCTGGATCAGGATCTGTCAGAGCTTATATTTTATGGGCTAGTGTTAAACATGTAATTTGATTATCAAAATATGGTTTTGATGCAGGACACTGAACTAGTTTCACTTTTATTGATTAATAAATATACAATTATTTTTTGTACACTGAATGTGTAACCATTCCAGATGCATATCCTTCGAGTGCATAGGAAAATATAAAGACAGTACATGTATTATAGGTCCCTCATCACATAGGGGACTTCCTATATTAAACTGATTTTTATAGTGTTTGGGCTCCCTTAGTTGCCATGTACAATTAAGTGGTAAGACAGAGACTTTTTCTGGCAAGTTATATGTATCTTTTGCATTTTTATTTCCAACACACTGTGAGCTACAGCTGGGCAGGTTGTGATTTCAATCTAAGGTGGTTTCACCCCTTCCTTCCTGCAGATGTGTAGTTATGTGTAGCAGATACTTGCTGATGCCTGGTTAGTAATTCAAGTATTGAGACTTGTGGTCTTACCACCACTTCCTGATGTGCTTTATAGGTAAGCCTGGAAGAGGAAAGAGACTCTGGGGAGGAAAATTAGAAGAAAAGAAGTTAAAGATTTAAAGCATCAGCCTTGAAGCTACAAGGCAGTCAGGACATGGAAGGAATCACAGAAAGCAGACTGAACATCTTCTTCCATGTGATGAGGGACCTGAACAGTTCAAGAATGGTAAAAACATACAGCTGTACCAAGCACAAGTAAGATAACGCACATGTTAATCCTATGTTATCCTATCCTTCTCTTCCCTAAGACAGAATGAAGTAAGTCTGTATCTAAATGTCTGCTCCTGTTTAAATTCAGGGTAAAGTAAAATACCTCACCCTGAAACATCTCTGGAGGGTGTAAGTAAATCATAGTTCAGACTAGACTTTTCATCTGTTGAGAAGTATTACATCTTAGCTGAGGGTGGTTAGGAGGTGGCTATCAGCCGTGAAGGAATAATTTAAATCACCTGAACATTAAACATATCCTAATCACTAGCGACAGCACCAAATGCTGGGAATCATGAGCAGAAAGAAGGGTGGAGTAAGATGAACCACCAATGAAGCTTTGAGATCTGAGGATGGCAGAATCCAGGAAAGCTTCAAAGGCTCAGAGGATACTTTTCCTGGTACCCTCTAAAATTGAAATTTTTTTTCTCCATATCTGAGGCTTGGTATACATAGTTGGATTTAATCTAATGAAAGAGAGGATAAACTGCAGTCTGCTTTGATCTACAGGTGCTACTTGTCAAAACCCACTTTTATCCTCCACTAATGCAGCTCAATCTGTCATTGAAAAATCAGTTATTTTGATAACCCAGCTTTTTTTGTGATGCTTCCCTTTCTGCTGATAGTCATTCTTACCTTGTCCTGTTCATTTTAAACAGGACCTTCAGTCTTCCATGATTACAGTGATACATGTTTATTTCCTCTTTGCTGGATTTCATAAAGTTGAATTTCCCAGCTTTGAACTTCATCGAAGTGAAACATACCAGGTATCTTAATTTCAGCAAATTTTTGTATGTTGCTTTTCTTATTGTTACTCACTTCCTTGTACTGTATCTATGGCTGTGTGGTCACTCACCAGCAGATAGGAGCTTCCTCTGTATGTGCTCTGAGTTGTGCCTGTAATTAGCAGGTTGCAAAGCCCTCAACTCATAAACTTGCAGCTGTGGCTTAACACTTCTCTAAAATGGCCACGTAGCTTCCAGTTGGCCTTGAGTGCCGAAACATCTGTCTGCAATGGACCTTATAATAAACCCTGTGACTCAGTGTAGTGGCTTCCTAGACTTCCAGGAGAGCTGGTGTGCAGTTAAGCAGCCTGTTGTCTCCGTTTGAAAGACAGCTGTCTGCTGGGGAAGGCATTCTCCCTTGGAATGGAGAATGCGGACCCCCTCCCTCCGAATTGTTATAAATTTCAAATTAAGGGGCTCTCAGGCAAAGATATGAGGATAGGAATAACAGTTCTTTACTAGTGTGTAAACAAAACTACAATAACGATGGCATTAACAACAAACAGAACCAGGGACCCAGTCTCAGTTTTCCCGGCCGCTGGCACTTTCCCCTTTGGTGCAGTTACTGTCTACAGGCTGCCGGAGTGAGCCAAAGTCCCACGTGAGTGAGATGTATCAGAAACTCAGCAGCAGTAGCTGGAGCTGCGGGAATGTCCCTGCAGTCAGGGGATGCGGGACACGGGGTGGGGAAACCCAGAGCAGGAGCGAGGGAACAGCGGGCATGGGGCAGCGGCGGCTCCCAGCAGGGCAGGGAGAGCCCAGGTTCAGGATTCCCGGGGTACACAAACAGGTGGTGTCAACCCCTCAGGGCTGAGCTCCAGCGGTGCTGGTGAAATCTCCCTTCAGTAAAAATGACAGCCTGGCCGTCCCCTCCGGTGCCAAAAAGAGAGGGAGCCCGGCTAGGCTCGACTGTCACTGTCCCTCTAAGAGAAAACTCCCCGAGAGAAAGAGTGTAGCCAAGTACCACACTCCTCTCTGACTTCAGCTACTTCTTTTGTCTTAAGTACCCGTAAGTATCTAGTAATTAGTTTCCTAGCAACTTCTGGGAAAAAAAATCTACAAGAAAGAAACCCAATCCCCAACACCTATTTATGCCAAGATGGCACAGACACGAGTTAGAAGGCCAGTGGAGCTAAATGTCATGTAGGCAGGTCAAGTGAACAAGGTAATATATGCAGTGCTGAACAATAAGGCACAAGTGAAGGTAAAACTGCTGTTTGTGACATCATAAAATTGCAACTTGGGACAAACCTACAGATATGAATGAGGAGAAAATGGCACTGTGTAGGAGAGGAAATCCTTTTCTAACTTCTGAACTTACATGCAAAGCAGAATTGCTGGAGAAGACTCTGATTCATCGTATTTGCCCTTTCTTCTTCCCTTTCTTCTCTCTACTGTCACTCAGAAAAGTGTGGGTAGAGGACTAAACCACTGTGAAAGTACCCAGGCCATTACGGTATCTGCCAGATATGTGGAGGAAAGCCAGTGTGCCAGAGAGCACCACAGGTCTGTGGTACAAAACATGCTTGTATGAGTGGGTGAATCTGGGGGTATGAAACTCCATGACAATATTTGACCATGCATGACCAAGCTCTCACTTCCACATGAAAGGAGGAAACCTCTGTGTTTGTACATCAAGATAAAAATACATCTTTTCACCCTGCTTTCATTCATCCCTTGTTAAGCTTTATTGAGTAAGAGTCTGTTGTGTCTCCTTCTCTTTGACTTGAGCTTTGTTTCTTCTTCCCAAGTACCCCACTGAGGGACCATGAAGGGTCTGCACAGTGCTGCCAGAACTTGTAGTGCTCCTTGGGAGTGGGTGCTGTGTCTCTTACTTGCTCTGGGAAAATTCTGTCCAAGGCCAGTCTTGCACCTGTTTAAATGCCTGTGTGTTTGTTAGAGGCCCAGCTTCCTAGAAGACCATGTGTGACAGCTTTGTGTTGCTCTTGGGAGTCAGACATTTTCTCTCAATGGTTCAAGGGGACAGTCATCCCAAGAAGTGTTATTCCTAAACTGACACTTTGCTGCAGGGTTTCCACTGGGATGATGTCTGCTAATTTCATGCAGGGATGCTGGCCCAGGCATTATGGACCATGACCACTGGAATGGCCATTTTCATCAAAGCCTAGTTAACCAGAACCTCTGAAATATCCAAGAAGTTTCCAGCTAAAAGCAGAAACTGAGCTGTTTGCAATGAAATGTACCCCATGCATAGTAATGGCTGCATGGAAGGACATTCTCAGAAATAAATGAAACCCATGCTGGTAGCTGTCGGTGCTTTACAGCAGCTTCAAGGGCTCTTTCTGTTTTCCTCAGCTAAAATGGTGCCAGGATACTTTTGTTGCCTGATGGGCTGCTGGCAAGGGTCCCCCTGTTGGATAGTGCTGATTGTATTGTTGTTTACTGCTGGCAAGCCTGGTTGCCAGGCTTTGTCCCCCCACCCTGCCAGGAGCAGGCGGCCTGGGGGGCAGCAGCCCTGCGCACCAGGCACCCTCCCAGGGACAGGCTGAGGCTGGACCAGGACATGGTGCCTGTGCCTGGGCAGGGCTGTGGGGATCTGGGGACTAGTCCAGCTGCGGTGCCCCTGGGGCAGGGACCAATGACCCCAGGGCATAATGAAATGGGGTCCTGGACAGGGTGAAATGTGAGACCCCTGGCTGGTGGCAGTGCCCTCAGAGCCACTTTGGCTCTCCAGCCTCTGCGGGGGCCCTGTGGGTGTCTGCTGGCTGGCTGTGGGCCTGGGGACGGACACACCTGCCTGCTCCGTGCTGAAGCTCCCTGAGGGCCTTATCTGGGTCATAAACCTGGAATTTAATCGAATACCAGATTGTAATGCTTCTGCCAGAAGAGGGTGACTGCTGGAGTCTGGCTGTGTTCCTGGACAGCTAGAGATGCTTCAGGAACACTGATGTCCCTTGGGTGCAGCCAGACGAAATTATCATCTGGCCAGGCAGCAAACAGAGCCATTTGTTAAAGGTGAGCGCAAATTCTCAGCAGCAGCCTGGCCTTCTGGATATATCAAAATGCTTGTGCTGGTTTGAACTGAGGTCTCCCTGCAAACCCAGACTGAGTTTGCCCCTCAGCAGAGCACATTTAAATGGAAAACCAAGGAGAATGTCAAGCACTCAGTATGTGAAAAGTGCATCTGTAGACAGGTAAAAGGATCCCAATGCCATGATTAGTTAGGTAGGACCTGAGAATAACCTGCTGCTTAATAACTGCTAAGGAAAAGATGGCAGGATGGGAGAGACCTCAATCTGTTTCAGAGGCCTGACTTTCACCTCAATGCTCATGGCAATATTCTTCATTTGTGTAATATTTTTCACTCAAGAAACAATGCTGTTAAAGATGAAATGATACTGCTGATGAACTATTTGGTGTTAGCTTTCCAGTCGGAAAAGTGAAAGGGTGATGCATTTGTCATACTGAAATGATGTCACTTTGGGAAAGGAATAATGTTTTTGTACTATGAGATAATTAATGTCTTCTATCCCTGAGGGTTTGATTAAACTATCAAGTACCAAGTGACATCTTTGTCATATGACACTTCTTTGGAAACCATAAGTGCCAGAACAGCATTTCAGTGTATACTTTGGCTAATGTAGAGCCACTGCTCCTCCCCAGGGCTGAATTTGTCATGACTCTTGGGCAGTGAGGAATCTTTGGTCTCTTGAAATAGGTTATTTCCTTTTTTGGAGAGAAATAAGAAGACAAAAGCAAGGGATTAATAAATTTTTAGGTAGAATTCCTGCAGCAAGGAATTGTGATCAATATGAAAAAGCAGTAGTACCGAGACCTTGGACTATGTTGATTGGGAGGAATACTTTGTATTTCACAATAGGCACAAAGGGAGATACAATTAATATTATTTTTCTGTAGATGTTTTAAGTACAGTTAACTAATGCTGGCACCAGTAAAGTCACTTGTATTGAAGACATTATACTGAGAAAATGTGAAGAATGTCCATCTGAGACCAAAGAGGTTAGGTGAAGAAAAGGGAGCAAAAAGGAAGAGGACGTACAGATGACAGAAATAAAAAATGACACAAATATGAGACAAAGCAATTGTTAGGAAATTAATCTAGGAATTTCCCCAACACATTGGAAATCTGTGGGCCCTGGTAGATTACTGTCCTAGCTGCTACCCCTTCTTTTTTAAAATATAAAATCTGTCCTGATCCTCAAATGTCTTCAGCCACTATGTTCAAGTTCTTGCAAGTGCTGTGCAAGAAAAGTTAATGAATGCCAGCTCTGACAGAGAATTGAATACAGAGGAGAAAAAAATAGAAAGCTAATTAAAACTAAATCTTAAAATCCTGTTGCAATTCCATCATGGGGCTTGACATTAAATGATTTTTCATATAAAAATACAGGGCAAATATTTGGTTTTGTATTCTTATTTCTTTCCTTGTTTTAAGAAAGTGTACCATAAAATTTTATAATGTCCAGTTATCATCACATACAAAGAGCTTTTTTCCTGTTCTATAACTTCATGACTATCAAGGGCACCACAGTCATGATGCTTTGTTGCTCCCTAGGTTTCCCAGTTGGAAGGAAGTTTGTTGAATAAGTTAAACAATAGACATGAGAAAAGTAAAGGAAGAAACATCACCATAACTCTACTAAATTTCTTAAATTCCATAGCAGGATGAAATGAACAAAAACCCATATTAAATTCAACTTGAAATCTTTTGTTGGATTTTGTTTTAAAACTTTCTGTGAAAAGATTCAACTCAATCCCTAAACTTCTTTTGGATGAACATCAGTTTTTAAGATCCAGACATTTTACTCGCAGTAGTGTTTGGTTGGTGATAGAAGACTTCAAACTTGGATTCCTCAGAGTATTTCATTCACCTATGTCAGCCAAAATGCCAGTGAAACAATTTGGGCACACAGGACTGAAATGGGAAGATTTTGAATTGTTGCCCCGTCATTCAGAAACTGAAGCTCAAGATATATTTCCTTCTTTTTCACATGCAGCAGTAGAAATTGTCTCAAATTTCAGTGATCTTGAATAAAAAATTATTTTGCTGTCACAATGTGGAAGCAGAGAAAATGTGAAACAAAAGGTGTTGAGTCCAAACACATATTTAACTGACCAAGTTACTACAAAACTCTCCCTGAGAATCTCGGGTTTATTTAAATGTTTTATTAAAGAATTATGTAACTAGGAGTCTCTTGTTTTATTTGTTCTAAGGATTTGTGTGTTTCTTAGCTTGCAAGGGCATCGGACTGGAATTTCCCATGGCTTCAAGAAAGGAAGTAGTTTTTTTCTAGGGTAAATTTCCTTGCTTGATAGAAAATGCTTGTATATTCTCTCCTTAAGTGAATTTATTTGATTGAAAAAGAAACTGATTAACTATTGTGTCTTTGGCTAGAGATATGAACTCCTACTATTAGATGACAGGAACCATCTTTATTCAGTTGCCCCTGTAATTTATGCCCCTGCCCAGATCACTTGGTCACTATATTGCATTATTCTCTATGAACCTGGTTCACAGTCCTTCTAACAGCACCCTGAAACTGCAATTTATTGTAGGTCCCCGAAGATTTCAGAAAATCTAAGAACGAAGTCCCACCATTTTCTGGAGGTAGACTGAGTGTAATGTCTTCTGTTGGAATCCAGAATGCAGAAAATGTTCCTCTGCATTTTTTTAAAAGATCCAGACCCTCTGGCAAACACTGGTTTTAACCTTCGTCTATGGAGAGGGCTTCCTAGGCTCTGGGAAGTGGCAGAACTTTCAAGAGCATAAATTGGATTGTAGCATAATATACAGTTTAACACAGGGTGAGAAATTTAGATTTATGGGTTTGATAGCATGGTAAGTAGAAGAAGGCAAGATGGAGGATCCTTATTGGGTTTTAGGCTTCTTCCTTCTTCTTCTTCTACCCCATTTTCTGCAGTGTTGGGAGCACAAAATGATGGGTTAGAATTTGCCGCAGTACTGTATCATGTGAATTAAGAATCAGTTATTGAAAGACAAAGAGAAATAACATTCTAAGTGATAATTGGATGAATAATCTTTAAGACAGCCTTGATTTTGTGTGTTTGGCCCTTTTCCTCATGCCTTTTCTCCTGTGCACCAGACTGGTGTTAAGTCTGGTGTGCTGAAACTGCTGATAAGCAAATAATATACAACCTAAAGACTCAGAAAAGCTGAGAGTCCAATTTTCTTTCTTTTTAATAAGGACTTTGGAGAGGGCCTCCCCTATTAGGGAGACACATGTGGGAATAAAGAACTCCCACATCTTCCACTCAAGAAAGGCTAAACATTAAGTTTAGTGTTGACGGAAGTTGAATTTCTTGCAAGATAGCTGTGATTGAAGTGAGCTTTTATGCAGTACCTGTTGAGACTCAGTAACCCGTAGGAGAAAGTGATGATGCCACTTTGGTGGCACTGGTATCACCATTCTAAGAACAAGAAGACCCTTGTTCACCTATGGATGGAAAAATTAAAGCTCACCTGCTTTTGACTTATGATTGTCATTAGGTAGAGCTGAATTGTTTTGGAGGTTTGAAAGAGTAACTCAGACATGAGGCATCAAAAAGAATGAATTGTTTATATACTTATGTGGTGAATTAGTCCTGTTATTGCTGTGGGTGAGTTATCTGACTTTTCATAAGGAAAAGAGAGTGATAATTTGGATTTTTTTTAGATTGATTTACTTTTCAATGTTAAAGAGCCAAGAGATGGCAGTTTTCACCTCTGGATATCTTAGATTGTGACCATATGCAAAGTTTTGTATGGATCTTCATGACTGTCTCTAGGCAGCCTGTTGGAGATCAATGAAACATTTTGAATTATCTGAGTTATTGAAATAGGAAAGAATTATTTGAAGTAGTGAGATGTCACTTTTGCACTTTGTAGGCTTGCCTTTGTGAAGCAGAAGTGAAATGCACATTGCCAGAATTTTTAAGAGCTCTGAACTTTTCAGAATCAACCAGGTATTTGTTCTACACATATGGTAGACCTGAGGTGTGTCTGTGTGTCTGTTTTTGCACTATTGAAAACATTCCCAGACTTCACAGAGACAATCTCCTGGTCTATAATATTCTCAGCAGAGGGCAGACAGTGGGATCTGATGTTGCACAGTCTATTTGCTATGGCCTGTTACTGCTGGCAGCTGTGTTTGTGGGATTTATAGGTGAATGTCCTACTCAGAGCTTTGGGAATTCAATCTTCTCATGTTTTTTTTTTAATAAACTGCCTTTTGCTGAAAATATTTATAGCAGTATGGATTCTTATTGTTGGTATGTTGAAGAGCACTCAGACTTTTGAAAAGGACACACATATTTTATTAAGTGAAAAAGAGAGTGTATGGAGAGCTGGGGTAGAAACTGCAGCTGAAATTATACCACATTTGATTTTTTAGATTTTTTTTTTCTGTGAGGTTTCTTGTGCCCTTGACTGAAACCTTTCTGCTGGACACTTAAATGTAAGTGTTCTGGCCTAAATGGACCTTGTGTCTAAGTAAGTCTGGAAATTCCTATATTAAACCATTTCTAGAATATGCAAATAAAGTTTATAGAATTCTATTTAACTTATATCCATTTCTTTCCATAATTTTTTAAATGGGTGGAAATGAAGATACAGGTATTCATAGAGTTCATAGTTTATTTCATTCTGATTCGTTATTATATTGGAAAGACCAGTTACTGAGTCACTGTTATTGTAATAATTTTTTTCCTTTAGCCACTGGTAATTTCTTGATCATGTTAGTTTTGGAAACTTTTATTCTTCAATTTGTTCTAACAATATGAGAATTTTTCTCATGTTCCAAATTTTGGTCTCAGGCTGTCTTGTTTCTATAAAGTGTTTCCTTGCTTTGATTTCTTCCTCGGAATGATGGGTGATGTCAAAGTTCTCCTTGAGGAGCATCTCACCATTCCCCTGGTGTGTCTGTATTCTTGGACCACCACACTGGAATATGAGAAATGGTAGAACCATAACTGAAATACTTACGTGTTGCTAATTGATACACAAAATAATATGCTGAAGAAAGGATTTTGGCCCCTTTTTTAAAGGTCTGGGATTCTAGCCAGCCATGCCACTACTACTAGAATTAGGTAGGATCATAAGATATCATAACACCAGATTTTTCAGTTGACTGGATACAGCTCATGTTGGCACTTCATTTCTAAATTGTTTGGTAGAATATGTTTTCCTTTATTAGTTATGTTGCAACAAAGTATACTAAATACTTATGACAGAGCAACTGGAGGCCTGGACAGAGGGTCAGGAAGAACAGATGTGGCTTTGTAGATGCAGGTTAGAAGTTCATTCAAGTGGGAGGGAAAATAGCTATGTGTCTCAATAGAATGCAGGAAAATAAGAGAGGGGCAGCAAGTCATACATGTCTCCAGAAAGCCTTGCATCTATAGGGTGCAGCTCTCTTGGAAGGGTGGATTTTTTGCTATTATGAATCTCCAAAAGGCACTGAAAGCATTAATCTGAAACATGAAACCAGGCCCAAGGTCCTAAGCCATACTGAAACAGCAGTGTTGTTTCTTTTTCCGGATGAGTAATTACTCTTTGGAACCAGGGAGGAGGGGCTTGGAATATCACTTGAAATTACTTCCCCCCACACACACCTCCACATTTTTTTGAAGACTTTCCATGCAATGAAGTCAGTGCTTAATTCTTAGGAGCACAGAAATGGTGATTAGTACACAGTGCAGGAGGCGTACCTCTTGAGAAATGCTGGAGGACTGTTTAAAAAATAGAAAGAAAAGGGGAAAGATCAGTTTAGATTCCAGGTTGTTAAATAATGGAGACAGATTCAAGATCCATTCCAGCCATTTTGTATCATCAGAATGGCAGAAAAATGTCCCATTCACTCTGGCCCAAATACACAGGCTGTTGCTCTTCTATTTTTATTGTTAGGATGGTCCATGTTAAAAGTGATACAAGCTAAGTTTCCTAGTGGAAACAATTGACCAGTATTAAGGACACTCAGCTGAGAAACCCATCTTCATAAGCTTGTGCTTCTGCCTTTCTGTTCTTGACTGCCTTCTTTTCACAAGAGTAAAAAAAAAAATCTTTCTTTTTCCTTCAGCTTCTCCCATGTTTATTCTGCTGTTCTTGTTAGCACCACTCTTTTGCCTGACTGCCTATATCCCTGTTTTAATTCCTCCTCAATATTGAGCTTGGCTATTTATGGGATCAGTATCACTGTCTATTACATGACGTGCAAATGCTATCTCTAAAAATTATCAAAGTGCCTAGTAAATGTCATGGTAAATTTCCATACTCATTAGAAAACCCTGAGTGCTCAGGGTAGGGTTCTTTGCTGGAAATTTATTTGGGTTTTATTTGAGACAAGATCCATGATCCAGGAGGAAGGTTTTGATTCATTGATTGCATTGGTCCAGAGGATAAAGCAGCTGTGGAAGCTTGTTGATCAGAATTAATTTTAGTTTCTGGAGTTACTTTTTGATCAGAATTAATTTTAGTTTCTGGAGTTAAGTCCGTCAACTGCTTTAGAAATTAGGAGCAAGTTTTCAAACCAGCTTCCAGTTTTCAAAACAGTTTCCACAACTTTTGAAAGGACATCTTGACACAGGGGTCAGAGTCCATGAGAAAGAGGACAGAGGAAGTGTGTCAGTGCTTAAAAGCTGTATTTGTTTCGCTACAGCAAATGGAGCTGCTTGATTTTTGACCTGACCAAGATATGGATTGGTCTTCACTAGTAAGGAACAAGTATTCCAGCAGACCAAAGGAGGGAAGAGATACTTTCTAGCCATCCACACTTATGAGGGCATCAGTCAGTACCCTGTTTTACCATATATAGTTCTTAAAGTTTCAGGAGTATTTTCAGCCCTTAAAGCAATTTTCCCAGTCTGCCCAACATCAACTCAGTCTTATTGCAGTTCGGCATGAGCCAGTCAGCCATACTTTACCAAAGAGCTGAATTCCTGTTGGTGTTCTATCTTTTCAATAATAGTAATAACTGTAACTGTTGAGAATGATTGTCCTTGTAGCAATGTAACCAGCTATGCCTCTGTCACCTTAGACTATCCATCAGAGATTAACAAAAAGGGTATGTGTGATCCTGCAGGTGAAGGCCTGGCCAGAAGATACAATTGCACACCATTCTAAGCTCTGCTTCAAACAAGATATTGCAGGTACCACAAGCAGGGTCACCTTCTTCTGAATCCAGCATTTTCATGGCTTATTGCGCTCCTACATATGGCTCTATATGGGACTATCAGGGTTTTTTCTACATTAGTGATGGCCAGAGTGGCAATAAAGACAGTCTTCATTCTGTGTCCTGATGTGAACCCTGACTATGAGGCCTCCAGAAAGCTGGCATGTGTATGCTGTTGGCATTTTCTGATTACTGTGTTTTCAATCATTTTGCCCAGAAATGAGATGGAAATTGCAGACATCTACAGGGATAATGTTTCCTTCCTGAGAAGTGGAAAAACTACTTACTTTTCAAAGAGCTCGATAGGTGAATCTCTCTGACTGAGGCACTGACTATTTCCACCTTCGGCAGGCAAACTTCTGTTTTATTACCAATACAGAAAGCCACAAAATTGATTCATAGTTTATGCTTCTAATTTTTAACACTTTTCTTAAGCTTTGCCATGTGGATATGGGATGGGACGAAACAGATAATGGTATCTGTTGAAAGATGAAGCATTTATTCCCTATGTGTATTTACTTGATCTTACCAGTCCTGTATCTTTATGATTCTCCAGGGCTTCAGTATAACACTGCAAATTAAACTGCCTGGCTTGATGAGCTGTTTTGTGTAGTGAACTTCCTATTGTGGTTTTAACTGTGCAACACTTTTAAAAGACTGATTTCTGTCTGTCTGATTCATTTGCCTTGAGCCACCTCTGAACTATGGTGAATTTCCTATCAGTGTATGCAGGTTGGAATTTACATGTTGTTGACAATTAACATCGAGTCATTGGGCTGCTGGTTAAGGCATTATTTGTACTCTGTGAGTGAACTTGCCAGTGACGAGATTCTTTTCTGAAGCAGACCTGTGAGAAAACTCCGAAGGATTGAGAAAGCAGTGGTGAAACTTTGGCTTGGTAGCATCCTAATCAAACCAGAAAAGTGGTATGTTGGTTTCACTTCCATCAGCAGTCCCAAAGTTTCAATCCTATGTAAAGGATCTGTAGGGCATGTACCTTGTTCAGCCAATGTGCTTACTCAGTTTGACCACTTTCAGTGAAAAACTTACAGATACGACTTTCCTATTGATCTCCGGTCCATTAGAAGATTCTGGTTTTAAATGGCTGTGCAGCCTCCCTCTATTGGTTCATTCTGTGACTTGTTCTCAGAGACAAAGAGTTGTAGACTCAAAAATTATCAGAAATTGTCCTGGACAAGGTTGTTTGTCAAAGGACAAGCTTACTCAAGCTCCCTATGTATCCAAGACAACTGTTAGTGTAGTAATAATAAGGAATTGGTTCTTATTGGTTCATATACTACAGTTCAGCTTTAGAGTTGAAGGAATGGGCTGCTTTATTTGTTGACTAGGTTGTTTTGTTTTGTTTTGTTTTAAATGAGAACTCTGACTCTATTTCTGGAATGCCTGAAACTCATTTCTCTTTGTCGTCATTCATAATCAATTCCAGAGCTATCAAGTATTTCATAAAATGGTAGCTGCAGATTTTTTCCTACATCAGCCACTGGGACTAAAAAATAAATGCACATAATAGGACCAGAATCTCAAGACACATGTGACACTTTATTAAGCCTGTGCATATCATAGTTTACAGCCTCAGAAAGTTCTTGTTCTTTTCTCTGATTATATTCTCAACTACTGTTCCATTCAAGTGTAGCCAAAGACATGTTGTTCTTGTTCTAATTTCTATGTACAAAGCACACAGCTTTTAGTTTTCATAATGCAAAATTACAAAACAAATGTAAACAGCATACCACCTCTAGGTGATTGTCAAGTTCTACTCAAGGATACACATTTCAGGAGCCCCATGTATTCAGCTTATCTGACAACCAACCTGTTCTTTCATGACTCATTTCAAACTGCTGGAAAAGGTAATGAGAAGCTTTTCCCAAATGAAGTGAGAAAAATAATGTTTTACCTACCAAAAATCTCCAAGCACTTGTTACTCAGTACCCACATGTAGAGGAAGATGGCTGTGCATCTGTCTCTAAAATATATGCACCTGAGAAAGGAACCCAGTGGTATTCTGGGCCAGCAAAGTCTACTTAAGACTCTATAGGTGCGCTTTTTTGACCATTCCAGAAGTTCAAGACACTCTGGTTCTGAAACTTTTCTTCCTTTTCCTTATTCCATCATCTTTTTTGTGTATATAAACACAAAATGCTGTTAACTACTGCTTCCAGAGACAGCTTTTAGGTTAGTGAAAGAATGCCCAGTACAAACTAGTTTGCTTACCTCCAGTGTGAGCTTATAGGTGTGGGGAAAAGATATAAATTGAAAATGCCATCCTGACTATTATGCTCTATTTTTATTGTATTTTGAAATATTTACATATGAGCATTTAAACATGATTATTGCGAGTAATGGAGCCACAGAGTTGTTCCTTCTTATGGCATTAATTCTCATTGTCACTACTGTACATATTATCTTCTAAAACTGGACTTAATCTGTGGTTTGGATTTGTGGGAGCTGCTTTTTTTGGCTTTGTTATGTAACCACACTTACAACTGTGCCAAACAGCTTGCTTGTTTCAATAGGATGATAATTTGTTAAAGCAGGAGGGAGGAGAGAGGGACTGAAGTGCCACGTCTGCTCGGTTTTGCAAATATGGTACCTCATACCCACAAAGCATTTGCAAACACATAGCCAGAAGTGTAGGTGGAAGCTGTGTAGCATACTTTAGGAATTACCTCTTTTCAAAGTCTCAGAAATCTTGTGGGCTCAAAATATTCATCAGCATACTGATGTTTAATAAGTTGCCATCTGTCAGCTGAAATGTGGTAAATCCAGTGTGAATGCTTTCAGCCCATGGAAAATGCAAGGCAATTTGGTGCAGCTTTGCCTGCAGGGAAGGATGGTTAAACTAGCCATACTACCCTGAATTTGGCAAAACTAAAACTGTACAGCCAAGTATTTCCAGGGCCTCAGCTGATTTACAATAACTTGACCCATGATTGAGAGTCCTTCTGCACCTCCATTTGCAGCCAGATGATACTCAGAAACTGAGATCTGGAGGGATGGCTAAATTTAGCTATTTTAAAATTTAATTCAACTGCTTTGGCACCAGAAAGCCTTTCAGAATTTCCTCTGGCCAGGATGCATGGAAAGTACGTGCTCTGACAATGTAACACTGATTATTTTATGGATTTCTACAGTTCAATATTGTGAGCATCCAGGAGCTCACCCCCTCTCACTGCCCCTGCCAAAATCTTTCAAGTGATTTTGTGAAGAAAGGTTTCAGAGGAAAACTCAAGAAAAAGGAGCCATGTGCTTGGGTTTTGCTACCTATCACTGGCTATTCTTGAAAAATCGCAGTGGGATTTGTGGGTTACAAGTGTACAATTCATACTACACAGTGTGTTACAAAGTACAGTACTGCCTTGCAGGAAGTAAGGTTTGAATGTCACTCTTGGGCTTTGAATACATTGTAGTGGGAAATGAACAGGAATTACCATTTCATCATGCATCAACTGACAGTTTCCTTTGAAAATTCAACTTCTACTTGACTGCCATATTCTTAAGGCTGGAAGAGACATTATAATCTCCTTTGTTTGTCCTTCCATGCTACACAACTTGCAAAACCTCCATTAACAATTCCCAAATGAACCAAGCCTAGAACTAGGCTCAACATGGCAAGTATTTAAATGTCCATTTTTAAGAAGAGTCAGCTGGAAACCTCGAACTGCAACACATTCTATCTTTAGAGGAAAGTGAATTTGATTTAGATATGAACTTTGTGCCTTGGCCTTGACTCAGTTTTTTCTGAGTAAAATTAGTATCTGGCAAAAATACTCCAACCCCCTTGCTTATTGGGTAATAGAGTTCAGTGCTCATTTAAAGAAGTGTAAAAAAGATATACCTAGGAGACTGCATTCCTTTGGAAGGATGCAGAGTACCTCATACGCACAATAACCCTCACTGGGGTATGAAGTGCAGAAAAAAGCAACTGATTACAAAAAATTCCTGATCAAAATCAAGATGCGAATAGTCCTCATCTATTCAATCTGCACTGAAGTAATGACCCATTTGGAAAAAAAAAAGTTTGGATTTCACTTCTTTTTTTTTATTTAATGACTAAGTGTAGACACTAAAGAAGGGAATTGACTGTTTTTACGAGCTGATTCCCTTTCCTTCCTCCTTGGCTCATGTGTCTCTCTGGTGACTAATGGGGAGGTTGCTTCTCTGGAACACAAGGGGAAAGTTTCAGTAAATTGCAAAAGCATGTTTGTTACTTGGAAGTCCTTTGGCACATTTTTGAGCAAAGTTCATGGAAACCGTAAAACTATTCTGAAGAAAGACTTAGAGGCCATTATCAAAAAATGCACCTACGCACAGGGACCTGCTTGTGAAAAGTTCATTGCAGTGATCAGATCAAGAATCTGAGCTGTTGTGCAGTCAAACAGGTGTGCATAAAATACACGACTGCATCTGCAGATGAGGCAGTTTCCCTGTCATGGAAATACACAACTCTCAGATTTACATGGTTGTCTCTATGTTTTATAAGGGTGAATTAAGTACTAATTTTATCTAACAATTAAACTCTTTCCTTACTCTTTTCCTTGACCTTTCTGTTTTCCATATGCAGAAGATAAAAGTTTCCCCTGCAGAACAATCTAATGCTTCTAAAATGTTCTGCCCTCGGAGAAAGCACTATATGAACCAAAATTACTAATAAGGTTATATTGGAGACTGGTTTGTTCTTACAGTAACTTGATCTCAGTAAGACTTCTAAGTCTTCCTACCAGGAACTTGAGTTTTATTTTCTTTGGTGAGGAAAACCATCAGAATCTATGGAATTGTAGGGAAAAGGGAGAGGAGAGGAGAGGAAGAGGAGAGGAGAGGAGAGGAGAGGAGGGTGTCCTCTGGCAGGCTTTGAGTTCTAGAAGAATTAGCTCACACTAGTCTTTTGGCTGTCTGGATTACATCTGCAGCTGTTCATGTGCTCTCTTTTTTATATGTCTGCTTGCTGGCTTTAGTAGTCATATTCAAAAAACCAATAGATTTTTCTTTTCTTAAAATGCCCATTAAAAATGGATATTGCAGTCATGAAAGCTGTTAAGTATGCATGCTGAGACACCTGGGAGACATACATAGGACAGGAATATTTTTTGTGTTTCACTGCCAATATCATTCCAACTCAACCTGAAGCAAGCAACTCTAATAGGAAAAGGAAGCTTCATTTTCCGTAATTCCTTAGGTCTTGGTTCCCCAACAAGGAAGTCATATTAATATCTTCTCTGATGATGACTTAGATGATGCAAATAGGCCTTTGATGAGAATGGAACTGAAACTACATTTCATACAACCCATAAAAAATATATATATTATATAGGTCATCATTGGTGAGGTTTTAATTGGAGGCCATCATAATTTTCCTGAGCTACTCATAGCTCTTTGAACTTGCACTTTTTTACCAGTCCTGTACCCATCTTGGAGGAGTATGCTGTGTGTACAACAGGAATGTGTTTGCATGTTTGCAACAGACTTTAAAATACCTTGCTGTTATGGCTGATGGCAGCAGCTTGCTCTACCTTCCTTTGTCCTTTACTTGTATGCTCACATAACCAGAGACGCGCTGGGAGGTTTTCACTTTCCTTTGTGATTTACCTAAAATTCTTTCCTTTAGTTGTTACAAGTCATGTCAGATGTATCTGATGGAGTTTCTCTTCTGCAATACACTCTCTTAAAAGGTGAGTGCCATTGTGTGCGCACACTCACACACACACACACACACACACACACACACACACACACACACACA